>OY728130.1:1561652918-1562252918 GCA_963277665.1 Viscum album
CGCCAAGACCAACAAAAACTGATGACTACTTGTTCCACAAAGAAAGGAAAAAGCTGATTGCATTATACCCCAAGGACCGAAAAAACTGATACCATTTGTACCCCAAGGACCGAACAAAATGATACCATTTGTAATGACCCTCTTATCCTCATTGGCTTGAGAGTACAATGAGTCATCACTAGGCCTTAAGCGACATCCCCAAGGCGCCAAAGCCTGGCAATAAATTCCGAAGGGTTTGAAAACAAGTGGGGGACGATTTACCCTTTTAGAACATTCCACAGAGCCAACAACCATAACCAAACAAACCAACTAAATGATGCATGATAAAACTAAGACAACTCAACCATTTATTTCATCATAAACCAACCAAAAGTACCATAGCGGAAACCAACACTAAATCAGAGTAAACAGCGGAAAGACAAACTAAAAGACTACAAGATGACAACCCAACTCCATGCTTCACAAGCTCCAAGCTCCAACATCACGAACCAGCCTAAGCATCATGAAGTAGTGCTACAAACATGTGACACTTTACCTTTTCCAACATCCCGATATATGACATCTGAAAAAGCAATAACGTGCCAAAGTGGGGGGGGGGGGAGTAATGAAACACAGTAGGTTTTCCCCGATGACTTCCCAACCCATGCCTCTAAGATAAAACATGTTAGCACATTTATATAAAACAATTTATATAAAACAATTCCAAAATAGTTCACAATATAACAAGTTCCATGTCAAAACCATTTTCCAACAAACCTATCTTTCTCAAGAAAAGCAACCAAGCAAAGTTTCCAATCAAAATCCCATTTCTATTTTGGCACTTTCATTACATTTCAAAAATCCACACAACCAACCATGCATGTAACCTGGACCTCCCTATACTCGCGAGTGGTGAGTTTTCCTTACACTAAGCCGTCACTTATTGGACTACCTTAACAGAGGTACTTCACGCCCTTATCCTTCCCTTTGGATGGGGGTACTTCTTTCCCTTATCCATCCCAACCTTCGGATGGGGGTACTTGTCACCCTTATCCATCCCAATGCATATAAACACACACCACAACCCATGAAAATCCATTCCAAAACCAAGTGTGTTCAAAAACTTTCAATAAATCATCAAACCTTTTATTAAAAACCATTTCTTTTGAGCAGCAAAACCATAACCAGTTTAAAATCACCATTTTCAATTCACTTCAACAAACACTTTCCAAAAACACACAATTTCCATCACCCGTTACTAAAAGGGGTTTCAACCATTCTTTTATAGTAGATAAACAAACCATTTCAATCAAGGAAAACAATTTGAAACTAAGCCATCAAGTTCTAATAAATAGAAATTGGGAGTGAAGCCACCTACCTCAACAAAATTGGCGAAGCTAACCAACGGACGAAGAACACCAACAAAAACGAGTCAAATACTCCCCAAAACCTCCTTAGATTCATTTCCCTAGTACCAAAAAAACCAAAACCCAACTTAAAATTCATCCACTACCTTAGATCTACCCACCTTGGGCATAGATCTAAGGATCCATCAAGAGGGAAGAAGGAGATCTAAGAAAACTAAAGGAAATGAGACTTACCTCGATCAACCGGCCTCTAAATGCCAAGGAAACCCTCCAGATCACTTCCAAAATTCTTGGTAAGTGTTCTCCCACCTTCACCAGAGAGGAATCCCAAATTAGGTCCGTCTAAGAGAAAAAACGAGTGGGTTTAAATAAAAAATGGATTAGATCCTTAAAAATAGGATTTAAGTTGACTCCACGCATGGTTAGTCCGCACGGTTAGTCAAATCGTGTGCTAAATGTGCGGTAGTCCCTGCTTGGAAGGGGCGCTCCACACGGCCTCCTCGCATGGTTTTCCCAAACCGTGCGCACATTGTGTGGTCTCCTCTGTCCAAAGTAACCACAACCTACACGGATTCCGCACGGTTTGGGAAACCCATGCAATGCCCGTGCGTCACCACTTTTTGCCCTTTAAATTTTTTAAAAGTCTCTAAACTTTCCCAACCATTTATCATATGCTTCATGTACTTAAAAAGCATAAAAAAGGGTTACTTACTAGAAATCGGGGGTACTACATGAACACCCGTGATAAAGAAATGGGAATAGTATTCACTACATAATGACTTTGTCTTGGAAAATAGCGGTTCAATTTCAGCAGCATAACAACGTGACATAAGAATTCATAAAAATGGTTGATGAGAGTGAAAAGGGTATCTCATAATATGTACATGAAATGGGAAGTAAGGGGTCATATATATACATGTTCCAACATAGGTAATGGAATTTAGATTCACAATACAAAATAATTGCTTGAATGTAAATGAGAAGAGATAAATTTCTTACGGATTTTTGGCATGGTAATGGGTGTACATGGGAGGAATTAATGAGAGAGAAAAGGGTTATATCATCATTCAAACATAATTATTGTAGAATGAGTAAGGTAAAAAACCATATCCCAACATTTTTAACTAAAAAAAGGGGTATAAAAACCTAAAGGAAGTTGGAAAAAAATGAGAAAGGAAGAAATCCATTTCTTGGAAGGGTGATCCCAAAGGCTAGGGAGAGGATTGAGAGAGGCTTATTGAGAGCTTAGGGCACCTTGGGAGGATTCTAGAGAGATGATTTCAAAGTTTGGTTGAGCTCCAAAGTCTTTGAGTGAAGAGTAAGTTTGATCTTGAGTGGGTTTATATAGGAAAAGAGATGAAATTATTTATTATTTAGGTTTGGGACACCCCACATTAAACTAATTAAAACCACAAACCAGACCATGGTTTTTTCCCATGGTTTTTCCAAAGTGGATTAGAAAACGCTATTTTATAATTACAATGTTCTAACTTCTAAAAATATTAGGCATTCTTACGTGGAGGTGAGTCAAACTCTCAAGGAAATCAATTTAAAAAGATAAAATGTTTTATAAGTCTTGGAGGGTCCACTAAGGCTTTGTAAAATAAATCAAACAAACCTAAAATAATGTTATTTTAATGGTAAAATATATATTGGTCTAAAATCCCATTTATAGTATTTTATTACATTACTATTGGGTCATTATGATGTCATAAAACACATTATATAATTAAACGGTATTTAATTTTTACCTAAAAATTTGACTGTCTCCGAAAATTATGAAAAAATTTACCATTGGATAATTTGACATCCTAATTACAAATATAATATTAATTTAATCTAAATATTTTTCTAAATATGTGAATTTTTACTTTTAAAATAACAACATATATTTATCAAAAATTCATGGGTTTTGACAAAAAACAGCTTTCAAACTTTAATAAAAATCAAAATTGTATTCATAAAAATTATACGATCATTTATATTTAATGAAAATTAATTTAGTAATAATATTTTATTAGAATATTATTTAATTAAAAAAAATCCACTAATTCATCAAAATATATATCTTAATTGAATACTAACTAAAAATACTATTTTTTCTTTAAATACTATTTACTAAGTAACAATAATAAAAAGAATGTATATTCTCTATAAAAATAATTTAAATAATCACAGTGCTAGGGTCTTGTTACATAACCCCTTATAACACCTGTATAATACCAAAGGGTAAGTTGTGTGATGGTAACAAACTCTTGGGGTGGCTCAGATAACATCTCTCGGGTGGTAATCTCTATCAACTTTCATTTCTCCTGTAGGTGACTCCGTTTGAGATTAATGTGTTGAAGATCGGATTTGGATTGGTCAAGTACGAAGCCCAATGATGCCACCTACTTTCCGAGCTCCTATAAATGGGCTTTGTATGGGGAAATTCTACTAGATGAGTCCATCACTTCCTTTTTCTGAGTAAATTGGATTTGTTAAAGCCCTATATTTATACTTATCATGTGATCACTGTTTAACAACTATATTAGAAATTGTCACAATTCTTAATGGTATTTTAAAATCCAAAAACATAAAACCAAGGATTTTAATATGTTATACAAACATTTTATATAATAATATATTTAATTAGATCAAGAGGAATTTTCATTTATAGAAGTTTGGGTCATTAAAATCTTTCCCCCTTACGAAATTTCACCCTCAAAATTTCCTCTTCCCATAATAAAATAGATGCGGGTAACTCTACTTCATTACTTCCTCTGATTCCCACGTTGCCTATTAAAACTTGTGATTTTATACATAACACTTTGACGAGGGGAATTGTCTTATTTCCTAGAAAATGTTCCCTATGATCTAAGATCTTCACCAGTTTCTCTTCATAGGAGAGGTCATTCTACAGTGGGACCACCTCTGGATTGAGTACATGAGATGGTTTAGGTATGTACTTCCTCAAGAGTGATACATGTAACACATCATGTACTTGAAATAGGTTTGGTGGGAGTGCTAGTCGACAAGACATTGGTCCAATGCGATCAAGGATCTCAAAAGGGCCGATGTACCTTGGACTAAACTTCCCCTTATTCCCAAATCTCATAAATCTCTTCCACATTGATATATAGAGGAATACCATGTCTCCGAAATCTAACTCTAGGTCTCGTAGATGATTATTAGCATAGCTCTTTTATCAAATCTGAGCAGCTTTAATGTGCTTCTAGATTGTCTTAACCTTCTCCATCATTTCTTAGACCATTTCTGGTCCTAGGAGTTTTTTCTCCCCAAATTCATCCCAACATGCCAGTGTTCTGCACCTCTTCCCATAAAGGTTTTTAAAATGAGCCATTTGGATGCTTGAGTGGAAACCGTTATTTTAAGAGAACTCAACTAGAGGAAGATGTTGATCCTATCCTCCTTTGAAGTCCATTGAGCATTCTATCAACATGCCCTCAAGTGTTTGGATAGTCCGCTCAGATTGGCCATCAGTTTGAGGATGATAAGTCGTACTAAAGTTCAACTCAGTATTCAGAGCATGTTGAATACTCTTCCAAAACTTAGAGGTGAATCATAAATCTCAATCAGATACAATCAATAGTGGTACTCCATGTAGACTTACCACATCTCTGATGTATATTTGTGCCAATTGATCCAATGAGAAATCCTCCTAAATTGCAATGAAGTGTGCAGTCTTTGTAAGATGATCCACAATAACCCAGATAGAATTTCTTCCTTTGGATGTCTTCAGAAGTCCAGTGATGAATTCCATGGTGATGTTCTCCCACTTCCATAATGGTATGGGTAATGGTTGCATCATCCCCTTAGACTTCTTCCTCCAAGACTTCACTTGCTGACATATCATGCACTTTGATGTATACTCATCAATATCATTCTTCATGTTATCCCACCAATAATGCTCTTGGAGATCTCGATACATCTTTGTGTTTCCTGGGTGAATGGAGAAATTCAAACTATGTGCATCATCCAAAAGTTCTTTCATTAAATATGGATTTGATGGAACACATAATCTTGACCCAAATCTCACCGTTCCTTCTTCATTAACATTGAACTCTGAGGATTTACCTTTTCTGATAGTTTCCACTTTCTTCTAAATTCCAAAATCATCTTTTTGATCTTCCTTTAACATTTCCAAAAGATACGGTTGAGAAATCATCTGTGAAAGGATTTATGATGTTTCCTTCTTTATGATTCCCATGTTCATCTTCATCAAATCTAAGAATATTGGATCCTTTTCAATTCTCATCAATGATAGAATGGTAGGG
The DNA here is from genome assembly GCA_963277665.1 of Viscum album. Lineage (NCBI taxonomy): Eukaryota > Viridiplantae > Streptophyta > Magnoliopsida > Santalales > Viscaceae > Viscum > Viscum album. The sequence goes on from OY728130.1 coordinate 1,561,658,542, forward strand.
TCTTTTCTACTTAGAGTATCTACCATCCTGTTCTCTTTCCCAGGGTGGTAATGGATTGAGTAGTCATAGTCTTTGATCAGTTCTAACCATCTTTGTTGGCACATATTCAACTCTTTCTATGTGAATATATACTTGAGGATTTTTAGGTCCGTATATATTTCACACTTCTCCCTAAAGAGGTAATTTCATCAAATTTTTAAAGCAAAGATCACCACAGCCAACTCCAGATCATGTGTTGGATAGTTTTTCTCATGAACTTTCAATTGCCTTGAAGCATAGGTAATTACTTAGTCATTTTTCATTAACACACAACCCATGCCCTTCTTTGAAGCATCACTGAATTCCACAAAATGTTCTCCACTTGTGGGTAGTGTGAGCATTGGCACAGTGACAAGCATCCTTTTCAACTTCTTAAAGATTTCTTTGCATTCATCACTCTAAGAAAACTTTACTCCATTCCCAGTTATCTTGGTAAGAGGGTTTGAAAATTGTGATCAATTTCTCACAAATTGGCGATAATATCCCACTAACCCCAAGAATCTGTGGATATCCATCACCAATGTTGGCCTCGTCCATCCCTCTATTATAGCTGTCTTAGAGGGATCCATAGATATCCCATTTCTTGTGATGATATGACCCAAGAATGAGACCTCCTTAAACCAAAACTCACACTTTTTGTGCTTTGTATAGAGCTTATCCTTTCACAAGGTCTTTAATACAATACTTATATGCTCCACATGATACTCCTTGGTTTTGGAGTATATTAGAACATCGTCTATAAAGACTAACACAAATTTGTCAAGGTAATCTATAAAAACTATATTCATCAAGTCTGTAAAGATTTCTGGAGCATTAGTGAGTCCTAAAGGCGTTACTATGAATTCATAGTGCCCGTATCTTGTACGAAAAGCAGTCTTGGGGATATCTTCCTTCTTCACCCTTACTTGGTAATATCCCAACCGCAAATCCACCTTGGAGAAGTATTGTGCTCCACATAGATGATCAAACAAGTCATCAATTCGGGGAAGTGGATACTTTTTATTTATTAGGATTTTTTTGATCTCATGAAAATCAATGCAAAAGCGCATTGACCCATCCTTCTTCATGACGAAGAGGACTGGTGCACCCCATGGTGAAGCACTTGGGAATATAAACCCTTTATCATGATTCTCCTGTAGTTGTTTCTTTAGCTCCTCAAGCTTCATAACTACCATTCTATATAGATTCTTGGATATTAGAAACGCCCCAGGAATAAGATCAATTGAGAATTCAATATCTCTTCTAGGAGGAAGACCAAGAAATTCCTCAGGAAACACTTAAGCAAATTCCCTCACAATAGGCATGTATTTGAGGATGGTTGCTTCCTTAGACTCAATCATCTGAGCTAGATACAAATTCTCATTGGGTAGTAATATCCACACTTGAGATGATGGTGCTAAAGAATGTAACACCCCGACCCTAGTTACCCAGAGTCGGTTCATTATTACATAACATTGGCATGATCACAAGAAAGATCAAGTCTCGAAAGACCGATTAGTTTAGTAGCCTTGGAAAAACTAGATACATTAATAAAGTTTACATTACATCATAAAATGAAAACTACAACAATATAGTCTCCATAGTCCACACTCTTATCCCCTCATACTATCCCTGCAGGTCATTCATAAATTACTTATTCACGTACTGGGAAAAATAAAACATAGAAAAGGGGTGAGCTCAAATGCCCAGTAAGGATAACAATATAGCAGAAACTTTCATAAATAAGAATAAACCTTTAAGGCAATGTTTAACTAAAACAAAAGCCTTTTAAACTTGAACTTCAACATAGTATGGAAAAAATAAAATGAAATAATTCTATTTACTTATTCACATGGATATTCTACTAATCAAATATTCACATGCAATATCAATAACCACTTTCATAATGATGGAATGCATAATGCCAGACTATCATAACCACATAACCAAGGCATCGTGCCAAGACTACAAATAAAATTTTTTCAAGGCCTTGTGCCAAGACACTAGTTTGTCTCATGAGACCTACCGATGCATCGAGGAGCTATAGCGGGCTCCACCCGTCACATATTAAGTCCAATGCATTCCCATATGAAAAGGTTTAAATATAACATAAATATTCGTAATAAAACTAGCATATGAAATGTAAATACTTCATCCATAAACCATGAATGGTATAAAAATAACACATCCACAGTCAAACATATCACAAAACCTTCAATATAATATAGAAGTTTTGTATCATAATAAATCAACTTCAAATAAGCGCAAAATCCATCAAAGGACGTTGACATAGATGAAATCAAAGCTCTTTTTAGAGAAATATGTCTTTCTATTTTGAAATCATTTAAGAGTCATATATTTATAAAATAAAACATTTTCTTTGAAAATATTCTTATAAGCTTGTAAGGGAATCTTTTAAGATTTTATAATGGTGGAAAATAGCCGCACCCTCCGTATAAGTTAAAAAAACATTATTACCTTAATTCTGTCGAAAAGGTTAAAAATCACCTTGTTTGGAAAACGACGGAAATATTCCTTTATAAACCTCTTATAAAAAGTCAAAAAAGGGTATAAATGACTTTAACCCATATTCTAGTAAATAGTAAAAATGTTTTGAAATACATTTTTAAGAAACATGGATGTGGATGATAAAGAAGTCCCAATAGATTATTACGTATAAACAACCTCAGATAATGAAGAGATTGCGAAATAAACCCCTACCTTGTAATTTTCCTTGGTTGAGGTTTGGTTAACCTCCTGTATAATGGTGAAATAATTGTTATTAAATTATACAAGAATCATATATATTAATATGATATCATATATGATCTTTTAACATTGTTTTGTTAATAATATTTTTGAATTATCGTTGTTTCGGGTGTTAACTTACTCATTTTCTTTTATATGTTTTGTTATGTAAGCCATGTTTGTTAGGGATAGGTTGTATCTTATTCATATCCATAATGATATTAAGTCCTTAAACATTATTATTAATCTTCAAATGAGAATTAGACTTTAATTTATACAATGGAGAATGAATCTCACCGCGTTCGTGGAGACGGTAGTCCGTAAGTACGCACGAGCGACAATATCATTCTTTTGATATTAAAATAATATATAATTGGATTGTATATAATATATACAGAATCATTATCATTTTATATTTATTATTTACATGAATTAAACCTTATTATTATACCCATCCAAATAATAATTTATTGAATAACAATTACACCACGACGTGGAGACGGTAAGCCGTACGTACGCACGTATGGTGACATGTCATTCAAAGGATGGATAGAATACTGAATATTGTTGTACCATATTTATAATAATATTAATGTATATAGGAGATACTAGATTCATTATTTTATAATGGGAATAACAAAGAAAGAATAATTTGAAGAAGAAATGAATTTGAAAAAGGGTGGTGAAAACATTACCTCTTCTTCGGGTTCTTCCTTTTGATTTGATCAAAAGGGCTCCTTAGGTTGGATTTATGATCAAACTAAGGCCTCTATATTTTATTGAGGAAAGTTGAGAGAGTATTTGGTCAGGGTTTGGCCGAACCAAAATGCTTTGAATGTGTTAATTAGTGATAAGGGGGAGTTCCCTTTTATAAGAGGGGTGAGGGGAACCTTTAGAAAAGCTAGAAATACTATTTTATAATAAATTCATATTCGGTTTCTAATGGCTACAAAGTGGATTATTTAAATTTTAAGGTGGTTATGGGTCGAAAAACACTCAAACAATAGAATTTAGACAGGTTTGGGTAATTATATTAACCTTATCCTTTAGTTTTAACTCTTAGTTAATTAGTTTGACACTTACCATGTCACTTTGTATTTTTATATTATATAGTTAATAAACTTAGTATATACCTCCAAGAGACCCCAAAGTGGTCCATTAATGATACACCTAGCATGATATAAGTCTCTTGGCCGAACCTTAGATTTTTAGGAATTTAATATCAATTAATAATATAATATTTGTTTTAAAAACTCTTTTATGTCAATTTTGACACTATTCAATAATTGATTTTTTTGAAAATTATAACAGAATGATTTCTTTTAAAAAAGTTAATTAAGTCAATAATAACATTTCATATTAACCTATAAAATTAGTTTAATTCATAAAAAGTCTCTAATTATATTTATTTGGGTATTTATAATATCAATTATTTTAATGTTTCACTATTATGGTAATTACTACATCATAATTGTGTCATAAATAAATTAAATTATTTAATGTCTAAAAATTATAAATAAAATATCATTATGTAGGAAATCTTTTTATATTTCTAATTAATATTTACAATCTAATTTATCTTATATATAACCATATATTAAAAATGTTTTAGTAAATAAACATTGATTTTAACTCTTTTAACTCTTCTTTGAATTAAATAATAATAAATGTCCTAATCTAATACAAGTGGACCTAAATGATAATATTTTACTCATAAGGTTGTTTTTGGTCGATATACACTTGTCCAATAGAATTAGGACATGTGTTAGGGTAATATTAATATCATTTTTACCCTTAATTACCCTATTTACTTTTAACTGTGGTAAATAAAACTAAAAAGTTACTATTCACCAAAAATTATTTTCATCTCATTGAACCACATTTTACTCATTGATATTAACCGTGTCTCTCGGATTTTCGAAATTCCACTCATAGAAGCGGTAATATTAAGTTTTATGAAATATTCAATTTTTTAACTACCACTTAGTGGTTTCACTATTCATCAAAAAATGAAAGTTTCCAGAAAAATACAAAAAATTAGGCCTAAGATATATTTGATATTATGAATTCAAAAATGATGTCTATTTTACCAAATTCAAAACATATCAGTTTCATTAATTAATTCAAAAATTAATTCCCGTTGTCAAAACAAATAGCGTGTTTTTAAGAGATAATAACTATCAAAAGATCGACACTTGTTTATGTCCGGTTTAACTGTGAAATTATGTAAAATGACCACCATTGTATTAAATGGTAAAAATATATTATAAATATACTTTAAAACCACTCAAAATCATAATTTATCAATATAAATTATTTTGATTAAAAAAGTTGTTTTTAATTAAAATTTATTAATTTTCACTATTCATCAAAATATAAATGTTATCTGAAAAGTTCCAAAATTTAACCTTAGGATAAATTCGATACTCCAAATATAAAAATGAAGTCCATTTTGAGGTAAAAAATTTATAATATTTCAAAAATTAGGTATTACTATTCATAACTGCTAGTTTGATTGGTTGTGGTGTGTTAGAACTCGAAGTTACGTACAACACACGCTACTGTATTATTCAAAGGAAAGCATACCATGGAAGATTTGGATGTTTCATTGTAAATTTTTGATGTCCCCATTCTAAAAAGTAAATTTATTTAGTCAAATTGAATAAAAGTTTAAAATATTGGATTTAAAAAGGGTTCACTACTAAAAGTTGGTAAAAGTGCAATACTGAAAATGAATTTGTTCTTACATTATGTCTAAGAAACTCATAATATGGATTCTAAAATTATAAGGATTATATTAAGTTTAAAATTTAGTTAATACTATTCATAACCTCTTTTGAACGGCTTGTTTGGTAAATCATGGTGCGCTTGAACTCGGTTTTGCGTGTAGTGAAAGTTATTGAATTATTTTGAAGAAATAACACACTATGAAATCTTGGGGTGTTACATTCTCCCCTCCTTCAATAAATTGTGTCCTCGCAATTTGAAATTGTTCTTCTAAAATAAAAGGTTTAATATAGAAAATATCTTTGTGGGAAAACCCACATCAGAAATTGGTTTAATAAAATTTTGTCTTAATAAGAGGAAAAGAGAAATGAAAGGGTCACCACCAAATTATGATCTCTATTCAAAGAACATTAGTGGCAATTAGATACATATAATTAGAGAAAAAATGTAAATATTTATAGTTAGTGATTGAGGTCATCAATCACAAACAAGTGTAAAATTGAGGGCTTTAAATTCATCAATCTATGATGATTTAAAATACCATCGGTTCAGCAAAACATATGGTATTAGGAAAACACATTTTTTGTTTTAAGATCCCTTCACTAAAATATAAGAATTAATTTATTCATTGAATAAGAGAAGAAGAAAAACATATACTTGACAAGTAGAGTCTCATCCTTTAAGTAAGTTCTACAATAAACTCATCTTTCACTCTAAAAGATAATAGAACTTAAAAATAATATTCTATTTATCCTATTCGTATAGGGTTAAAAAAATGAATTTATAATTCATCTAGCAGAACCATTAAAAAAAACGACATTATTCTATCCAGGACTTCACGTGGGTCAGTGGTAGGTGATACACCCTTGTCGCCCTTCGGTTATGGGTTCAAGTCTCGCGACCTTGCCGAACGCGACGGGTTGTCGCCCGACCTCTAGGTTGTCCTTTTATGGTAATCCAAAATAATCCGAACTAGAACTATCCAAAATACTTCAGTACAAAATTTATAAGGAAGGTAAACACAATGAAGATCCTTTTTTCCACGTAATAACATGTGAACACCTTTATCATGTATTCTTTTAAAACACTACAACATCCTGAATTACCATAAAACCTTATTGATTACATTCATGATCCTTTATTCCTTAAAGAATAATTGATATAATCCTTCAATACAAAAATGTTGTAAACCCCAACAATGATGGAATATACAAATCATTAATCAGTTTCAATGTAGTCAAGAATATCCAATATAATTTATCCAAATCAATCATGTATTATTCTAAAATCACTACCTCGGTATCAGAACCATATTATGGTTTATCTTTCTCTCAACCATATATTTTCCAAAAAATTAACCTTCTATTGAGTCACTTTTCTTTGTTCCACACAATCTCAAGTCCTTAATGAAATAGTACTTCAGTACAATCCTTATATACTCCATAATTATTATAATAAGTACATTGTTGATACAACACTCAAATGACATAATCAACATAAGAACTCTAATCATTCCTCTTCATCTGTGGTAGTATCATAACTTGATTATTATCCAATAGCATCATTTGCGGCATAGTCTGATGACTGGGACATAGGTTCGCGTAGTGTCCAAACTCCTTGCAAATTAAGCATTGTACATTTGAAACCATTTTCTTACCCTTGTAGTCATGTAATTTGTGCCCTTTTCCTCCACACTTATAACAAACTCCCATTCCTTTCAGGCAAGTTCCAGGGTGTTTCTTCCCACAGTTATCACATATGGGAAAATTCTTCTTTTTCCCTCTTCCCTTTATCCATCTTTCTCTCTTCCATCCTTTTCTTCTCTTGCTTCCCTTCAAATCCATAGGACTCAGTAAACTCTTTACTTATCTTATCAACACATGATATTATTTCTTCTTATGATGATAATACATGGGAGACTATTTCTCTTATAAATTATGGCTTAAGACCATGAAAGATATGATCCTTCTTTCTCTTTGGATCATGTGCATTGCTGGTGTTCTCATTCCTTCTTCTGGGCGCCATTTCTAAACAATGACATACACTAGATTAGTTTATGAATAACAATACCTAATCCCAAACTTTTGAAACACATAACATAAATTAAATAGTTTATTGATATAATCCATAATCATAAAAATGTCTCCTTTGAGGAAGTTTATACTAATAAATCCTTCAAAATGGTTTGTAATGAAAATGAGAATTATCCTAAGCATATCCCTCGGGAGTGTCGTAACCAAGAGTGCAGCAAGGACCATTGTCATGCACCAGTTCCCGTTCGAGTCTAGCTCAAAGCGGTGTTTTCGGGTTTTACCCCTAGGTACATCTGTGCCAGAGCCGCCTCTACCAGCTCGTATCCAGACATGGATGTATTGCTCGGAAAACTCACAAAATTTCTACAATACCAAAATTCTAGGAAGTTATTCTATACTAATCCTCAAAGTCCATCTTAGATCTATGTGCTCTAATAAGAGTTTATCTAAATCTAGCTTCTAAGGTTTGTACTAAACTTCCTCTGATACCAACTGTAACACCCCGACCCCAGTTACCTAGAGTCGGTGCATTATTACATAACATTGGCTTGATCACAAGAAAGATCAAGTCTCTAAAGACCGATTAGTTTAATAGACTTGAAAAAACTAGATACATTAATAAAGTTTACATTAAATCATAAAATGAAAACTACAAAAATATAGTCTCCATAGTCCACACTTTTATCCCCTCATACTATCCCTTCAGGTCATTCATAAATTACTTCTTCACGTCCTGGGAAAAATAAAACATAGAAAAGGGGTGAGCTCAAATTCCCAGTAAGGATAACAATATAGAAGAAACTTTCATAAATAAGAATAAACCTTTAAGGCAATGTTTAACTAAAACAAAAGCCTTTTAAACTTGAACTTCAATATAGTATGACAAAAATAAAATGAAATAATTCCATTTACTTATTCACATGAATATTCTACTAATCGAATATTCACATGCAATATCAATAACCACTTTCATAATGATGGAATGCATAATGCCAGACTATCATAACCACATATCCAAGGCCTCGTGCCAAGACTACAAATAAAATTTTGTCAAGGCCTTGTGCCAAGACACTAGTTTGTCTCATGAGACCTACCGATGCATCGAGGAGCTATATCGGGCTCCACCCATCACATATTAAGTCCAATGCATTCCCATATGAAAAGGTTTAAACATAACATAAACATTCGTAATAAAACTAGCATACGAAATGTAAATACTTCATCCATAAACCATGAATGGTATAAAAATAACACATCCACAGTCAAACATATCACAAAACCTTCAATACAATATAGATGTTTTGTATCATAATGAATCAACTTCAAATAAGCGCAAAATCCATCAAAGGATGTTGACATAGATGAAATCAAAACTCTTTTTAGAGAAATATCTCTTTCTATTTTGAAATCATTTAAGAGTCATATATTTATAAAATAAAACATTTTCTTTGAAAATATTCTTATAAGCTTGTAAGGGAATCTTTGAAGATTTTATAACGGCGGAAAATAGCCGCACCCTCCGTATAAGTTAAAAAAACATTCTTACCTTAATTCTGTCGAAAAGGTTAAAAATCACCTTGTTTGGAAAACAACGGAAATATTACTTTATAAACCTCTTATAAAAAGTCAAAAAAGGGTATAAATGACTTTAACCCATATTCTAGTAAATAGTAAAAATGTTTTGAAATACATTTTTAAGAAACATGGATGTGGATGATAAAGAAGTCCCATTAGATTATTACGTATAAACAACCTCGGATAATGAAGAGATTGCGAAATAAACCCTTACCTTGTAATTTTCCTTGGTTGAGGTTTGGTTAACCTCCTGTATAATGGTGAGATAATTGTTATTAAATTATAAAAGAATCATATATATTAATATGATATCATATATGATCTTTTAACATTGTTTTTTTAATAATATTTTAGAATTATCGTCGTTTCAGGTGTTAACTTACTCATTTTCTTTTATATGTTTTGTTATGTAAAACATGTTTGTTATGGATTGGTTCTATATTATTCATATCCAGAATTATATTAAGTCCTTAAAAATTATTATTAATCTTCAAATGAGAATTATACTTTAATGGATACAATGGAGAATGAATCTCATCGAGTTCGTGGAGACGGTAGTCCATACGTACGCACGAGCGACAATATCCTTCCTTTGATATTAAAATAATATATAATTGGATTGTATATCATATATACAGAATCATTATCATGTTATATTTATTATTTACATGAATTACACATCATTATTATACCCATCCAAATAATAATTTATTGAATAACAATTACACCACGACGTGGAGACGGTAAGCCGTACGTACGCACGTATGGTGACATGTCATTCAAAGAATGGATAGAATACTGAATATGGTTGTAACATATTTATAATAATATTAAAGTATATAGTAGATAATAGATTCATTATTTTAGAATGGTAATAACAAATAAATAAGAAGTTGAAGAATAAATGAATTTGAAAAAGGGTGGTGAAAACATTACCTCTTCTTCGGGTTCTTCCTTTTGATTTGATCAAAAGGGCCCGTTAGGTTGGATTTCTGATAAAAATAAGGCCTATAGGTTGTAGTGAGGGAAGTTGAGAGAGTATTTGGGCAGTGTTTGGCCGAACCAAAAGGCTTTTAATTAGTGAATTTATGGGCTTCAATCTATGTTATCCATGATCTACATCCTAACATATATTCTTAGGGTCATTTTTTTATTCCCATAATAATAGTTCATACTAAGATTATGAATTTACCAAATCATATCTCCCAGGAGTGTCGTAACCAAGAGTGCAGAAAGACCTGTTGTCGTGCACCGGTTCCCGTTCAAGTCTAGCTCAAAGCGGTGTTTTCGGATTTTACACCTAGATACATCTCTGTCAGAGTCGCCTCTACATGCTCATATTCAGAAAAGGATGTATTTGATTGATAAAACACTTACTCATTACTCACAAAAAGTTAGGGATGTTTTTATTATACTTAGTCTTATCCTTAAGGCTTTCACTAGGGTTTTCTAATCCTAATCCCAAAAATAACTAAACATATCCTCTGATACCAACAATAACAACCCTTCTCTTTATTTCACACTTAAACATATTTTATTACATAAAACCTTCACTTGATATACCTTAGAATATCGATTGGTATAGTGTCTTTGGGACTTAGTATCATTACATAACAACTTAAAACATGAAAAAAATACATCTTTATTGAAAACATATTTTACATGACCACACACATTCCTTCGTACTTAGCATTGCATGGGATAACTTGAGAACATGCATAAGAAAATGGTGATCTATAAAGCCTAGTAAGGGAGTAAACAAGGGATAACATGAATAATACAATACATGTTAGGAAATAGGCATATCAATGGAACATAAGAGAAACATGAACATAAAGGCAAGATATAACATGATTATCATAACATGGAAATGTGGCAACAACATTTAACATGATGTTAGCATGAGCCAGGGCTCATTGCATATGGATCATGAGTAAACCCTCATTGCACTTGAATTATCATGAGTAAACCCTCATTGCACTTGAATTATCATAATACTAATCTTTACCCAATGCATTGAAGCGCTATCAGGGCACACCCTTCTTAATCATTTCATTTCATTCATAAGTGTGCCACATGGATCATACAACATGGAATCATTCAATATCATCATTTATTCCACGATAAAGGAATGTGGAATATATACATGAAACTATATAATCAATAAGTAAATGTTCATAAATGTGAATACCCTTCATAGAGAAATGGTCATGGTATTCACTACACAATGACTTTGGCTTGGAAAATCGTAGTGCAATTTCGACAACATAATGACGTTACATAAGAATTCATAAAAATGGATGATGAGAGGGAAAGGGGTGTATAATAATATGTACATTAAATGGAAAGTAATGGGGTCATATAGATACATGTTTTAACATATGTAATATAATTTAGATTCATAATACAAAATAATTGCTTGAATGTAAATGAGGAGAGAGAAATCCCTCGCAGAATTTCGGCATGGCAACAAGTGTACATGGGAGGCATTAATGAGAGAGAAAGGGGTCTCTCATCATTAAAAAATAAGGATGGAAGTATGGGGGAGGTTATAAATCATACCCCACCATTTTTAATTGAAAATAAAAGGTCATAACAACTTAAAGAAATTTGGACTAAAATGAGAAAGGATGAAATCTTTTACTTGGATGTGTGATCCAAAAGGCTTGGGAGAGGCTTGAGAGAGGATTATTGGGAGCTTGGGGCACCTTGGGAAGATTCTAGAGAAAGGAGGTAAGATATTGGTTGAGATCAAAAGGCTTTGAGTGAAGAGGAAGTTGGATCTTGGGTGGGTTTATATAGGAAAAGGGAGGGAATTATTTATTATTTAGGCTTTGGACCCTACACATTAAACTAATCAAAACCACAAACCATTCCATGGTTTTTGCCCATGGTTTTTGAAAAATGGGAGTATAAAAAATTATTTTATAATGTCAATGGACTAAATTGTTAAAATATTAGGCTTTCTTATGTGGAGGTGAGTCACACTCTCAAGAAAATCATTTTAAAAAGATAAAATGTTTTATTTGTCTTGGAGGGTCCACTAAGGCATTGTAAAATAAATCAAATAAACATAAAATAAGATTATTTTAATGGAAAAAAATATATTTTATGAACATACCATTTATATTATTTTATTACATCACTATTAGGTTATTATGATGTCATAAAACACATTATATAATTAAACGATATTTAATTTTTACCCAAAAATTCAAGTGTCTTAGAAAATTATAAAAAATCCACTATTGGATAATTTTGATGTCTTGATTCCAAAAAAAATATTCATTTTATCTAAATAATTTTATAAATATTTGAAATTTTACTTTTAGAATAAAAATTGACATTTATTGAAAATTCTTGGATTTTTGACAAAAACAGCTTTCAAGCCTTAATAAAAATTACAATTGTATACATAAAAATTATATGCTCATTTATATTTAATAAAAATTAATTTAGTAATAATATTTTATTAAAATTTTATTTAATTAAAAAATCCATTAATTCATCAAAATAGATTTCTTAATTGAATATTGACTAAAAATACTATTTGTGCTTTAAAAATTATTTAAAAATAACAATAATAAAATAAATATATATTCTATATAAAAAAAATAATACACATAATCGTAGTGCTACGGTATTGTTACATAACCCCTTATAACACCCGCATAAGACCGAAGGGTAAGGTGTGCGATGGTGACAAACTCTTGGGGTGGCTCGGATAAGATCGCTCGGGTGGTATTTTCTATTAACTTCCAATTCTCCCATAGGCGGTTCTATTCGAGCTTAATGTGTTGAAGCTCGGCTTGCGCTTGGTCAAGAGAAAAGTCCAGTGACGCCACCTCATTTCTAAGCTCTGAAAAATGGGCCTTGTACGGAGAAATTCTACTGGATGAGGCCATTGCTTCCTTTTTTTTTTGAGTAAATTTGATTTGTTAAAGCCCTATATTTATACTAATCATGTGATAACTGTTAAATGGATATATTAGCAACAATCACAATTCTTAATGGTATTTTAAAATCCAAAAACATAAAACCAGGGGAGGTGGGTTTTCATAATATTTTAATCATTATTTTATTATTTATCCCTAATACAAGCAATAGGGATGATTACATGAACAAAAATAGTATAAGTGCATGTGGTTTCGAAGTAATGGTTTCTTACATCATCCATGATGCAAGGAATAGTGTATTTATCTTATAATGTATTTATACCATAATTACCGTATTTTACTATTCCACAAAAATTCATGTATTTCTGAAAAATCCAAAAAATTCACCTTAAACATTTTTTGACATGTAGAATCTAGAAATGAACTCTATTTTTCAAAAATATTTTTTTTAAATATGATAGATTTTATTTTTAATTAAATTTGTCATTTTATCAAAAAATAAAAACACTTAAAATATTCATCTTCCTTTTTAAGGTGCCTAAATTTTATTTATACTTTAATGGGTAAGGTTACCATTCTTAAGAGTCATATTACTATTCATAAGGGGAAGTTACTATTCATAAGGGTAAGTTACTATTCACTAAAAATTAAATTGATTATATCAGACTCTAAATATCACCCTAATCACAATCGTGTATGTCTGTTTTTCAAAATTAAAAAAATGGTAGTGGAAAATTTAATTTTAATGGCTATGTTATGACTATCTCCTATAAATAACCAAGTGTTGTTTCACAGAGACTCAGTGCTTCATGAAGTATAGGCTATCTAATTAATTGAAATTGTTTAAGAGAAAAAAACCATAAAATATTTTGGGGAGTTATAAAATATGTATTCCTTTGAACTTTAAAGAATGAAAAAGTGCCAGATGGATGTTCAAATAACATTTCAAGCTGCGTTGACTTTAAACATTGAAAGTTACATGGATTGAAAAGTGAAGACTCACATATTATGATAGAGAAATTATTATTGCTGACATTGAATAATACGTTACATGTAAAATAATTATAGTTCTAGTTGAATTTTAGAGATATTTGTGAAAAACTCAAACTCCAACTGAGCTTGATAAACTTCAAAAAATAATTATTTTGAAACTTTGTCCACTACTACACATATGCCCTTTTGCAGCACACAAAATGGCTTTTAACTATACTAAAAAAGAATTTTTAATCATAGAGATGATAACGGGGGGTCCCCTTTATCAGTTCTATAAAAGCACTGATAAAGGGGGTCATTTATCTGCACTAAAAAAGTGTTGATAAAGACCAAGCTAGCTGCAATGTACTATTAATATAATAACACACCCAGAAAAAACCTGTAATTTTAAAAAATGTTATATACATTTAATGTGACACCATGAATACAAAAATGTTCGCCCATGCTATATACAAAAAATACTACTATATACATTTCAAACAATGTTTTATATAATTAAATTTACAATTATCCAAATAACATTTAAAAACATTAATGTTTCATCTCTTAATGTCTGTGATACCCTCTCAAAAATGTTTGTCCATGGTATCAGTTTCCGATCAAATCATATGAAGCCGAGAAAAAGATTCCACCTATATAATAAAACAAATATTATATTATTAATACTATAAATAAATAAATTAAACATTAATATGAAATAATACAATAATTAAATGTCAATATTTAATAAAAAAGACACATTTGGAGTTATACCAGTCACACTATGTGTCAGATTGAGGTTTGGTTGATTCCTACACATCGAAAATGAATCATGGATTATTTTCCTAAAGTATCAAAACAATTCGAATGTATTTGCTCAGTTTTCGGTATGTCACTTGTTCTTTTTACTAAAATTAATTTCGATTTTAAATAAAGAGACACATTTGAAGTTATACCGATCACACCATGCATAGGATTGAGGTGTGGTTGATTCCTACATAGCAAAAATGACTCATGGATATTTTTACTAAAGTATCAAAATAATCTGAATGAGTTTACTCAGTTTTTAGAATGCCAATTGTGTTTTTTTACTAAAATTTTATTTCAAACTAGAAACACTCATTTTGAGTCATACCGGCCATATCATATATCGGTTTTATGTGAGAATACTTCATACACATAAAAAATGACTTATGAATTACTGTCCTAAACTATCAAGAAAATCGGAGCATGTTTGCTTGGTTTTTTGTGAGTGACACTTTTAAACTAAAATGTCAATTTTAAACTGATAATGGACACTTTTAGTCATATCGGTCACATCATACATCGAATTGAGGTGGGGTTGATTCCTACATGTCATAATGAAACATTTTGAACTAAAATTTTAATTTTAAACTGATAATGGATACTTTTAGTCATACCGGTCACATCATATGTCTAATTGAGGTGGGGTTGATTCCTACATGTCACAAATGACTCTTGAATCATTTTCATAGAGTATAAAAATAATATTAATGCGTTTTCTTAGTTTACAGTATGTCATTTGTTCTTTTTACTTAAATTAATGTCAATTTTAAATAAAAAGACACACTTGGAGTCATATCGGTCACACCACGAATTTTATTGAAGGAATATTGACTCATACATGTCAAAAATGACTCATAGATAGTTTTCTTAAAGTATCAAAACAATCCAAATGCATTTTCTCTATTTTCAGTATGCTAGTTGAGTTTTTTTTTACTAAAATGTCATTTCAAACTGGAAACATGAATTTTGAGTCATATAAGTCGCATCATGCATCAATTTTATTTGAGACTAATTCATACCTATTACAAGATAATTACTAATTACTTTCCTAAATTATCAAGACAATCAGAGCGCATTTTCTTAGTTTTCGTTAAGTGACATGTTTTAGACTAAAATGTCAATTTTAAACTAATAACAGACACTTTTAGTTATAACACTAACACTGTGAGTAGAATTGAGTTGTGTTTGATTCCTACATGTCAAAAATGAATCATGGATTGTTTTACTAAAGAATAAAGATAATCTGAAAGCATTTTCTTGGTTTTTAGTATGTCACTCGTTCTTTTTACTAAAATTAATTTCAATTTTAAAATAAAAAGACACACTTGGAGTCATATAGGTCACACCATGAATTTTATTGAGGTGAAGATGACTCATACACATCAAAAATTATGCATGGATACTTTTCCTAAAGTATCAAAACAATCTGAATGCATTTTCTTAGTTTTTAGTATGCCAGTTGTGTTTTTTTACTAAAATGTCATTTCAAATTGGAAACACTAATTT
Organism: Viscum album; assembly: GCA_963277665.1. Classification (NCBI taxonomy): domain Eukaryota; kingdom Viridiplantae; phylum Streptophyta; class Magnoliopsida; order Santalales; family Viscaceae; genus Viscum; species Viscum album. The sequence goes on from OY728130.1 coordinate 1,561,674,824, forward strand.
TGAGTCAAATCGGTTGCATAATGCATTGGTTTGACATGAGACTGCTTAATACTCATTTATGAATCAATTTCTAAATTATCAATACAATTAGAGCATGTTTTCTTGGTTTTCAATGAGTGACACTTTTTAAACTAAAATGTCAATTTTAAACTGATAACAGGTACTTTTAGTCATAACAGTCACACCATGTGTCAAATTAAGGTGGGGTTTATTCCTACACATAAAAAATGACTCATGGATAATTTTAATAAATTATAAAAACAATCCAAATGTATTTTCATGATTTTATGCATGTCACTTATTATTTTTACTTAAATTATTATCAATTTAAAAAAAAAAGACACACTGAGAGACATAACGGTCACACTGTGCATCGTATTGAGGTGAGGTTTACTTATAAACATCAAAAATGACCCATGTATAATTTTCCTAAACTATCAAAACAATCCAAATGTGTTTTCTCAATTTTGAATATGATAGTTTTATTTTTTTACTAAAAATTCATTTCAAACTGGAAACATGCATTTTCAGTCATATCGATCACATTGTGTGTCGGTTTGATGTGACACCACTTCATACACATCAAAAACGACTTATGAATTTCTTTCCTAAAATATCAATACAATAGGATCATGTTTTCTTGGTTTTTAGTGAGTGACACTTTTTGAACTAAAATGTCAATTTTAAACAGATAATGGACACTTTTGGTCATATTGGTGACACTATGTGTTTCATTGAGGTGTATTTGATTCCTAAACATAAAAAATGACTCATGGATCATTTTACTAAAGTATCAAAAAAATATGAATGAATTTTCTTAGTTTTCAGTATTTCACATGTTCTTTTTACTAAAACTAATGTTAATTTTAAATAAAAAGGCACACCTATAGTCATACCAGTCACACCGTGTGTCGTATTGAAGTGTGGTTGACTCATACACATTAAAAATGTCTCATGGTTCATTTTCCTAAAGTATAAAAACAATACAAATTAATTTTCTCAATTTTCAGTATGCCATTTGTTTTTTTCTTCTAAAATTTCATTTCAAACAGGAAACATGCATTTTGAGTCATATCGGTTTCATCGTGCATTAGTTTGACATGAGACTGCTTCATACACATTTATGAATCAATGTACTAAATTATCAAGATAATCAGAGTGTGTTTTCTTGGTTTTTAGTGAGTGACACATTTTGAACTAAAATGTTAATTTTAAACTAATAACGAACACTTTTAGTCATATCGGTCACATCATTCATCAGATTGAGATGAGGTTGATTACTTCACACCAAAAAAGACTCATAAATAATTTTCCTAAAGTATAAAAACAATCTGAATGTGTTTTATTGGTTTTCAGTATGTCACTTATTCTTTTTTACTTAAATTAATGTCAATTTTAAGTAAACAGACACACTAGGAGTCGTACCTGTCACACCGTGCATCGTATTGAGGTTCGTTTGACTCTAAGACATCAAAAATGTTTAATGGATCATTGTCTTAAATTATTAAAACAATATGAATGTGTTTTCTTGGATTTTGGTATGTCACTTGTTCATTTTACTAAATTAATATAAATTTTAAATAAAAATAGTCACTTTGAGTTATACCAGACACACTGTGCATAATATTGAGGTGCAACTGATTCTTACATGTCACAAATGATTTATAGATCATTGTCCTAAAGTATAAAAACAATCTAAATGAGTTTTCTCTGTTTTGAGTATGTTAGTTGTCTTTGTTTTCTAAAATTAATGTCAATTTTAAATAAAAAGAAGAACTTAGATTATTTTAATGTAGTATAGAACAAATAATATTATGAAAAAAAACATATTATACTAAAAAAACTTACCTTCTCATTTAATTTTGTAACATCCTACCCCATCCCATTAGCTTGAGAGAGAGGAGGAATGCTACTTTGCCTTAAGTGACGTTCCCAAGGTGCCAAAGGTTGGAAATAGATGCCTAGGGCTTAGAGAATAAATTGGGGAAATATTTTCCCTTGAGATAAAATCAACCAAACAAAAATCCATTATCAAAAAACTACATGATGCATGTCAACAAAACAACCAAACCCATACATTACCAAAAGACAACCAAACTATTCCATAATGGTTCCCAAATATCAATACAACCAAAAAAATATCAAAGTACCAAGCGGAATACTACACAACAAGACCCCAAAGAACTAGGAAACCATCCATATCTCCACACCAAGATCTATGCTCCAAGCACCACAACATCACTAAAGCATCATGCCGAACTGCTAGCAAAATGAGATGGTTTACTCTTACCTGTGTCTCAGAATACAACATCTGCAAAAGCACCCAAGTTACAAAGTAGGGGTGAGTAATAATACTCAGTAGGATTTCCCCAAATGACTTCCCTATACACGCCACTAGGATAAAACCGTTAACACATTTATATAAAACGGTTTATATAAAACATCAAATAGTTCAACAATAAACAATAAGACAAACACACCCTCACTAAGCCACCTTACCCAAACCATGAAACCCAAGGGAAATAAAAAAAACCATACCATAAGACACTTCACCATTTCACATTAGCACAAAAAATTCCATCTTTCAAAGCAACACACAATAAGGTAACCAAAACGGTGGAGCTTTTATCTAACCCATTCACTACTTTTCCAACTAGTGGTGCTTCCCAAACACTATCCATAATGGTGGATCTTCCATCCACTATCCATCAAATTTTATAGTGAGACTTCCCACCCATTTCTATACAATCAAAAAAATCCATAACACTTAATCAACCAACAAGAACAAATCACCAAGGCCATACAATAAGCACAACATCATTTCAAACACATGCCAATTCACTTCAATAAATCACCCATTTATTAAAAACACCCTCTAACCAAATTTCTATACCCAAACAAATTTCAATAAAAAACATCTTTATTGAGAACCATATTTAATAAATCATTTTTCATAATCAACCACTAAGGATTTTAAAATCACACAATAATCCCCTTTTTGCAACAATAACCCATTTTCCCCAAAATCCCCAAAATCGTCACCAAATGGGTTTCTAACAAGATTCAAACATCATTATCACAATTAATCTCAAGGAAAACAAATTAATTTCAACCAAGGTCACTAATTCTAACCAAGTGGAGTCGAGATAAAATCCACCTACCTTTAGGGTTCTGGCAAAATCGACCCACAAGTAACCGCACCACAAATCCAGACAAACGCTCCACCAAAACCACTCTAGATCTTTTTACCTACCATCAAAAGCCCTAAAATCAACACTTTAGGCAACCAAAACCCTATATCTATAATTAACATATGTAGATCTAGAAAAACAAGAAAGGGAGAAGAGTAGATATAGAGAAGAGTAGATCTAGAGAAAACCACAAAACAAGCAAGGGAGAAGACTTACCTGAGATGAACTGCCTTCAAAACACCAAGAAACCCCTTAGAATCTCTTCCAAAATGAGTGGGAGAGAACCCCTAGTTCTTGAGAAGAGTAAATACCATGTAGGGTTTGTATGGGAGAAGAAATGGGTATCTTTAGGGCAATCCTGACCAATCCCGGATTTTAAAACCCTATTTCTAAAGGGCCGCACGGTTAGCTCACACAGTTAGACAAACCGCATGCTAACCATGCACCTAATGCTGCCTCAAAGGGGCAGCTCGCACAGACCACCATGCATGGTTAGGCAAACCATGCAAAACTGTGTGTACCCCACTACCCGCACAGTTTATCTCGCACAGTTTCCCCTAACCGTTCTCAAACCGTGCAGCTTTAAAAATCCCTCCAAACTTATTCAAAACCATTACAAAATCTCCCAAACTCTTCCCAAATCATCCGAAGAAATTTAAGCACATAAAAAGGAATAAAAAAAGGCAACATAACTCAGACGTGGGGTGATATAAATTCTTATTTGTAGCCTTAAATTACTATCTCTCATGAGAATGGGCATCTTCGAACAAACCACCCCGACTCGAACAAAGGAATACACCTATATAAGAAAATAATTCTTATGTGAGTAATATTAAAAATAAGTAAATTAAACGTAAATATGAAACAATCCACTAGTTCTATAGAAGTTACATATTCATGTTATTTGTGTACATCCTTCTATCAGGTATGTTGTCCATTCGTTTCTATGAAAATTTATATTGTCTTGTGAATATGAGTCTTTTCGATAGTCATAGCAGTACTAGAAAATTATAAATACACAAAATATTAATAAATAAATTAAATTAAATAGTAATTATCTTCTAAAATACCTCTTCAGGGATGCTAGTTTTTTGATGGAATATGATTTCACCTATAAATTTACAAACTTAATAACCACAAACTTTTATAATTGTTTGTTTCAGACACTACAGAAACATTGATGGGAATAAGTAATTTTTTTATATGTGTTTGGATATTGAAATATTATTATATATAACCTGATACTTTTCTAACTGTATAACGTTTCATGGTCATCATGATTAGCCACTTTCCGCATTCTTTGTTTGTCGAGATATTGATGCACCACCCTATCATAACAAAATCCTCATTAAAACATAATCTAAATTATATAACTTGATGTTTAGTTCTAAAATGTTGGATGTAGTGTATTAAAAATTGATAGACACCCTCATGTGTAGTTGATTTACTGGATATCCATGCATTGAATCCAAGAAATAAATATTTAGAGTATCCAAATTGACTGCAATGAGCATCCAATGTGCCCTAAAAACACAAAAAGGAATAAGTGATGAAAGAAATGAAAATTTATTTGGTATTATTTTTTTATAGAGTTTTATCCCTGCATCTTTGGTATTAAGCATATTTTTTCAGGTGAAAGTTTTCTTTCAAACAGTTTGACCAAGCCTGCCACTATTTCATCCTTTTTGTTGGAATCTATTTTTGGTTGCTCTATAGAGGATAAGTGAGGATTAATGAGTACAAAAAAAATTCATGGGGGAAATACCTTCAATTTTTTTTGATATATACATCTTTAAAAAATATGAAATGTATTTAGTCTTAATTAATACAGTATATCAGCTTTTGGAAAATCAAATCATGAAAACATACCTCATGTATACATTGACAACTTAGGTTCCTAGCCAATCATAGTTAAGGATTTCACTTACATTCTAAACAATAATGAAGTCTTAAACTTCCTATTAATACATATATTATTCAAAATAAACTATGTGACTAAAACCATTTTTTAAACTTTGTATCCATATAAAAATTGAATGATAGTAAATGTGGATATAGAACATGCAGGGTAAAGGTACTTTTGGTAGATATTTTTGAATGGTTGGTCGATCCTTTAGATGGTTTTGATTCGGTCTTGCATTTTACCCCTTCCATTTATCCATCTATAATAACATTCATCAGTTCAAACCTTTTTTCATTAATTGTTAAAGGTTAAGCTTCAAAAATTAGTTGGAAATGAATAGATCCTTGTCGAAATGTTTTTTACAAGATGTGATGGCCATGTGATGAATGTTCCAACAGTTTGTTTGAACTCGTGAATATCTTCCTCATCAATTAGAACAAGTAGCTCGGTGCTCGGCTCATGGGCTGTGCTAATTTACACTCTCACATGACCTATTTGAAGTGGTCTATTGTGTAGCATGTCCTTTTGGATATTGAACATCCTAGCCCTCACTACAATGTGATGGGTGGGTGTTCATAGATATAAATCATAGTCATTATCACCTTATATAATATCAGTATATAAAGGAATCAATGTCTATCATATCCACATTTCATAGAAACAATTATTAGAATATTGATTTCCTCGATGAAGAAAGTTTTTTTTGAGGGAAATGGCTCACCTCAAAGTTGGTGGGGGTGGGGTAGGATCTTTATGTGATGGTCGTTCATGAGTTTTTTCTTCTCTTTTCTCCCCCCATAAAAGTTTCTATCAACTCTGTATTCCATTAGAATTTTTATTCAAGGGTGGATATTCTTTCTCTCACCTGTTTCATTTCTTCACTTTGATCCTCCTCTTGTTTTTTTTTCTCAAAATATGTTTTGGGTATCACCCCAAAACCCGCACCTATGACGTGACCATACTGTTCTGGCCACTTCAAGGCCACCAATAGTAGGTGGTCATCCAGTATAGGTGTTTCTGATTCCTATGACTATATTAGATAGAAAATATAAGAAAATAAGTAATCATTGTTTTGTAATAATGAATTAAAGAAAAATAAATTTTTATTATGTCATTCTTACACATGTTTCCACACTTTTTGTGTGTTTCCATCTATTAGTATCCTATATTTAGTTACAAATGCATCCTTCCATAGCACATGGCATGGGAAAAAGTGGCTTTTTATTTGGAGTCATCAATCTATATATAAATAGAGGAACATAATTATGTTATTGTTTCATGTCACATTAAAGTATTACGGTAGATTTAAAATATGTACCAATTTTTTTTCAAGTAAATCATACCCCATACTTGCATTACGATAGGGTAATTTGGTCTTGATTCCCATTCCTTATTTCTAGCACTCAGTTGCTATTTTGTAAATAAAAAATTATCAATCAAAGTTATGAATCCTCGTATCGTCAAACAACCTATTACTAGACACAACGTACCTGAAAAGACTCATCTGCATGACAGCCAGTAAACACATCCCATGCTTCTTGGGTTATCAGGTTTTCATAGATAAGTTGTGGGTGAAGGTTTATTTTCTCTTTAGCATATTTAAGATAATTTCTCATTAGAATTGTGAGAAATACTCTGTGAATCCTTCCAAAAAGCATTAGTACATATTTCTTATGGGAGTCATATACTATAAATTACCTCTGTAAGGGATGATGAAGAGCAAGTCAATGTTTCATTATTTTATTTTTTAGTAAAATAAATAAATGATATCATAATGTTACCATAATATCTTCCCATATCAGAGTGTTAATCCCAACCATGACACCATGTCGCGAATCTACATCAATCAGCACGTCTTGCCGAGTGACGATTCTAATGTAACTACTAAACATAGCCTTATTGGGGATAACATGTTGGCCCCATGCATTCCATCTGACCTCATATTTTATGACTTTGATTTTTTCCTTAATGATTTTTTATGACACCGTTAAACTATGATGCTCCTATTTTTTCTACATTGTCGGTCCTTCATCACCTACCATCTCCTTGGATTCAACATCATCAATATGTTTCTCTAGAGAAGTAGCATCGACATGTGCACATGGTCATTACACCTCTGCACTGGGAGAAACAATAGGTTGAAAAACCTATTGTTCCTCAGGATTGGTATTACCAGCACATGAAGAAGGTTATTGTTCCTCTACACTACGAGCATCAGTAGGTTCAGAGATGTGTTGTTCTTTGGGATTGGGAGCGCCAGCATGTTCAGAAGTCATTATCTACATAAGTGGTTTAACATTTAATTTAGAGTATATAAATTCATAAACAAATAGATAATAACATGAGGTAACACGATGTATATTACAAAAAATATAACCTGATTATTGAACTCTTTTTTTTAAAGGATTAAGGGATTTTAACCCTCTATAAACTATCCAAATCCCTTAATTATGATCTCCTATAACATAAAAAATTACATCTACATTGAGACAACTTCAAAATGATTATAACATTCCAATAAAAGGGTCATCCTTAGTTGAATTTTCATTTAACCCTTCTGTGGTTTTGGTCGATTACAAAACAATTAACCACTTTCGGTTTATGAGATCTAGAACATAAAATAATTGTACTACCTGTGGTGCCATTATAAACAGTTCGTCTTTGTACCCTTCCTTACTAAAATTAACTTTTAGGAATCCCAATTCATCTATTTTAATAACACTCATATTATCAACCCACTTTAATTGAGAAATCGACACTTGGAATTTTTTATAATCCAACTCCCTCATTTTTTTGATGATTTCAAAGTATGACATATTCACATAATTTGGATTTCTTTCCTTAGTACAATAAACATGCATCACTTCATCCATATGTGAAACTCCACTATTTTACATGGTACTATTTTTATCATTTTCATTTGTATAGAATGTATAATTATTAATTACATAACCATTGTAAAATAATACATATGAACTTGGTACTCTGGCTATCCATCAAAGTTATTCTGAAATTGAATCAAGATTTTCATCTGACTCCTTAAAAATACTATCCCAAAACCATCCTCTAAACTATTGATTATGTGTATTTGATATCCATATTTCAGCCCTTGATAGATTCAAATTCCTAATAATTTATTTGCGGGATTCAACATATAGGGAAACCTCCAAACTATTATGAAAAAATTAAAGGTGTGCCTGCTCTTGATCTATAATATTGATTGTGAAAACATCTCTTCCATAAATTCATTCACCCACAAGCCATCCAGTCTGATGAGATTTTGGTAGACCAATGCTTTCCACACTGGACATGTATTTTGTATAGAACTCAATGATGTCCTCAACAATATATCGCTCCACAATAAAAACCTATGGACAACTTTGATTTTTTACATACCCTTTCAAAATACCAATATTTAGTTTAATGGGGTACATCCATCTATAGTGTACAAGACCACATAGTTGAATCTCTCTCACCAAGTGAACCATCAAATGAACCATCATATCAAAGAATGTTGGGGGGAATAACATTTTCAATTCACATAATATAATGTCAATTTATCTTTCCATAGTGGGAAATTTCATTGGGTCTATAACTTTTTTACATATAGTTTTGAATGAGAAACAGAGCATTGTTAATGTATGACATACATTCTTGGGAAAAATGAAATATAAATCTATAAGAATTAGATCTTGTATCAAAACATGACAGTCATGTGATTTTAGACCCTTTAAATTTAAATCATCCATTGACATGATGTTCTTGATATTCGATAAATACCCCTCTAGACCCTTTACATCATTCAAGAAGCTGAAAAACCGATATGTCTCATGTTTGGAAATATTGTAAGAATATAGAGGAAGAAAAATTCATTTTTCACCCTTTATCGGCACCAACTCTTCTCGTATTACCATGTAAACCATGTCCAACCTAGCCTTAATTCCATCCTTTGTTCTACTAGATGAATTTAGAAATGTGACGATGAAACTATCACATACATTTGTTCAACATGCATAACATAAAAAAAATTCTGACATATAGAGAATTCCAGTATGTTAATTCAAAGAAAAACTAATCACTTTTTCCAACCAGTTTTTGTAAGGTTTTTCAAAAATGGTTTACCAAAAGTAGTGTGCACATCTTTTACTTTCTCAAATAGTTGATCACCTATTAGTGGAGACAGTGTTGTACATTTTTCTGAACTTACATCGAATGATGTTATCCATGATTGGTACTTACATCATCAGGGTAGAAATCTATGATGTCCTAGAAATAGAAGTTTCGATGAATGTTTCAACCTAATTGACTGTAAACCTTGTTCAAAAATGGGACACCCTTGAGTTCCTTTAATGATACATCCTAAAAAATTTCCATAAGTAGTAAAGTAATTTATCATCCCACACAACGTGGATCTCAATGTGAAATCTTCATTTATGTAATCATAATAAAATGTAACACCTTAATCCCATAATAATTTCAAATCCTCAATCAATGGAGAAAAATAAACATCAATATCATTACCCGATTTTTTTGGTTCTGATATAAGTATAGATAACATGATATATTTTTGTTTAGTGCATAACCATGATGGTATGTTATAATTTACCTACATAATCATTCATGTACTATGAGTACTTCTTTGAAAACCAAAAGGATTCACTCCATCTGTATATAATGCAAGACGAAGGTTTCTCAGATCATTTTCAAATTCAAGATACTCACGATCAATTCTCTTATATTGTGGAGAGTTTTTCAGGTGACATAGTTTCCTATCTTTAATTCTTATATCTACATTCCATGTCAATTGTTCTGTAGTCTCCTTACTTCCATATAGGCTCCTAAACCTTGGAATGATTGGAAAGTACCATAAAATTTTTGTAGGACTAGATCCATATTTATTGTATTAAGAAGCACCACACTTTGGGAATTATGTAAGTGATTTATGGTCCTTGTGAAATAGTATACAGTCATTCGGGCAGCTGTGCATTCTTTCAGAGATGATACCCATCGAGCGTATCATTCGTTTGGCATTGTATGTTCAGTTAGAGAGCTCATTATCTTCTGGGAGCATGTCATTTAAGAGAGAAAGTAGTTTCGTAAAACTGGAGCCACTCCACCTATTTCATGATTTCAAATTACATAGCTTTAGTATGATTGACAATGCTGTATATTTAGTGAAACCAGTATATAATTGTGTATTTGGATAGCTCTTTAACTTCTCAAAGAATTTTGGGGAATCAAAAAGTTTATCTTCAACTATCCTTGTCATTTCCTCAATATGATCTTCATCATCATTCACATTTGTAATCACATCCTCAATACGATCTTCTTCACTGTCCACACTTATAATCATATCAGATGATCCATAAAATGTATTTCTATCCTAGCCACTAGCTACATTCAAATTTTCCCATGTTTATTCCAAAATTTATAACTTCTATCTATTACATGACAAATCAAGTGTTCTTACAACTCCTCTAGACAAATTAGTCTTGAATAAAAATAGCCTAAACATGGAAAAATGATTTGAGAAGGGTCATATGAATGATCTTTTGAAAATTTGATGAACTCTTTTACTCCATATTCATACTCTTTTATTAGATGATTGAAATACATTAAATCTTTATTCATATCCATCCTATTAGATTCAGTAATATTAATATTTAACAAAATAAATACACAAAAGGTGCCTTAAAAAAAGGGTGACTCAACATTTTAATGATAGTTATTATTGCATTTTGTGTCTTGAGACTCATCCCCATAGAAGTTAACACAAAACTAGAAAGAAGATGTAATTATAGAGGACTCCCCTAATTTAAACCATACATGTGATGTTGGATGAAAAGTACGTTTAGGAGTTGTAATGAGGTTAAAATTGATTCACCTTTTTTGGGAGTGAGGTCATGGTGTATATCCTATGGGTTGGATAGAGTTAGCGACATGCCCTTTCCATGGTGTTGTTATCAATCTACTTGTCTTCTCTATATAATGTAATGGTTTTCCTAATTTTATGAAAATATAAAATCAAAAGACTATGAAAAAAATACATTTCATATTTCATTTGAAAACTATTTATAAAATCACACTTGAAATCCCATTAAAAAAACCAACCATTTACACAAATTCCTCTTTAAAATAACAAGTCCTTTTTAAAATAAAACAATAAATTCCAAGGACACTTTCACAAAACCACAATTACATTTTTAAAGAATTCAAGGAAACTTCATGACCCAATAGTCTTAATCATTTAAAATGAGTGACAACCCTCTATATTTTAATTTTTTTCATTTAAAACCTCACACTCCCCTTGTTAAAATGAAACCATAATTAAATATGATTTCAAAACATTCACTTCCCTTTATGAAAGTCAACCGGGTAAGTTGAAAAACACTTGGCATGCAACCTAAGTCCATGCCAAGTGTTTAAAACATTTTAATGCTATTTAAAACCAAAAAAATTTATGTTGAACACATATAATTTTTTAAGAAATATTTCAATAAACATGAATCATTTTAATAGAACCACTTAGGCATTTTCACAAAGACATAAATCCCAAGAGAGGCACTTTACGAAAGATAAATGAATAAAAAATTACAAAGATTTTATAAAATATAAAGCTACAAAAGTTTTAAACATGATACAAAATATAAAGGTAAACCAAAAATAAATTTATTTTCAAGAGAGGAACTTTATAGTAAATATCTTAAAGCAACACAAATTGAATAGTCTTTTTATGCCCTATGGCGACCTCTACAACCCATTATCATTATATCTTTAACAAGTGACTATGGAACACCACTATAAAAGTGAGAACCTTTACTTTTACCTATATCATAGAAAACTAAGTCTATAAACACACCAATGTGTATATGTATGGTGTGAGAAAAGAGCCTAGTAGGATATTTTCAAAGATTTTATACCATTTATTTTTTAATAAAAACCAAAAAATTCTAGTTTTAGAGAAAATAATGAAAAAAAATTTATTACATAGGATTGTGTAATTAAAATTAACAAAACATATATTTTTCTTTTAAAGAAAATATAATTCACCAAGAAACAACCATAAGATAAAATAATAATAAAATATAAAGCATCAACCATTTAGGGGTACCTGCCAAAGGCCTAAGGAGACAATCTACGTTTAAAAATTAAGGGAATCATCACACTATAATATTGTTGCAATAAAAATGAAACACAATCAGCTCAACATTAATGGCCTCATCAAGAAGAAAATTCCAGTAGCGGTTGTCATACCTAAGATAGGGGTACTATAAACGTGTGACCATAATATTATAACTCATGTCTATAGAATTCTCACATCTCTACCTGAATATTCCCATTATGTTTTTCTAAAATCCCAACACTAATAATTGATGAAACACATTTATAAAACTATCATGTCAATATGGTATAACATCCATTGAAGCATCCACTTATACATCAACACCCATAATTAAACATGATAAAATTTAAAATATATATTAGAAAACCATACATAGAAAACAAATCGATTCATCCCAAATCAATCATCAAAATGTTAATCAAAACCCAAACACAGATTCCACTTTCACTATAAGTTCTAACTCAAAAGTGTTTTATCTTATTTATCCATTGAAAAAATTATATTTTATCTAAACTACTCACCAGAATCACTCCATTATAATATCAATCATGATAATTTTCACCTAAAACAATCCCTATAATGTTTCTAATATATCAAACCATTTCATCCAAATATGTTATGAAATTTAGATCAATCCAAATTCAGAAATTTCAATTATACCAAAGTCCTAGACAACTATACATAGAAAATTATCAAAAGTTTCATAGAATATTCTCAAAAAACCAATCAAACAATTTAACAGTCAAAAAACCATTGTCTCACAATAATGAACCAAATCAAACACATAATTCATACATCAAAAATATTTCGAACACTAAAACCCTATAATTAATCTTTCACAATCTAAGAATTCGAAATCAAATAAGAACATACCTTATATTTGGAGGGTCGATGGCAGCAGTAGGGTCTGACGATAGCAAAGTCGGGGTTGGCAGTGGCGGCCTCAGCGATGGAGGCCGCATAGGGGTTTGCGGTGGAGGTGGGATTCACGACGGAGGTGGGTTCGTGATGGAGGTGGGGTTCACGGCAGAGGTGGGGTTTATCATGCAACAGAGGTGGGGTTTGTGGAGGAGGTGGGGTTTGTGGTGGAGGAGGTATTTTTGGCGGCGGAGGAGGGATTCACGACGGCAGAGGAGGGGTCGGGGCAGAGGAGGGGTGGGCGGGTGACGAGGGGTTTGCGGCGGTAGAGGAGAGGTCTGTGACAACAGAGATCAGCTACCGTGAGTGCTTGAGGTGTGTGAAAGAAGAAGCCGATTATTAGGGTTCACTTATAAAACCAGGTAAAGCTTTTATCACCGTTTGTTAAAAAGCATCGATAAAGGTATGTTTTATCAATGCTAAAATAGAAAGTGCTGATAAAACATGCCTTTATCAGCGCTTTTTTAGCGTTGATGAAGGTATAATGTTAATAATTTATTTATAATATTATATATATTTATAAAATTATATATATATATAATAAATATATTTTTATAATTATAACTATATTTTTTTTTGATATTATAATTATAATAAATATATTTATTATAATTTTATAATTTTTAATTATATATATAAATTTATTTACAATTATATCAATAAATAAATAAATAAATATTTATAATTATAAAATTATAATAAATAAATATTTAGTTATAGTTATAATTATAAATAAATAAATAAATATATATATATATTTAAATAATTATAAAATTATAAAAAATATAAAAAATATATTTATAATTTTATCAATATATATAATTAATATATTTATTATAATTTATAATTATTTAAAGATCTATCTATTTATTTATAATTATAATTCTAAATATTTGTATTTATTTTTAAATATTTGTATATATTTATAAATTTATTTATTTATTTATATATATTTATAACATTATAAGAATAATAAATATATTTTTTATAGTTTTATAATTATCTAAATAAATTTTTATTTATTTATAATTATAACTATAAATAAATATATATTTATTTGTAATTAAAAAATTATAATAAATAAATATTTTTTATATTTATTATTATATACATATATATTAAAATAATTATAAAATTATAACAAATATATTTATTATATTATAATTTTATAAATATATATTATTAATATATTTATTATAATTTTATAATTATTTAAATATATCTATATTTATTTAGAATTATAATTATAAATATTTGTATTTATTTATAAATATTTGTATTTAATTATATATATTTATTACTTTATAAGTATAATAAATATATTTATTTTAATTTTATAATTATTTTCATATATATATAATTATAAATATAAGTAAATACATTTATAAATATTTGTATATAATTATATATATATATATATATATATATATATATTTTAATAAAATTATAATAGATGTATATATTGTAATTTTATAATTATTTAAATATATATATATATATATATATATATATATATGGTTATAATTATAATTATAAATAAATATATTTAAAAAGTATTTATATATAATTAAAATTTTATAATTTTAAATATAATAAATATATGCATTTTCTTAAAAATATTTATTGTAATTTTACAAGTATTTATGAGAATAGATTCATGGTTATAACATGAATGAATCATATACCTTGTAAAATATATAGATAATAAAAAACGAGTCATCACATATGGACAACATTAATAATAATAATAATGGTGTAATGTATAAATAAACATTAAATCACGAAGAATACAAAACATATACACATCAATTATACTCACACATCAATATATTTATTGAAAAAATTCATTGGAAACATATATTTATTTATATACATATATATATATATATATATATATTTAATATATTTATTTAGAGAAAAGATGGATCGGGCATCGGGAGCTCCTGATGGCTAGGTTTTTCACGCCATTGGGTGTCTGCTTACTACGAGAGATATCACCATGCCGTCGTTGCATCGCTACAGTTCTTGACTCTGCCTTGTCTGCTAGCGCTTGGTATGGGATTGTCCATGCCGCTGGCTTTGTTGTAGATTCGCTGTGAGGTTTCACGATCTCGCTGATGTGCCAAGTGATCCCAACTCGCATGCTTATTCGAGATGGTGCCTGCTGAAGATGATCTAGGTCAAGGGTGCTTTTACTCTAATGGGGGTATGGATGGTTCGACCACCTCTGGTTTGAAGCCGGGTCACGATGGTGCCACAATTAATCTGGCATTGGATTTTTTGTTACCCAAATATATTGTGGCGTCGGGCTACAGTGCTGAAGAGCACATCTGGCGAGATCTAGCGGCCTCCTTCCTCGATCAAGGCCAGTTTGATTCACACAAATTTCTTGATGACAAAGGTGCTACAATGAGATCTTCTTGTGGATTGGTTCCAACTCTGACTTCATCTGATGAGAATGAACGCAGTCGATCCCTTTCTCTCTTTAAGGGATCTGCTACATGTTGATTCCGCAGAAGAGGTAATGTGGTTCACTTAAGGGAAGACCCGACTTCAGTCTCTGATCTTTTGAAATTAGTTGAGTTTTCCATTTTTGCTCGTTTAATTTTACCACAGGGTTAGAATCCATGGAATATTGGGGATCTTGTAGAGTGTATTTATGAAATCTAGGGATTCTCTGATTGGAAATGTGTCTCATTAGGTTGTGGTTTTCATCACATCCTTTTCCCCTCTGAGGAAAGGAAGGCGAAGGCTTGGGGTTTTGCTCGATCTCTCTCAAGCCCATTCTACTTCACGTATGTGAATGGGATAAATCCTTCAACCCAATAGAGGTTGGAAACACTTCTATGCATCTTTGGGTAACAGTTTTTGGTCTAAAATGGTTTCTCTAGCACCCTAAAATACTTAATGACATTGCGATATCAATTGGTATTCCCATCAAAATGGATCAAGAGATTGAAATGACTAGATTTGGACATTTTGTGCGATTTCTAGTTGAATTTGATCAATGATCCTATTTGGTTGAAACAATTGTTCTCTCAATAGAGGATGAGGATTTGAATCTTAAAATTGAGTATGAAAATGTCCCACATTTCTGCTCAATTTGCGAAATCATTGGTCATAATGTTTCAAATTGTAGGAGATAACTTATATGTGCTTTTTGTCACAATCATGTATATGAGGAAAATATGTGTTTCAAAAAGTCGAAGAAAGGGAATCCCATGGCTGGTAATCTGTCTATTGCAGGGCAAGAGGTCAATAGGAAATCTATAAATGGAAGGAAGGATGATGATGGTAGTGGTTCTGGGAAGATTCATTTTCTGAATGCAGGACATGAAGTTTGTCAATCTGACGGACACCTTATTCCTGTACAGGGCTCTAGCAAGCAGAGTCTTTGGTCAGATATAGTTGCTGAGGATCCCTTAACTCATGAAGATGTTAGGAAAAGTGCGTTGTTGAATGATATAGTTCCCCTTGACAAGTAGGCCGATAGTCTTGATCTTGTGGTTGATAGAATGGAATCCCTTGGTGAGCATGGAATTAGAGAGATTGATGCAAAAGCTGTGGTTAACGATCAAATTAAGCACGAGAAATCTACCTCTTTCATTAAAGGTAAAGAAAAGACCAGTGAGATTATGGATGATTCTGTTTTGTCATACAGATTGGAGTCTATTGAGAGGGAAGTAGCTGCGCAATCCACAGATGATATGCATGAGGTAATGAATTCGGGATGTAGTAAAAGTAAGCAGAATTTAGATAATGAAGGTTCTAAATGGTTCCAAGGAAAACTAGCTTTCATTATAAACCGCCTGAAGTTTCTGATCAGAAATCTGATAAGTCAAAGAATGTCATAGAGGTTAACAGGTTTGAGGTACTTGAATCTCTTAATATTGATGTTAGTAATTTATCTAATAACATGTTTGATGCTGAAAAGGGTGGGCATGATGTCATGAGACATCAGGAAACTTGGAGACGAAGTAGGCATCCAAAAGTTTGAGGCCGGAGTGGTTGGGATGACTCAAATCGAGGCCGTGGGTGAAGTATATTTTCTCTATCAGACCAGCTCACTCCAGAGCTGGTGAAGATTAAAGAGCAGTATATTGTGCTTCTTAATCAGAGTATTTCACAATCAGAATAAGAGTCTACTAAGGATGCTGAAGACTTTGGTCATGACTCTGATCCTGATTATGGTGATATTTGAGTTGATGTTTTTTTCTCATGGATGTGGGCGTTGTCCTTTTTTTAACCCCTTCCATCTTTTATATGTTTGTTTAGTTTTCTTTTATTTTAATAATAAGGGGTTTGACCCTGAAATTTTTCGGTATATATATTTATTTATAATTATAATTATAATTATATATATAAAGCATTTATATATAATTATAAATATAATAAATATATTTATTATTTAATAAAATTTATTATAATCATATAATTATTTAAATATATATTTATAATCTTATAAATACTTTTTTAAAGCATTATATATATATTTTAATAATTAAAAAATATATATTAATTATAAACATACATTTTTATTTAATGTGTATAAATAAACAATATTTTTGAATATAAATATATCAATTTTATATAAATTAATAATATTTTTTATTATAAACTTTTATCAGCACTAATAATAGCGCTGATAAATATACATTTTATCAGCTTTAAAAAAATCATTGATAAAGGGTACACCTTTATCATCATTTTTTTATGCTAATAAAGAGTATATTTATTTGCGCTTTTAGGTAGCACTGATCAAGGTGCCCCTTTTATCATCACATTTTTCTTAGTGCTGATAAAGTCTGGTGCTGCCTTTGCACCAATCTGTGGTGGTATTCATTTGAAGATATTATTTTCTCATTAATTCTTCACAATCATAATTCATTTGACTATTCATTTGGTTGAAGAAGCTAAACTTAGGTGGCCCATCCCACCCAACCTTCTTCATCGATTACTTATCTATATATCTGATTCAATTTCCCCCCATGTGCAGCTCAGTGGTAGGTGTTTCTGTAGTTCTTGATGAGGTCTTGAGTTCAATGCTTCGGGTGAGGAACGACGCCCCTACTACCCACGCCTTCTTCACCAGCCTCTGTAAGCTAGTGATCACGGTGGGGGGGGGGTCCGACAGTGGATTAGAGTATGATCATCGTCGTGGGCCTGAACCTGGTGCGATGTCCGGCGAACACCGCCTATTTGGGCCTGGTCCCCACCGCCCGGTCGATGCTGGAGGCATAGTTCTATTCTATGGCACCACATAGGTGTTCGACACCTCCTTCCCTGACGGTGGCTGGGCTGTCATCCGATTCATGGCCAATAATCCCAGTGATCCCATCATCTCTTTCCATTTTTTTTCCTTTCTAATCCAATTATAATTATACCGATGGATCTGATCCAACGGTTGGGAAACTGCAGGCGTGTGGTTGATGCACTGCCACCTGGACGTGCACCTTTCGTGGGGCCGGGAAACCACATTTCTAGTGAAGAAGGGGCCCACCAATGACACGTCTCCCCCCTTCCGCCCATAGATCTTCCCACGTGTTAGATGATGAAGAATCTGTCGCTGTTCATTCCCAATTATTATTAAACTTTTACTTGGATAAATAAAGCAACCAATGTTCCCGAACTTTTCAATAATTTAATATTCGTAAGGTCAACATCTCGTAATTCGTTGATGAGTACTGTAATTCTGATTTTCCGTACTGTAATTCGTTGACGAGTACTGTAATTGGTTGATTTTTAGTGTAAAAAAAACCCACCGACCACTCTATAAAATGAAATGCTGACACAATGTCAATTATAATACAATAGATAAAGTATAATAAAATGAAATGGACTCGCCAATTGACATTTGATCATTTATCTATATATTGATAATGGGTCATTATTTAAACTTAATAATCGATTTCCCATGCTCACCATCATGCATGGATACTCATCCTCAAACACATTTGTTAATGTACTCCGAATGTACACATAAGATTCTACTTGGTTAACACAATTTATACAAATCAAAGGGGCATGATAATCTTACTACAAAAAATGACTTTATCAATACTAGAAAAAATGTTTATGTTTCAAGAGTTGATAAAAGTCAACACACTTTTATTAATGTGTTTTTTAGTGTTGATAAATGATGTTTTTCTGCTAATTTTCAGTGGTGAGAAAGACTAATTTTTTGTAAAAAAAATTCATGTTAGGAAACAAAAAAATTGACCAATCAACAACCCCACCATGCCTCAACAGTTGGAACCCGCCCAAAGCCCCACCACATAGCATGAAATAACCAATTATTTCAAGCTCCATTACCACTCACCAAAATGAATTTACTGGTTATAAAATTATATATATTCATGTATGTATGCATGCATGTATAATTTTAATCAATATTTATATTATTATGTATTTTTATTTATTTATATATATCAAAATAAACATACTTAAATACATATTTTATATGATGATATATATATATTTCTTGAAAAACTTGCCTGTATATATATATATATATATATATATATATATATATTTATGTGTGTCTACATATATAAACACACACACGCATAAACTTATAATTATAAATATATATGTATATTGTAAATATATCTATGTATATTATAAATTATAGAGTATGAATATAAATAAATAAATTTAAATATGAATATAAATATCTTATAAATATATATTTATATGTCTCTCTCTCTATACATATATATATTTCCTGCATGTTTTTATATATGTGTATATATATATATATATATTTATATTTATATTTTTGTGTGTGTGTGTGTGTGTATATTATATAGTGTGTTAATATATGCACATATATATATATAATATAAATTTATATGTGTATGTCTCTATATATAAACACACAGACACATGTAATTATAAATATATATGTACATTTTAAATTATATAATGTGAACATAAATATATTAATTTAAATACGAATATGATTATATATATATATGTTGTAAATTATATAATATGAATATAGATATATTTTAAGAAAAAGTATAAATGATTAAAAATATTCATATATATTGTTATATAAATCACATTTAAGAATATATAAATATGTACACATAAAATATTATATATAAGGTATCATTTATCAATGCAATTTTAGTGTTTCTAATGGACACACTTTTATCAGTGCTAAAAAATCATTAATAAAGCTTAGCATTATAAGTACTGAATAAAGTACTGAAAATGGTTACCGTTTTCAATGCTAAATAAAGCATTAAAAAAGAGTGCCCTTTTATCAATGTTTTTTTGGCACTGACAAAGATGTCTTTTATTAGTACTTTTCTTTAGCGTTGATAAAAGTTCATCATTTATCAACATTTTATTTTTAGCACTGATAAAAGATATCACTAAATATCACAAAATCAATAGTAGTGAACACTGATCTAGTAGAGGTTTTGGGGAGATCACTCCTCTCATAGGCTCATTACTTTACAAGGTATAAGGATTGTCTCACTACCTCCTAGGGGTTACTTCTAATGAGGGTGGTTCACTACCACTATGAGGCACTCACAATAATAAGATAGAATCATTGTCAGTTTATAAGAATGTACGAATGAACTCTACATGGGTGAATAATATATCATCATACTGTGTGAGAAAACACATATAATATCTCATTACCAATGTTTAGGTAATTATCTTCTCTTTAATTATTTTCCATTTTAATTGGGTGCATCCTGGGACTCCCGAGGAGATCATTTGTTGAGGAAAACGAGTTAAAGTTTGGAGATGTATGTTTTTTCGAATTAATGGAGTTTGGGTATAAATGTGTTAATGGATTTACAGGGTTCTTACCAATTTCAGAGAATGCCTGGGGTGTTTTGGGTTTTTCGTGTAAGAATATGCATTTTCTGCAAAGTTTAAGAGAAATACACAATGTGAATTGGGAGTACATTATGTGTAAGTTCTACAGGGCAGATGCCATGAATCTGGTACACAACATGAGGTGAGTACATTCCGTGTACCAATTGCATGCCGTGTAATGTTAATAGATCAATTTTTACTAAAAATGTGATGGGGTGTTCAGTGTATGTGATCCCCATGGATTATGCATCATGTAAAGGGATTACACATTGTGTAATTTTCATGAACAAGGCTTTTAGGGTGCTTTTCGGTGGATGTTTTATTTCTTTCATCCGCAACTGCTTCAGTTCTCGAACTAGAAGGCTTATCCGATGATTTTGGGAGTCTCTATTTGGTCTATATTGATTCATTTGGTGATTGATACTACTACAAAATAAGCCATTAATAGTGCTAAAAATGAACTTTATCAGTTCTTGAGAAGTGCTGACTACCAGAGCGAGATTAAAAGCCCCAAGCTTTTATCACCACTAAAAAAGTATTGATAAAGGGGCATATTGCAATGTGGTATTACCACTACAACAAAATCACATATTAGCGATGGTTTAAACCGCCACCAATTTCTCCTACAACGGTTTCCAAAAACTACCACTAAAGTTGGAGTCGGCATCCAACTCACGTCGGTTCCTTCTATTTAGCGTTGATTTCTAGGAACTATCAAAAAATGTTTGTTTAGTGGTAGTTTCCCCTAAAAAAAGGTTGAGGATATAGCGGCTGTTTGAACTACCGCTAAAACGAGAAAACCACCGCTAAAAATAATTTGGCATATTAAATGGCAGTTTAAACCACTGTTAAATATCACTTTTCAAAAAAAAAATGTAGCTCCAAAATCTACAGCCCCAGAACAACAAAAGAAAAAAAAACGAAAACCAAAATATCATAACAAAATTTATCCATCCCACCTAAAACACCCGTTAACAAAGATCTAATTTCAAGTACATAAGAATCAATCCATTATCTAATAATTTCACAATACACATGATCAATAAAAAAATACAATCAAGGGTCTCAATAAAGTTGTAACCATAACCTTTGAAATTATTATACATAAAGTACCAAATAGGACTTTGGTTTATGGTATTAATCATATACTTTAAAAATTAATTTTTAAAACCACATTGAAAACAAAGATAAATCTAAAGAATACAGAAGTAACATCAAAACATAATCACAATCATGTAATGAATTCTCTAAAAGCATACCATAGACCAAACACAACCCTTATTACTTGGGAAACTTATTAAACTATGAAATGACCAACTCCATAAATCATGTTTGTTTCAAAACACCATGTATAAAGTATTCTATTTGAGAAAACCCCTCATTGAAATTTTATCAAACACATAAAGGACATCAATTTATAAGACACATCAATGATGATTTTCAGGGGGATCGATGGTGTTCTGCGTATCATAGAACAAAAAATAGGTGCCACACTCTCTAGCTGTGTCACGAAAGATGATAGGAAACGGGGAAGCTCTATCACCATGAGCATGAAAATTCAGCCAGGAAAAAGGAAATGAATTATGGTTCCTAGGGGACTCATATTGATAATTTCCTGAGAAGTACCCAACTTCCTATCACTTTCTTGGCTGTTGGAATGAAAAAAGCCTTAACCACACATGATACCAAATATATTAGGCTCTAAAATTTTAATTCACTAAAAAATTAGTGAAGTGCGTGAATGAAATCATGTTTAAAATTTATAAAATTATATCACAACTTTAAAAAATCAAAACACAATCAAATTAGAAAACTCTCTCTTTATGTGAAAAGTAAATTAATGAAAAAATGAGGATCCTTTATAAAACTACCATAAGTAACTTATATTATATTTTCATAGATATGAAAACAAGTTTCAAAGTACTAAACACCCATGAAACTCTCAAATAAAAGGAATGTAATGAAGACAACAACCTTATTTAATGAAATCATTTCACCTTTAATGAATACCACATGAATAATTCGCAATAGGGACTTTGAAATCACTAGAAACCAAGAATACCAATTTAAGATAGCCCTAGACATGATACCCAACCACCATGGACGCTAGAGTTAGAGAGGAAAGGAAGAACATGGAAGAAACTAAGAGGAAGAGGGGGGATAATGAGAAGGAAGCCATTACCTTAAGATTTGGTTGAGAAATCCCTGATATATCTCTTTAGAACCACTAAGAGAAGAGTGAATAGGGTGGGAATTAGCTGGGAGGAGCTCGTGGGATATATAATTTAAAGTGGGGGATATATAGAAGGGAGCCCAAAATTTAAAAAACTTAAAATTACTAAAATTATCATCCCTGAGTAGGTTTCAGGATTCACCCATATAGTTATAAAAATCATGTAGTAACCATGAAACATCCCCTAGAAACTCAAGGTGAGTCAACACGGTTTCCTAGAAGTCCCACATGGTTAGTGTTAATCATGTAAAACTGCACTGGAAAACCAATTCAGGAATGATGGCCACATGAAAGAAAAAAAGGAAATCATCCTTGTCTATATGACCCAAGTTCATGTAAGTGATTTAATCTATAAATCATCGATGTTCATGCATTCCACTAACCTATCACCTAGAGATATTTGAGTTAAGACATCACAACAAAATTGATCATGAACTGTCACACATAGTCATAAAATTATCTATTGATACAGGACATGAGAAGATAAGAACAAGGATCTGGAAATAACCCAACAAGCACAGATATTGTGGTTCCTTGAGTTTTACAGAAGGGTACCATTAACACATTCTAGGAAATCTGTTTACACATTTAGAAATAAAGTGATATTACCATGTACTAAACCATACCCTAGGAAAAAAATGTTGTTACCCATAAAAAAAACTCCAAAATAACCAAGCATATAGATTTTCATGAAATGTAAGGGAAATATAGATATCCCTACCAAAAACCACAACATGGTTTCTAAATCACCAAATTAGTTTTAGTTTGTCATAATTTTAGTTTCACATCATCTCTAAATCCAAAGTGAACCCTAATCACTACCCGATGAAATTTTCTCGACACCCTCTCCATATCCGTCTCCACTTCCTACTACCAGCAGCTGTATGCCAATTATATTGAAAATTAAATAGTGTTGTATATTTAAATTTAAACTTAAAACTAATAAAAGTTTGTATACTAATTGATTTTGAAGTTGTGTAATTTACCTTCTCACTAGCATCCATCGATGAAATATCAACAAGGACATATCCAATCATCTTTTGATATAATTCAGTCAACGCTTTCTGCAGAGTAAAGATCTTTGCATTTTGCATCTTACTCCTTGGTATTCCTATTATTTAATAAAATAAAATTAAATATAGAACATATATTTTAAAAAATTCATGAAAAAAATAAAAATGATAACATATGCACATTATTGAAAAAAATATACATAACTATGATAATGAATGACTACACATATAACATAAGTGGTTGATAAATTACTGGATGACTACACATACAATCATTTTTTCTTCAATCATGTCATTTTCATGCTCCATCATTACTTCATCTACTTCATCTACTTCATCCACCATTGCAAGACTAATATTTTCAATATCATGATGGATAAATAAGTTCTCTTCCTTCTATTGATGAGATTCAATGTCAGAGGTCAAATATTCTACTTCATCACCCATATCATACAAGTCTCTATGTTTTATGTGAACAACTACACTCCACCCTTCATCCACGAAATATTCCACATAATATACCATTTTCTCTTGTGATGATAAGATATATGGATCATGTAATTCATGAGCATCGACATCCATTAAGTGAGAGAAGTTCTTAGAAGTAAATTACAAGGAATCTCTTTTTATACCTCTGATAATATAAACCCACTTGGATTTGAATAAAACAAATGAAAAATGCTCATGGTAGTTTAATTCGATAATATCAATCAACTTTCCATAATATCCCAATTCAAAAAATATAAATATACCAATATTCTGTGTTTTCATACCCTCTTCCTGATCAACTATATGAAATTTAAATCCATTCACATTGTAATCATTGAACTTTCTAGCCAGTTTTAGAGTACCTCGAGCCAAAAACTTTAAATCTTTTGAAAACTCAGCTCGATTATCAGTATTCAAGATCTATAAAAAGTAATATACATTATTAGATTTAAAAAATATATTTTTCAACCTAATATCCACATTGATTACAATATTTATGAACTTACACATCATGAAAATCATTCTACAAGCTCTTTATTAAAAAATTTTGTTATATTTTTCTCATTTAATGTTCGGATACTCATTCGTCTCATTGTTTGTATCCTGATCTCTTAAATAAATAGATATGAAATTTCACTATTTAGCATTGTATATCTATGTGCCTATAATAATTCCATTTTTGTCTGTGTAACATTTGGGCTCCTACCAACCAATCGACCAATAACAGGAAATATTTTTGATTTCCCATGTAGTTGAGATTCAGTCGATGTGTCATCAACATATCCAAATCAATTGAATCTTTTCTCAATATCATCCAAGTATCTAGAAAAAAAGGTAAGACACTCCTATTCCAAATATCCTTTATAAATAGAGATTTTTTATGTATGATTTAAAATTCCCAAGATATTTATGAAATAAAATAAATAAAAAATAATTTTGGTATTTAATGAAGTGAAAATAATTTCTTACTCAAGATGAAAAACATATAAATAAAGTACATCTCAATTGGATACATCCATCAATAATGTACGGGGCCTCCTAATTTGGCTTCCTTGACCAAATACATAGTTAAATGAATCATGATAGTAAAAAATGATGGAGGAAAGATCATCTCTATTGCACAAAGTGTCAATAAAAATCTTTCTAGAAGGTTTTCAAGATAATATGGTTATAGAGTTTTCTCACATAGTTGTCTGAAGAATGTTCAAAATTAGAGTACAACATCATTAACCTTTTCAGTTAATAATGTACGCAATTACAATGGTAGTAATTGTTGTAACAAAATATACGAATCATGAATTTTCAATCCATGTAACCTTTGATGCTTTAAGTAAACACAGCTTGATATGTTACTTTAATACCCATCATATACCTTCACATGTTTTAAAATTCGAAGAAATTTATATTTATCCCCATTTTTCATTGCAAAAAATATTGGAGCATACTTTCCATTCTCATCTAGCTAGAGATCATGCTTTATGTTCATTATTTTTAAGTCATTTTGAGCATTGAGATGGTCCTTATATTTTCCATGCTCATTAAGTAATGTGAATATCAAGTTGTCACAAAAATTCTTCGCAATATGCATAACATTAAGATTATTCAGCAACAAATTAAATTCCTAATACAGAAGTTTGAAGAATATACTTTTTTTACTCAATTGTTGTGTTCTGATTTAACTTGATGATTGACTTTTAACTTGTTTCTTACTATCATTCAAATTGTGCACCTTAATAAATTCTATTTCAACATCTCTAAGTTGTTCCAATATTTCAGAACCCGTCAATAACTTTGGAGGTGGTCTAAGATCAATAGAACCATTGAATTTTAAATTATTCAACTGAAATCTATGAGATGCATTGAGAAATCTTTGATGACACAAGAAGAACCATTTTTTACTGTAAGGTAGTCTTTCGGGATAAAAACCCAAGTTACAAACCAGATAATCCAAACACATGTAAGTGTTACAACTAGCTAAATTCCCAAGTTCAGGAATGTCACTAATGGTCCATATTAGAGAAGCTTTCATTTTGAACATTGTTCTAGAAGATGCATCATATGTATCAACACTATTTCTCCATAACTCCTGTAATTATTCAATTATAGGTTGCAAGTATACATCAATATAATTTCTAGGAATTTTTTTCTAGGAATAATCATCAAAATGATAAAATACATTTGTTTCATACACATCCGTGGAGGAAGATTGTAAGGGATCAAAACAACTGACCAAATGCTATAATTGGTGCTCAAAGTCCCGAATGGGTTGAATTCATCGATAAACAATCCTAATCACACATTCCTAGGATCATATGAGAAATCTAGATGTAATGAGTCAAATTTATTCCATGATTGTGAAGCTGTTTGATGTCGCATTAACCCATCATTGTTATTATCTATAGAATGCCACTTCATGTTCTCGGCGGTTTTTAATGACATGAATAATCTTTATAACCAAGGATTTAATGGAAAGTAACTCAAAAACCTCTGTAATGTATTCCTTTTCTTATTATTTATAGTAGTATGTTGATTTAGACTTCTAACGTCACCCATTTAATTCCATCTAGAAGAAGAACATTTTTTAAAAATCCGTCTGCTTGAATAATCTCCCCAATAAAGCATACAATCATTAGGACAAGAATGTATTTTTGTATAATTCAGACCAAGCTTGTTAACAATTTTTTTTATATCATAAAAATACTTAGGGATCTTATCTTCAAGAAATGAATCAAAAAAAAATTCCAATATCATTGACATCACCTTATTTGTAATTCCACATAGGCATTTGATATGGTAAAACTTTAGGAGAAAAGAAAGTTTTGAATATTTAAAACATCCACCATACAGATCTTGATTTCCATCATTAACTAAACCATGAAATGAATTTTTCTACTCAGTGAATTAATATTTTACATTAGTTTCCACAAAATCAAGAGTAGGATCTAATGATATGTTACATTCTTAATCTGGTTTTCCTTTAGTCCTAAAAACATTACTTGTCATGTTTCAATTTTTAGTAACCTCAACTGGTTGTTTTAATATGTTTTGATGTTGATTTTGTTGTCTTGCAATGACTAATGCATCATTTATAAGGTTTTTCATTTCATTGTCTATTGTAGATGAAGTTGGGAACTCATTCTATCGATCGACATCAGTGCTCAAACTTTCTCTAATGTTCGATTCTCCATGCCAAATCCAACAAAAATATTGAGTAGGGAATTGTTTCAATATCATGTGTTTATAAACTTTATATCTCTTCAACCATATTCTAAATTTACATTTAGGACATAGAAATATTATTCACCCATTAATGGATCAATTATAAATTGAAAAATATAAAAAATCCTCCAAACCATTAGCATAATGAGGTGTGTTCCTCAGTAATGTGATCCAACTTTTATCCATATATATCACAATGTGCCTACACTTTATTAAAAAAAATTTAAGTACATAATTCAACTACTATCAAGAACCCATTTTTCAAGACCAAAATTTCACCTTTTTGAAAAATTTCAATCCACTATAAGACTTATGGTCTCAAAACCATTTAAAAAAAATTAAAGTCGAACTACCATTAATTCCTAAAACATGATTCTAAAACAACATACACAAAATTTAAAGACAAAACTGATGTTGAACACCCATTTAAAGAGTTAATTTTCATTAGAAAAGCCACTGAGAAATTTTACAACCACTTGTAATTTGATAATTAAATAATAATGATCATCCCTTTAGGTGGTAATCCATTACATGAATGACAATGTTGAACGATGAGATAAATAAGATATATATAGTATTTATTTTTTATATTAATTTTATAAAGACATTAAATCATTTATATCATTTTTATACAATTCTAATTTATATTGGTAAATATATAGAATAGGAAGTGAATTAATAATGAAATTGAAGGGTGAGAGTTTCTACATCATATACGAAAATAACTCTTAACCAAATAATTTGGAATCAGAACATAGGATAACAAAAATATTCTACTCTACAAAAATAAGGATGTATACATTTATCCTAATACCCATTCAAACACTTTGCACATGACCAGTTTAAAATAATATATATTTCTAAATAATTCATAGGAAATCAAAAAATTTAGTTTGGTAATTTTTTTTTAAATTTCCATTCCCAAGTAATATTAATCCAATAAAAATAATAATTCTTTTAAAATACCAATGTCTATCCATAAATTTCATTCTTCTTTCCATGATGTATAAAATAATGATTTAAATTGAAATGTGGTTAATCTAAATTATTATTTTATATGGAGACTATAAATTAGATTAACTACCTTCTTTAAACAAAAACACATGTAGTTAAAACTACTTAATTAATAAACTACTCAAAAAAATTCTTCAGAACATTAGTTTACATGCTATGAAATATTTAAATAAATAATTTAAGGCTCAAATTAGTAGTCTCAATGTAATGCCACAAACCTAGAATCCAGGAGCCGGTGCATTATTTTAATACATTGGCATGATTATAAGGAATCAAGTCCCTAAGGACCAATTAGTTTAGTAGTATTGAACACAAGATACATACATAAGTTCAACACTATAGCTTGAAAAGAAAAACAACACTAATCTATTCCATTAGAAACATCCAAGCTTCCAAGATTATTCCTATAAGTCACTCATAACTAACTTCTTCATATCCTGAGATAATGAAATATGAAAAGGGGGTGAGCTTAAGTGCTCAGTAAGAGTAAGCAATACAACAGAAGATAACATAAACATTAGGCATGGTGAATAATTGAAAACACATGACTTTACAAATAATAAACATGAACACTTTATGGCAGGAATATGAGCTGAGTAAATAATTCCATAATAAAACATAGTCATGGGTATTCTACTAGTCGAATAACCACATGAAATATCAATATATAATCTCATAATTATGGAATTCATAATGCCAGACATCATAACCACAAAGTCAAAGCCTTGTGCCAAGACTACAAATAAGATTTTTTCATGGCCTTGTGCCAAGACACTAGTTTGTCTCATGAGACCTACCGATGCAATGTGGATCTATAGCGGGCTCCACCCGTCACTTACTAAGTCCAATGACTTCCTCATATGAAAATGTTGAAACATAATCTAAACATTCATATTAAAACTAGCATACAAAATTTCAATACTTTAACCTCAAACCATGAATGACATAAAAATAGCACATCCACAGTCAAACATAACTCATTCAATACAATATAGAAGATTGTATTATAATAGATTAACCTTAATCGAGAGTAATGAAGGATATTAACATATATGAAAATAATCATCAAAACTATATGAGAGAAATATACCCCTTTTTCTTGAAAACATTTAAAAGTTTCACTATTTATTAAGAATCCATTTATAATAGATTTTTGAATCAAAGTGTCCCATATCACTTTGAAACTTTTAAAATGAATTTTAATTTGAAAACATTAATGACCATATAAATAAATCCTTAAAACCATTTTTAAAACATGGACATTAATGAGAAAGATTTAGAAGAATAAATCTTTAAAACATTTAAAATGATATTTTAGTTAGAGTTCCTAACCAAAAGAGAGATGCTTGAATACAAACAATTGAGATAATAAAAAATTTATAATATCAACAGAATAAAGGATTTCATGATATACTATGTCAAAGGATAGTGTATACACCATATAAAAGTGAATTGGTGCAAAACAACAAATAAGTCTCAATGGAATGTAAATTGAGATAAAGTCCCTTATAAAGACCGTATCCTTAGGTTAAGGATAAATCAATGACATAATTATGTGTGAAAAATATAAATACACTCAATATTATTGGATATTCAGTGTAAATAAATCATAGGACATTCACACATATTCTTGTAAAACAACACCAATGAATTGGATGTTTAAATCAATAAATGGAGATTGAGTTAAAATTACTCTTATCAAGTTCATATCGATGAATTGAGAATTTATCATTGGAGTGATTATTTGTATCAAAAGTATATCCACAGAAAGGGGAGTGGAAATTACTACACAATTAATAAATTGTGATTCCACACATAATAATAGAGTAAAATAATCAATAAAGTATGCGTAAAGCCCAATGAGTGGAAATTGGAATTTGAAATTCCCTTTCTGATTTGGTAACTTATGAAACATAAACCCCATGAACAAAGTATCATACAATGAAGATGTAATTACCCATACATTAAAGTATATTACAAAAAGAATACAATCATGTGCAGTACATACTTCACACAAAAGGAAATAGTGGCCAATATAGCATGAATATCAAGGGAATAAAAGTGAGAATCATGATAATATATATCAAATGGCAGTACACAATAAACCACATGCAATAAATAAGTGGCGAACGATGGAAATATCATGGAATTAAAAGTGAGATAAGAAACCCCTTACCTCAAGTCTGACTTGTCTTGTATGTTCTTGTTCTTCCTGAATAATAAACCTAAGTTAATTTATACTTGATTAAGAATTTTTTTCAACTTTATTATTTCTTTTATATCACTTATTACCTTTCTATAACAATTAGTTAATTATTTGAGTTCATATTGTATATTTTATCGATGTTCGGAACTTGAGTCAAAATGAACTTGTTATAATTACAATTTTCCATGTGGTCAAAAGTCCATTATCTCCAGAATGATATACATGATTTTGATATCATATATATATATATATTATATATCAAGTATATATATCTATTTATAATAGTACATAACATTTGGAGATAAGAAATGAAATGTACCGTTCATGGAGACGGTAAGCCGTACGTACGCATGAACGCTACTTTCATTTCTATTTTGTATTTTAATGGAATTAAAACGTAATTATACATAGGTATATTATAATTCCAGTATAATATCATATATAATATCATTAATTCCATCCTTTATATGTTCCACATAAGGTTTTAATGAGTCATATCATTTTGAGGGGGTGGTAGTCCATACTTCCTCAAATGAAATTATCGCGTTTTACCCATAATAGAAACCATAAAATAATGATATAATTAGAAAATACAGAAGCATAAAGAAAAAATAAACATAATATATATATCATATATAAATACAGTTCCATCTTAATGGCCACCATGAGTGGCTGTAGGAAATAATCAAACAATCATCGTTTCGTGAGGCGTTAGTTTTCCATCCACATAAACAGTATGTTCTTCACACATTAGATGGAGGTGTGTGTAAGTGTAGTTCGAATCCTTATCATAAAAACATCATAGTATATTGAGGATACTGGTGTTGTTATAAAATAAAGTAATAAATGTTTTTAGGGGGGTTTTAGAAGTAAAATAAAATAAAATAAAACAAAATAATTTAAGAGAAAGCGTTACCTTTAATTTGGGTAACTTCCTTTGGTTTGAACCAAAAGGACTTCTTGAAGTGACTTATGCCTAAGGTAAAGATTCTAGGAGGAATAGGGGGATCTTGAGAGATTATTTTGGTAGGGGTTGGATGAGCCAAGGGGCTTGAGAGGTGTGTGGAATGGGTTAGAAGTGGTGTCCTTTTATAAGGGGGAGGAGGGGCTCTTTAGGAAAGTGTGAAAATATTATTTTATTATATAGTGATATTCAGTTTATAAAGATCCAAAACTAATTAAACTCTAAGATAATATGAGTCATGGTCGAAATAAAATCATCCAATAATAATTGAACAGGTTTTGGATATTATTTTAATATTAATAATCATATTTATTTAAATCATTTATTAATGAGGTAAATACTATATCATTATTGTGTCATAAATAATTTAATTTATTTGATGTCTAAAAACTATAAAAAAATTACCATAATGTAGTAAATCTTTTTATCTTTCTAATGATTATTTATATTCGAAACTATTGCTTATATAACCCCATGTAAAAATTGATATACTAAAAGATATTGGCCAATGCTATTTTTGTCTTTACTTTAAGTTAATTAAAATAAAGTTTCATTATCATTCTTAAGTGGATCCATGGGGTCCCAAAATAGACCCAAGGATTCCCATGGTCGGCCATTACTCATCCAATAAGGTTAGGACAAGTGTTAAGATAATTTTAATTATTATAATACTCTTTTTACCTTGAATTACCCTATTTACCTTTAACCGTGGTAAATAAAAGTCAAAAGTTACTATTCACCAAAAATTATTTTCATCTTATTGAACCACATTTTACTTACTAAAAACAACCATGTATCTCGGATTTTCGAAATCTAAATCACAGAAGTGGTAAAATTTCATTTAAATGAAAAAGTCATATTTTTAACTACTACTTAGTAGTTTCACTATTCATAAAAAATTGAAGTTTTTCATAAAAATACAAAAAATTCAGCCTAATATATATTTGATATTCCAAATTCAAAAACTGATGTCTATTTTACCAAATTCAAAACATAGAAGTTGGATTAATTAATTTAAAATTAATTCCCGTTGTCAAAACAAATAGCGTGTTTTTAAGAAACAATAACTATCAAAAGATTGACACTTGTTTATGTATAATTTCACAGTGAAATTAATTCAAATGACCAAAATTGGATTAAAGGGTAAAAATATAATCTAATTACACTTCAAAACCAATTTTAATTATAGTCTAACCATATAAATAAATTAGATTAAAGGGTAGTTTTGAATTAAAATACATTATTTCCCACTATTAATAAAGAAAATGAATATTATTAGAAAAAATACCAAAATTTCATCCAAAGTAAATTTTGATGTCCCGATTCTAAATTAGAATTTTATTGTGAAAAAAATGAATATGTAAAATGGTCAAATATTGGATTTAAAAAAGGGTTCTCCATTAAAAGTTGGTAAAATTTATTTTTTTTGAAAAATACATTTTTTATCTGAAAAATTGAATTTGTTCTTATAATATGTCTAAGAAACACATAATACATAAGTTAAAATTATATGGAGTGTATAAAATTCAAAATCCAGTTAATACTATTCATAACTGCTTTTGAACGACTAGTTTGGTAAATCATGGTGCGCTTGAACTCAGTGTTGCTTGTAGCGCAAGCTATTGAATTTAAAGAAAATAACTTACTATGAAATCTTGAGGTGTTACGCTAAAAAAAATGCATGGAAAACATTGGATCAAGAGCATAAGTCTGTGGTATATATAATATAAGACAAAGATAAACACCCATGAAATACCTTATAGTTATTAAATATAAATATGAAAGTCAAAAATGAATAAATCAATCATGTTGTATTCAATTTATAACATCACAATTATAGGAAAAATTATAAAAAATATCAATAAAAAGATATAATATGAAGTATTTCAATAAAAGAAAAATATTGAACACATCAAATGGAACACACACAACATATTTATTTTCCAACTAGTTATAAAAACCACCGAAATAGAATCCTCTACTCATTTAAAAATATCCATATTAGTTTTAGAAAATCACTCTATATGAGAAATTTATAAAACCTATAAGCTTTAAAACATCTAGTCAGTTTAAAAAAGAAATAAATGAAATATCTACAACCCAAAACAAATTTTACAGCCCATAAAATCTATAAAGATCCAACTATGATGAATTCATTATGGGAAACACCTTATATGAGATTTGTATTATAATTAAGATGCACAAATAATTATATGAATCTGAAACATGAAGATTACCCTTATACTTTGAGACCTGGGTGATGTATACATGTAGGCGACTACACAATCGAGCCAATAATCAACCTACTCTACCTAGACAACCAAAATCCACATCATTAAAGCTTCTCAAGTGTTAGTATAAGTAAGAAAAACTAAGAGAGGGGGAAAGGGAAGAAGGGGAGAAATACCAATAAGGGAGGTATTAGCACTATGGTAGTCAAGGGAGAAGGGGGAGAAAGAGGGTTTGTCGGGATGAATCAGGGTTGACCACAGCTTTGGCGTGGACTCGAGTGGAGGCGACAGATCAGGGGAGGGAGAGGGATCGGGTGAGGGAGATGGCTCGGGTGAGGGAAAAGGAGGGGGTAACGGGTCAGGGGGCTATGAACATAGTGCCTATGAGTTCTCTAGGGGCTTGTGCTCAGAGGGATCAGGAGATACTCGAGCATCGGTGAGGGGGGAAGCATAGTGGTGCTAGGGCTTAGGGTTGGGGGAATGGGGAGATTGGGGGAGACGGATAGGAGTTGAGGGAGACAGATAGGGCCTGGGAGAGAAGTGTATTTTTTTAATGAAAACATATTTTTAGGAGTGGTTTAATAAATCACCTTTAAAAAACTGCCTCTAAACAATGAATTTATTGTAGTGTACAACACACTGCAACACCAAAAACCCCATAAGAAATTAGAAAAATCAAGTACCAATAGATAATTTAAATAAAATAACATTTAAAACAAAAATATAAGAAAAAAAATCTATATTATAGACATTTAAAACATTGGTTTATACAATCATATAAGTACAAATTATTACATACATTCAAAAACATCAATGTTCCTTTGTCTTTTGATCTTGACCCAGACTCATACTATTTCCAAACAAACCACCCATGCTTGAGCAAAATAATTCACTCATATAAGAAAAAAAATTCTTATTTTGGTAATAATATAAAGAAATAAATTAACAGAAAGTATTAATTTTAAACTAAACCTTGAGTCATACCAGGAACACCATGTATCAGATTGAGTTGCAGTTGATTCTTGCATGTCACACTATTTATTATTCGTCTTCAAGCATTATATCTATGAAAATTAAATAAATAAGTATAAGATAAAAATTATAAGGAAATTAATTAAGTAATAGAAGATATTATGATGAGAAAATAATCTAGGCTAGTTTTCTTGGTTTTGATGATGTGACGTGCATTTTAATCTAAAATGACACATATATATTGTAAAGATGAACTTGGGGTCATACCAGTCACAAAATGTGTTAGATTGAGGTTGAGATTATTCCTAAATATACCGAATGACTTATGGATTATTTTACTAAAGTATCAAAATGATCCAAATGTGTTTTCTCAGTTTTGAGTACGTCAATTTTCTTTTTTACTAAAATGTCATTTTAAACTAGAAACACGCACTATGAGTCATACTGGTCACATCATGTGTTGGTTTGACATGAGACTAATTCCTACACATTAAAAATTAATTATGAATCATTTTACTAAATTATCAATATAATATGAGTGCATTGGATCGGTTTTCAGTAAGTGACACTTTTTAATCTAAAATGTTAGTTTTAAACTGATAACCAACACTCTGAGTCATACTGGGAACATCGTGTATCAGATTGAGGTGAGATGAATTCTTACATTTAACAAATGAATTAAAGATATTTTTAATAATGTATCAAAACAATATCAATATGTATTCTTGGTTTTGAGTATCACAGTTATATTGTTTACTAAAATTAATGTAAATTTTAAATAAAAAGACGCACTTGGAGTCATACCGGTCTCACCGTGCATTAGATTGAGGTGAAAATGATTACTACACATACCAAATGACTTATGGATCATTTTAATAAAATATTAAAACAATTTGAATGTGTTTTCTTGGTTTTGAGTATGTCACTTTTCTTTTTTAGAAAACTGCTATTTTAAACCGGAAACACACACTTTGAGTCATACCGATCACATTGTGTGTCAGTTTGACTTGAGACTGACTGATACACATCAAAAATGACTTATGAATCATTTTAATAAATTATAAAGACAATATGAGCATGTTTTCTTAGTTTTTAGTGTGTGACCCTTTTTGAACTAAAATGTCAATTTTAAACTGATAACATACACTTTGAGTCATACCAGGCACATCGTGTATTTGATTGAGGTGATAATGATTATTACTTGTCAAAAATGACTTATATATTATTTTACTAAAGTATCAAAATAGTATGAATGTGTTTTCCTGGTTTTGTGTATGTCAGTTGTATTTTTTACTAAAATTAATGTCAATTTTAAATAAAAAGGCGCACAAGGAGTCATACCGGTCACTCCGTACGTCAGATTAAGGTGCAGATGATTCCCAAATGTTCCAAATGACTTATGAATTGTTTTTCTAAATTTTCAAATAAATATGAACGTGTTTTATTAGTTTTGATTACATCACATGTCTTTTTTACTAAAATTTCATTTTAAACTAGAAACACACACTTTGAGTCATACCTATCACATCGTGCATCGGTTTGATGTGAGACTTATTCCTACACATAAAAAATGACTTATGAATCATTTTTCAAAATTATTGGAACAATACAAGTTCATTTTGTTGTTTTTTAGTGAGTGAAACTTTTTGAAATAAAATGTCAATTTTAAATTAACAATGGACATTTTGAGTCATACTGGGAACATCATGTATCAGATTGAGGTGAGGGTGATTCCTAAACATAAAAAACGACTTATAGATCATTTTAATAAAGTATAAAAACAATATGAGTGTGTTTTATTGGTTTTGAGTCTGTCATTTGTCTTTTTCACTAAAATTAATGTCAATTTTAAATAAAAAGACGCACTTAGAGTCATACCGGTCACTCCATAAATCAAATTAAGGTGAATTTGATTCCTAAATGTTCCAAATGACTTATGATTTTTTTCCTAATGTGTAAAAACAATATGAATGTGTATTTTCTGTTTTGAGAATGTCACATGTCTTTTTTACTAAAATTTCATTTTAAATTGGAAACACACACTTTGAGTCATAACTATCACATCATGCGTATATTTGGTGTGAGACTTATTCCTACACATCAAAAATGACTTATGAATCATTTTTCCAAATTATCATAACAATACAAGTGCATTTTCTTGGTTTTTAGTGAGTGGAAATTTTTGAACTAAAATGTCAATTTTAAACTGATAACGGACATTTTGAGTCATACCGGGAACATCATGTATTGGATTGAGGTGAGGGTGATTCCTATACATAAAACATTATTTATGGATTGTTTTCCTAAATTATAAAAACAATCCAAATGTGTTTTCTTAGTTTTGAGTATGACAATTTCCTTTTTTGAAAAAATTAATGTTAATTTTAAATAAAAAGACACACTTGGAGTCTCGGCGGTCCCACCATGCATTAGATTGAGGTATGAATGATTCTTTAATATCCCAAATGACTTTTGGATCATTTTAATAAAGTATAAAAACAATCCAAATGTGTTTTCTTCGTTTTGAGTACGTCACTTGTCTGTTTTACTAAAATTTCATTTTAAACTTGAAACATGCACTTTGAGTCATATCGATTACATCGTGTGTCGGTTTGATATGAGAATAATTATTACACGTCAAAAATGACTTACGAATCATTGTACTAAATTATAAAAATAATCCAAGCATGTTTTCTTGGTTTTCAGTGAGTGAATTTTTTTGAAATAAAATGTCAATTTTAAAATAATAACGAAGACTTTGAGTTATATCGGAAACATCATGTATCGTATTATGGTGCGACCGATTCCTACATTTCAAAAATGACTTATGGATAATTTTAATAAATTATAAAAACAATATGAATGCATTTGATCAGTTTTGAGTTTGTTACTTGTCTATTTTACTAAAATCAATGTCAATTTTAAATAAAAAGACACACTTGGAGTCATACTGGTCACACCATTAATCAGATTGATGTTCAGATGATTCCTATATGTTCCAAACGACTTATGAATTATTTTCCTA
Source organism: Viscum album (assembly GCA_963277665.1). Classification (NCBI taxonomy): domain Eukaryota; kingdom Viridiplantae; phylum Streptophyta; class Magnoliopsida; order Santalales; family Viscaceae; genus Viscum; species Viscum album. The sequence goes on from OY728130.1 coordinate 1,561,713,164, forward strand.
AAGTATAAAAATAATACAAATGAATTTTCACATTTTTGAGTACGTCTCTTGTCTTTTTTACTAAAATTTTATTTTAAATTGGAAACACGCACTTTAAGTCATACCGGTCACATCATGTGTCAGTTTGACATGAGAATGATTCTTACACTTCAAAAATGAATTATTAATATTTTTCCAAAATTATCAAGACAAACCGAGTGCATTTTATTGGTTTTTAGTGAGTGGCACTTTTTGAACTAAAATTAAAATTTTAAACTGATAATGGACACTTTGAATCATACCAGGCACAACATGTATTAGATTGAGGTGCAGAAAATTCCTACACATCAAAAATGACTTAGGGATAATTTTACTAAAGCATTAGAAAAATTTGAATGCGTTTTCTTAGTTTTGAGTATGCCAGTTGTCTTTTTTACTAAAATTAATGTCAATTTTAAATAAAAAGACACACTTGGATTCATACCAGTCACACCGTATGTCATATTGAGGTGATTATTATTACTACATGTCTCAAATTACTTACAAATCATTTTACTAAATTATAAAAGTAATAATTTTTTTATTGGTTTTGAGTACATCACTTGTCTTTTTTACTAAAATGTCATTTTAAACTGGAAACACACACTTTGAGTCATACCTATCACATTGTGAGTCATTTTGACATAATAATTATTCCTACATGTGAAAAATGACTTAGGAATTGTTTTCCTAAATTATCAATATAATATGATCATGTTTTCTTGGTTTTCAATGAATGACACTTTTTTAACTAAAATGTCAATTTTAAACTGACGAAGGAAACTTTGATTCATACTGGGCACATAATGTATTAGATTGAGGTGCATATGATTACTCACATAAAAAATGACCAATGGATAATTTTATTAAAGTATCAAGAAATCTAAATACATTTTCTCAGTTTTGAGTATGTCAGTTGTCTTTTTTACTAAATTTAATGTCAATTTTAAATAAAAAAGCACTTAGAGTCATACTGGGCTCACCATGCATCAGATTGAGGTGATTTTTATTAATACACATCCAAAATGACTTATGGATTGTTTAAATAAAGTATCAATACAACCAAATTGTGTTTTATTGGTTTTGAGTATGTCACTTGTCTTTTTTTTACTAAAATTTCATTTTAAACTAGAAATACACACTTTGAGTCATACCATTCACATCATGTTTCAGTTTGACATGAGAATAATTCCTATATGTCAAAAATAAATTATGAATCATTTTCCTAATTATCAATACATTCTGAGTGTATTTTCTCAGTTTTCAGCAAGTGAGACCTTTTGAACTAATATGTCAATTTTTAACTGATAATGGACACTTTGAGTCATAACGGGAACATAGTGTATTGGATTAAGGTGAATATAATTCATACACATAAAAAAATACTTATGGATCATTTTTCTAAATTATAAAAACAATATGAATGCATTTTCACAATTTTGAGTATGTCAGTTTTCTTTTTTACTAAAATTAATGTCAATTTTAAATTAAAAGATGCACTTGGAGTCATATCGGTCACACCGTGCATCGGATTGAGGTACAACTAATTCCTACACATACCAAATGACTTATAGATCATTTTAATAAAGTATCAAAAAAATAATAATGCGTTTTCTTAGTTTTGAGCACGTCACTTGTATTTTTTACTAAAATGACATTTTAAACTAGAAACACACAGTTTAAGTCATACTAGTCACATCATGTGTCAGTTTGCTGTGAGACTGATTCCTACAAATAAAAAATGAATTTTGAATCATTTTACTAAATTATCAATACAATCCAAGAATGTTTTCTCAATTTTCGATGAGTTACACTTTTTGAAGTAAAATGTTGATTTTAAACTGATAACAGACACTTTGAGTCATAGCGCACATATCGCGTATTAGATTAAGGTGAGGCTAATTCCTAAACATAAAGAATGACTTATGGATCATTATACTAAATTTTCAAAATAATACCAATAGGTTTGATCAGTCTTTAGTATGAAAATAGTATTTTTTACTAAAATCAATGTCAATTTTTAAATAAAAAGATGCAGTTTGCGTCATACCGGTCACATGTGTGTTGGATTGAGGTGCGAATGATTCCTAAATTTCCTAAAGTATTTAAAGAATATCTACCACTAATGTTACCATGCATTTCATTTCCTTTCTTTGTCAAGCTACCAACACTGAAAACTAAATCAATATGAAGTGTCGACAGTTTGACAAAGAAAGAAAATGGAAAGTGTGGTAACATTGGAAGAGAGGAACGAGTTATCTATTTTGTGTATTATTGTTGATAGTTGAAAGAAAAATATGAATTCCCAAAACATATTTTAATAAAACTAAATAATTATTAAATAAAAATAATAAGGAAATTAACTTACAAATTGTAGATAAAATGATGACAAAATTAATTAAATAACCAATAGGAATTCCTCTTTTCATGATGGTTGTATACATTTTTGACCCATTTCCTTATCTTCATTATGTCAGTTGTAGCCTCAAAGTACAATATCTCATGATAATTAGAAGCTTTGAACAAAACACCCCAACTCGAACAAAAGACGCAACCTGTATAAGAAAATAATTCTTATGTAAGTAATACTAAAAAGAAATAAATTAAACATAAATATGAAGCAATACATTAATTCTATGGATAATGATTTTACTATGAAATCATCAATATTAACTTTTTGATTGAGCAGTGGAAACATCGTTTCTCTTCCTACAAAGGTAGTGGTGAGAACTTAAATAAAAGTGATAAATTTCAACACTATAGGGGTGAAAAGGTTTTGAGTGAGAAGAAGTCTATGGATGTTTTGGTGTAGAAAGGCATGAAAGATGGAATGAAATATTCTAAAATAAACAAACTGTGAAAATATGACTTCCCAAAAGATATGTGAAAAAATTAAATAAGTATTAGATAAAAATGATATGGAAATTAACTTAAAAATATAGTACAAAAATTTCATCTTTTTGTGATGGGGAATTTACGATGGGAATATGTCCTGTTGCAAAAAGTCCATCGAATTATACTATTTGGGACACTAATTTTATCTCGTCACAAATAATCCATAAAAAATACATATTTGCGACAGACCCTCGCAAATAGCTTTGGCACGCACTATTCATGAAAACGTAGGAAGGACATTTGCGATGGGGCTACCCCCTGTCGCAAATACCTTTCCCGGTTTTCTATTATTTGCGATGGGGGTGGTCCCCCGTCGCAAATAATGTGTCGGCAGGTGGGTATTTGCGATGAGTCCTATCGCGAATACTATTTTTTTACCATAGCCTTAATTAATAACTGTCTAACTATTTTCGATGGGAGTCCCATCGTAAATAACCCCATTTCAAAAGATCTAAACTATATATACCCCCTCTATTTTTTTTCATTCAAAACTTCTCTCAACTTCTCCCACCCTCTTTGCTCTGATATTTTTTAGTTTAATTTTTTTAGAGTTTCAAATGTTACAAGGGATCAACTTTCAAGTATTATATCCGCTGAAAGAATCAATTTCATGGAATTTTTTTATTTTTTATTTAATTTAATTTATATAATATTAGTAATAATTAGTTGTAATTATTAATAATTAGCTGTAATTAGTAATTTTTTAATAATTTGTGATAATTAGTAATAATTGGTGGTAATTAGTAATAATTAGTAATATATTATATAAATTTGTAATAAATTGTTATACATTAATAAATATTAATGTTAATTAGTGATAATTAGTAACAATTAGTAAAAATTAGTAATAATTAGTAAAAATTAGTAATAATTAGTGTGGTAATTAGAAAAAATTAAAGGTAATTAGTAATAATTAATAAAAATTAGTAATAGTTAGCGCTAATTAGTAATAATTAGTAATAAATAGTAATTAGTAAAAATTAGTAATAATTAATGGTAATTAAAAAAAATTAAAGGTAAATAGTAATAATTAATGGTAATTAGTAAAAGTTAATAAAATTAGTAATAATTAATAAAAATTAGTAAAAATTAGTAATAATTAGCTGTAATTAGCGATAATTGATAATAATTAGTAATAATTAGTAATAATTAGTAATAATTAGTAATAATTAGTAATAAATATTAATAATCAATAATAAATAGCAATAAATAGTAATAATTAGTAATAACTAGTAATAATTAGTAATAACTAGTAGTAAATAGTGGTAATTAGTAATAATTAGTGGTAATTAGTAATAATTAGTCGTAATTAGTAACAATTAGATGTAATTAGTAATAATTAGTGGTAATTAGAGGTAATTAGTAAAAATTAGCAGTAATTAGTAGTAATTAGCTGTAGTTAGTGGTAACTAGCGGGAATTAGGAATAATTAGGAAATGCATCAAGAATGCATACAACCATCTGGAAAAGGAAAATTCATACTACTTTTTTAATTAATTCTGTCATCATTTTATCTACTATTTGTAGTTAATTTTATTATCATTTTCATCTAATACTTATTTAGTTTTTTCATAGATCTTTTTGGAAGTCATATTTTTCTTTCTACTATCTGCAACAATCCAAAAAAAGAGATAAAATGATTCTTTATGCCAATGTAACCACGTTTTCCATATTCATTGCATTTCTTTATCGAACTATCAACACTATATATTGATTCGATGTTGTTAGAAGAAAAACATTTCTCGTTGTTGAAATCTAAGAGAGTAGAGAAAGCTCATGTGCCCATTATGGTGACTTCTTGTGATATAATGGGAACATGAGATTCTTCTTCTCTTTTGAACTTCAATAATGAGAAAAAAAAATTCAACTAAGAATGTTGATTCAATATACAGTGTTGGAAGTTTAATATAGAAAGACAATTGAAATGTGGTTACATTGGCAGTTAGGATTGTTTTGAGACTTTCGGATGTGTAGGAATCAACTACACCTTAATCCAACACATGGTGTGACCAGTATATACTGGGGCAGGCAGAATGTGATATGTGGATGATAGCAGTAGAAGTAGTAGGAGGAGAAGATGCGTTGATGACTGGACATGGTTGACATAAATTGGTCCAATGAAAAATTTGGACATGGTTGACAAAAAATGGTTTCATCATTTGATGATTGTAGAATATATGATTTATAAATTTTTATTTAATCATAGAAATTTCAATCTTAAGGTGATTAGAAATAAACAATTTCTGCCAACCATGTCCAATTTTGGCATTAGGTCACAAGAACCATGGTAGAAAGAATGTTGCGTGCCGATGAAAACAATAATAGTACTAGGAGGAGAAGATGCGTTGATGACTTGACATGGTTGACATAAATTTGTGTAATGATAAATTTAGACATGGTTGACATAAATTGGTTTCATCATTTGATGATTTTAAAATCTATGATTTATAGCTTTTTAGTAAATCATAGAATTTTCAATATTAAGGTGATTAGATATAACCAATTTGTTACATCCATGTCCAATTTTGTCATTAGATCGTGAAAACCTGGGTAAGCAGACTATGATGTGTCGATGGAAGCAGTAAAAGTAGTGGGAGGAGAAGATGTGTCGATTACTGGAGCAGCAACACCAGTAGATGATGAAGTATATGTGAAGTCTGACTCATGGTTTAGGGATGAAGTTCCCTCCACCACCTCATCCAGATGACCCCCTCCCCCTCAATGATTTATGTATTTTTTTATAAATATTTGAATGTACATATTTATTTAATATTTTAATTAATTCATATATTTAATTTTCTATATAGAGCGTATTTTATATTGTGGAAAATATCTTTTTTATTATTATTTGTGTCATTTTATAAACATTTTTTAATATTTTTTTTATTTTTTTAATATTTTTTTTAATATTTTTTAATATTGTTTAATATTTTTTACTTTTATTTTTTATTTTATTAATTTGTATAATTTTTTTTATAATTTTTTATTTAATTTTTTTATTATTTTTTAACTTATTTGCGATGGGTAGGCCCTCCCTTCGCAAATACTTATTTGCGATGTTGTTTTCGGTGAAAGGTTATTTACGATAGGATCCCGTTGCAAATAGTTCGATTTTTTGTAGTGATAGTAGATAAAATGATGAAAAAATTAATGAAATAAGTAGTAAGAATTCACCTTTTCATGATGGTTGTATACATTCTTTAACCATTTCCCTATCTTCATTATATCAGTTGCAGCCTCGAAGTCCAATCTCCCATGAGCATGAGAAGCTTCGAACAAACCACCCCAAATCGAACAAAAGAATCCACCTATATAAGAAAAAAGTTCTTATGTGAAGAATACTAAAAAGAATTAAATTAAACATAAATATAAAATAATACATTAATTCTATAGACAATGATTTTACTATGAAAACATCATGTTTTCCCCTGTAATTCAGTTGAGGAAGCATCATTTCTCTTCCTACAAAGTTAATGAAGGGAAATTGAAGGAAAATGATAAATACCAATACCATAGGGGTGAAAAGGTTTTTAGGGGGAAGAATTATGTGGAAGTTTTTGTGCAGAAAGGCATGGATGATAGATATAAATATTCTAAAATAATCAAACTCTATAAGGAATAATGAAAATTAAATCAATGTTTCATTATATAATTTTTCAATAAAATTGAGAAAGTTTAACGTAACATACCTTTACATCTTAAAAAAGGGTTTTCTTCATTATAGTCTTCTCTTCCATAAGATTGGTAACGTCATCATGTACAAAAGACATTTTATGCATAAGTAGTCAAACACTTAATTTAGATTATGTTAATTCAGTATAGAATAGATAATATTATGAGGAAAAACATAGTATATTAATAAACACTTTTACCTTCCCATTGAACCCTCTTTCATTTTTAAAGGTTTTATGAATTTGGATCCTCTATGAAGAATCCAAATCCCCTATTTGTGGTCCCCAATAATGTACCAGACATTATCTAAACTAGGAATGACATTAATTATTTGTGATCTCCCAATAAAAGGGTCATCCTCAATTGACTTTTCATATTACCTTACATTTGTTTTGGTCACCAGCAGGACCATCGACCAATTCTTGTTTTCTAGATCTAAGACATAAAATACTTTTACTACTTGTGATGCCATTATAAATGACTCATTTCCCCCCCTTTCACATTGAAATTCACCTTCACAAATCCCATTTCATCAACTTTCACTTCAATCCTATTGTCAACCCATTTGTAATGGAAAATCGGCTCTTGAAATGTTGTGTAATACAACTCTTATATCTATTCGATAATGCTAAAATATGACATATTTTCATAAAATGGATTTATATCCATGGAACCAGATATATACATCACTTCTTCCCCAAGCGTAACACCACTTTTTTTCATCTTACTACAGTCATCTTGTTCTTTTGTATAAAATGTATTACCATTGATTAAAAAAGTAGTGTAAGATATAACATTTTCATTCGGTCCCCTGGAAAGCCATCGAAATTGTTTAACAATTGAATTCGGATATTCAAATAACTCCTTATAAATTTAATCTTGAAACTATCCTATAAACTATTGATTATTTTTATTTAATATCCATCCTTTATCCCTTGATGGATTCAAATCTCTAAGAATTTATTTGTGGGATTCAACATATGGATCAACATCTTTACTATTATGTAAAATGTAAAGGTGATCTTGCACCTACACTATCAAGGTTATTGTATTAACATATATTCTAGAAATACCTTTGTCCATAATGCATCCACTATGATGAGACTTTGGGGTGCTGATAATATCAACATTTGATAGGTAATCAGTATAGAATTAAATAGATTATTTAAAAATATACTGTTTTGTAATACAACCTTATGTCCTACTTTTATTCTTAACACACCCTTTCAAAATCTTCATATACCACTCTATGGGGTACATCCATCTGTAATGGATAATACCACATAGTTGAACCTATATAACCAAGTAAACCATCAGGTGGGAAATTATATCAAATAATGATGGTGGTAAGAACATATCTAAATCACATAATATGAAAACAACCTCCTTATTCATGATTTTAAACTTCATCAGGTCTAAATTTACTGTATATGGATTTGAAAAAGAAGCAGAGTCTGGTTAATGTATGTTGTGCATTTTTAGGTAGAATACAACAAAAAGAAACATACATCAAATATTGTATCAAAAAATGATATTCATATGATTTTAGTCCCTCTAACTTCAAATTATTCATTGACACGACATTCTTGATATTTTATGAATACCCCTCTTAAAATTTTATACTATTAAGGAAAACAAAAAATTGTAAATTTTATTGTCTAGATAGAGTGTAAGATACTAGAGAAAGAAAATTTCCCCCTTTACCCTTTACTAGTTACAAATATTCACTTATCCCCATGTAAATCATGTCCAACCCAGCCTTGATTCCACCTTTTATTTTTCTAGGAACATTTAGTAACATTCCAATAAAACTATAATATATATATATATATATATATATTTCTACCTGAACGACATCAAAAAAATGCTTGACATGAAAACAATTCCAATATGGTAATTCAAATAAAATTTATCTATTCTTCAAACCTGATTTCATAAGGGTTTTTGAAAATAGTTTACTTAAAATAGTGTCAATATATTTTACTTTATCAAATAGTTGATCACCCATTAGTGGAGATGGTGTTATACCTTGTTATATATTCCCATTGAATCCTGTCATCCAGGATCGATATTTATTTCATCAAGGTAAAAAAAATTTATTTCTTAAGAACATAGTCTTCGAGAAAATTTTCAACTAAATTGAGTGTGTGAAATCTTCACAAACAGGACACCCTAATATTCCTTTAATGCTATAGCCTGATAAATTTCCATAAGCAGGAAAGCTAGTTATCATCTTTTACAACATGGCCCTCAATGTTAATTCTTCACTTCTATAAGAATCATAAATTGTAACACCTATATCCCACATCAATTTCAGATCTTCGATTAATGGATCCAAATAGACATCAATATCATTATTGGGTTTCTTTGGTCTAGATATAAGAAGAGACAACATAATGTATTTGCGCTTCATGCATAACCATGGCGGTAAGTTTTAATTTACCAACATGAAGAGCCATATATTGTGAGTACTATTCTGTACACCAAAATGATCTCTTCCATCCATAGATAGCATAAGACAAAATTTTCCTAGATCAGTTTCAAATTCGGGATACTCGTAATCAATTTTATTTCACTGATGAGAATCTTCTGGATGACATGGGTTCCCATCTTTTATTCTTGTATCTACATTCCATTTTAATTGTCTTGTGTTTTCCTGACATCCATATAGTCTTCTAAGCTATGTAATGATAAGAAAGTACTATACAACTTTTAAAGGACTTGATTAATTTTTCTTGTATCAGTCCACTCCACACTTAGGTAATTTTTTGAGTGATTCATGGTCCTTTCAAAACTATTTGAAATCCTTTAGAAAAGAATTTATTTTTTAGAGATCATACCCATTTAATGTAAGATTCATTTAGTATCATATATTTGACATGGTAGTTCATTTTCTTCTGGTAGCATATCATTTAGGAGACCAAGTAGTTCTGTAAAGATGGTGTCACTCCATCCGTTTCTAGCTTTCAAATTATATAACTTCAATATAGCTAACAATGTTGTGTATTTAGTACAAATGATATACAATGGTCTCTATAAGAACTATTTAACTTCTTAAAGAACTTTTGAAAATCACAAAGGTCATCTTAAATTTCCATTTTCATTTCTCCCGTGAAATCTCCATCATCATTTACACCGGTATTCATATCAAATGATCCATAAACGAAAGTATCATCCCAATTGGTGTGTATGTTTAGTTTTTCCAATGTTTAGTTCAACATTTACTGTTTTGATATATTCCGTGACAAATAAAATGTTCTTCCATCTCTTCCAGACTAATTTTTCTTAAATAAAAAATTCATAAAAACAAATAAAGGATTTGAGAAGGGCCATATTCATGCTCTATTGCAGACTTGACAAACTATTTAACTCCATATTTATACTCTTTTGTTAAATGATTAGCGTGCATCCATTTTCAATCTATATTCATCCTATTAGGTCCATAAAATATTCATTTTGTATAATAAATAAATAAATACACATAATATATTCCTTATCAAAGGTGAAAGTTATAGATAATTCTAATAAGGGAAACCCAACATTTGATTATTTCCAAGAATTTCAGTATGCTTTGAAGGAAATGGTTAATTGAATTTAAGAAAATAATTACTCCACTATGGTAGGTGTTGTACTCCATTATGTTTTATAAAAGGGTTAATTCCTTCCATTTTTGATAATTACACCATTATCACTAGTTATTCACTCATGGCCTATTGAAGGTGATATTTGGGGGTATACAGATTCTTGTATGTGATTCAAGGGGTCTCGTATGGGACATGTTATGATATATGAATCATTGTAGCCTTGATGAATTATATATTTATAGGATAAATCTCACATTTAATACTTTCAATCCTATAATTAAGACTTGTCCTACCTCTATTAAAAGGATCTATCAAGTCTTTATTAAATCCCATAAACAAATGAAAATATAATATAGGAAATTAGGGAGTAATAAGAAATAAAAATATGATAAAAAATAATTATAAAATCTCATTCCATCAACTAAAAGATATACAAATATATTGGTAATTTTTTTAATAAATAAGGAGTTATTTCATATACATGGATGGTAATAAAAGATTCATAGCGGTCGAACCAATACATGTAGACCTAAGATGACGAATACCTAAAAATAATTTCTAATAATTATTCTAACATATATAGAATTTGATAACCTCCATTAATTTTTTTTGTAACAAGTGATGTAACAACCTAATGGATTATTAAATTTAATATTAATGGTATATCAAATATTTGAAAACATTTCCAAATTATAATTTCAATTTCAATTAAAAATCGATTAGGGATGAAAAAAATAATTTTAGGAAAAGAATATACCTAATAACAATAAATGTTTTAAACATCTCAAAATTCTTAATTGATAAATTTATTCAAGAATTATGTCTAGATAGGTTGAAATCAAGAATTATTTTCAAGTAGACGAAGAGCAGGATTTATAAGAAAATTTTATTTTCATGGACATTATGGGTTATATGGTGATTTTGTGTACATAGTATATTTTTTTTTCAAAATGAGATATATAATAGTAATTATGGAAGATATAGAGGTTTTAAGTTAAAGGGAAGACAACCCACTCTTACAAAAAATAGTTTTGAGGTGAGATGAATCTTCATAAGTAAAGTTGGATGATGAATTTCAACCATTGAATGAACTCGATTGAACATGTGACCAATTAAATTGATGTATGAAGGATTTTCATGATTTTTTTAAAAACATATTTGAATGTGATGAAATAATTATAAATGTATTATATAAAAAATAATGGAATATAAGAGGAATTTATTATTGATGTCACATTAAAGGATTTACAAAAGAAACATCCTTCCATAATATATATTGGTTTTTCATCTCACATGATAGGTAAATTGATGTAATTAAAGATTTTTGACAAGTTCAAAGGGTACTGATTATTTAAAAAATGGTGGATCTCTTAAGATAAATTATTTACATTTAAAAGACGTTGGAAATAAAAGGAAATGCTAAAGAATGATATATTTTTAGATAGATTAAAGTAAAAAATTAATAGTCTTTATTATATGTGTGATGAAGGAAATGAAGTGATTTTTAAGAAGAATTAATGAGTGGGTTTTAATTTCACAGATGGATATATTTTTAAAAAGTTATAGAAAACTAGGTGAACCATATTCTAATTTGGGGTCGGTAAAAATTTATGGTAATTGTGTTTGAAAGAGGAAATTGATTTGTGGCAATTAGAATGGGGAGATTATTAATAATTAAAATAATAAATTAGATATTTAAATGAAACAACCCTTAGAGTTTATTTAATATGATATATATAGACCCTCAAAGTATAAATCAATTCATTGTGATAATTATTTCATTTCACTCATTTATAATTATACTCATATCATATGTATTATGTTTTAGTAATATATATATGTATACATATAATTCTATAAATGGGATTACAATTCTAAGAACAATTATTAATAATGAGTTTCATTATGTGGTAAATAAGTCTATATTAGATTACAGGGTTGAGTATATGACACATATATTATGTGGTGGTAAAAAATAATATATATATTCCTCATTAGTACAACATAATTGATGTACATGGTAATTCCCTTAAATATTTTATTTTGGATCACTCATTATTCCTACCACATTATTATATTTATGGTATTTTCTATATATTTTGAAAAAATGAAAAATATTGGGGATTTTGAAAATGGATGGAAACAAAATAAGAAAAATAATGAAAATATAATATTATGAATATAGTATTAATAGAAACAATGATAAATCCTTGGGGGATTTCCCATATATGTGTTTAATGTTTTTCTTAATGTGTTGTCCCAACTTAATTATCACTCTATAGAAATGATCAATATCATTCACCCAACCACCTCAGACTATTTATCCCATGTAAGCAACTGGTGCATTATCACATTTGCATTAAGACTTGTATTTCCTAAGTCCAATGGAAGGAGGCATCCATCAATTGAGTAGAATAACCCTTGTCTTCCACATCTATTAGGCTAAATGAATTAAGAGAACCACATTGTAAATGTCTAGTGGTCACTTAGGCATTACTGTTATTGTCACCAATATCTATCGTATTCAAGATAAATTTTGAAGGGGAAACATTTATCAAAATATAGTGTGAGAAGAAATAGTTGTGTATTGAATAAAAGAAAGAATGATGATAAAAAAGGAAAATAGATGTCACCAAAAAAGAAATCAACGAGTGAGGAGGAGGAGAAAATAACATACCTTGGATTGAAGCTTTGAATCGTCTATGGGAAAGTAGAGATATTTCAAAAGTTGTAATTCATTTGAGCATTGGATTCGTTTGACCCTTGAATCGTTCGAGCCTTGGAATTGTTCGATCCATGATTTGAGCTTTGATTTGAGCTTGGATTCGAAAAGGAGCGTCGACAGCAGGTGGCTTCCATGGAAAGCTTCAGATATCATGATTGGTTCATGATTGGTTAGAGTTCTTTAAATAGATCCGGACACTTTTATCAGTGCTTCTAAAAAAGCATTGATAAAGATCCCTTTTATCAGCACTAAATTAATAAGCGTTGATAAAAGACATCTTTATTAGTGCTAAAACTTTAGAACATATAAATGATTTATAATTATAATAATAAATATATATATTTTTAAATATATTTATATAATTATATATATCTAAAAGATATATATAAATATAAATATATTAAATATATTCATTATTTAAATAAATTTATTATAATTTTATAATTATTTAAATATATAATTATTTATTTATAATTATATAAACACTTTTTAAAAAAATAATATTTTTTTTATTTTTATATTTATATCATTATAAATATTTATATAATTATATATTTGTATTTAATATATATATATGTAGTAAATATATTCATTATTTAAATAAATTTATTACAATTTTATAATTATTTAAATATATATAATTATCTATTTATAATTATATAAATGCTGTTTTAAAAATATAATATTTATTTATTTATAATTATTAATATATAAATGTATAAATATAGTAAATATACATTTATAAATATATTTATTTATAAATATTTTTTTACAAATATTTTTTTATCATTATTAATGAATATTCAATCTAAAGTTCAAGCAAGTTAAAAATGAGTGAAATTGAATAATTAAAAATGGGTGAAATTGAATAATTAAAAATAAGTACACTTTAATAATGTTAAAAAATGGATAAGTTTTATTAATTAAATATAAATTATTAAAAAAATATGGATATATATTGAAATAAAGATGAATAGATATAGAAAATATTTAAACGTAGTAAATAAATATTTAAAAATAAATAATAGAAATTGATTAAATTCCCAAAAAAATAAAAATAAATGATAAAAAATATTAAAAATGATTTAATACCTAACTATAATAAAATTTAAAAAATAAATAAATAAAATTTACCTATTAAAGACATGATATATTAAATGTATCATGTTATAACTAAATTATAAATTAAATACTAAAATTTGAATAAATTACATAAATATTAGGTGTATGTGTTTCTATATGAGATTTTATTAATTATGTAAATATTTGTGTGTTCATTATATATAAAAATGCCTTAATTAAATTTATATATATATGTGAAATCAATATAACACGTGTTTTATATATGTTAAATTGAAAAATAAAACAACATTCAATTATGTCCTTTAATTGATGCAATTAGTGAGTATTTTTAATTCATATTAATTTTTAATTATAAAACATTCTTCAATAAATATATGTCTATTTAATGTAAAGCATAAATATTTTGTATTATATAAAGCATATTTATCTACATTCATATCTATATATATATTTAATATATACTATTTATTAATATTATCAATAATTATTTAATTAATAAAATGTTTAATATTTTTCTTAATTTTACAAATTTTTAATTTTTATTTGTTTAATTTTCATTTTACACACACATATATAATATAATATTTATTAGTATTTATAATTTATATATAGTATAATCAATTTATTCATTTTCATCAATAATTATTTAATTAATAAAGGGTATCGTTTATCAGTGCTAATAAAGGTGACCATTTATCAATTCTTAAAAAAAGTACAAATAAAGGGTACGTTTTATCAGTGCTAAAAAAAGTGTTGATGAAAGGTCCCCTTTATCATCACTTTTTTCTAGAGATGATAAAGGCCAATATTGTTAAAAGCCTATTTTGTAGTAGTGTGATCACCGTTGTGGTTAGTTTGGGTCTTTTCGGGTGAGTGAGTATTTCTGCTTCTTCATTGCTTTGATCATGGTGGTGTTGTTGCATTGTGTTATTGGATCCATTGACCCGTGGTGATGTTACTTTTTTTTCTTTTAGATCTATTGTGCAATCTTGTTTTGGGGGTCGTTCCTTTTTTGGTTATGGTGCGGTGGGTGTGCATTCTTGAGGTATGTGTTAATTACTCTTCTCTTCCAACCCTTTATGTGAATTAAATCAATTCTAAGATGTGTAGGTTGATTTTATTGCCTCTTTTGTCAATGATGGTTTTTCTTTGTTGGTGGATTCTAGTGTGGGTGTGTGTGACCCGAGTTTTGATGTAGGTGGTTCCGTCTCTAGCCTATGTTGGTGAACAGCATTTCTCTTTTTTTGATAAATTGTTTTATTAAATGAAATGGCATGGTATGATTGATTTACTTTGTGTGTGTAGAACTGGTTTTTTTATAAAATATGGGTTTCCCATAGTATGGTAAATGAAAAAGGGTTTTTAAATCATTGTGAAAGGGTTTTGTAAAATGTTTTTCAAAGCATGAAACGATGGAAATGGTTTAATGAATTTATTTGGAAAATAGATCACATAGACATCCTTGTGTACTTAGGTGAAAGGTATAGTAATAGGTTTCATACACTTTTTGGGGGTTTACTCATGGGGCTTTTCTCTACTCCCTAGGCCTATTTCTCTATGGACTTGTTAGACCTGTTGGGAGGTTCACTTGTTGGGGTGTTCCACTGATCTCTGGACTCGATTCATATTTATAGTGGCTTGATGCGCACGTGATTGTCTATGTTAGGTATGAGTTTCCTAGATATCTTGACTTAGTGTGATCCTTGGAGTGATGTTACCTATGCTACTCCATGGCTGATTTGGGCCTCTTCTTTTGGTTTGTACTATTTTGTTGTACTTCCATATACTTAATATGAGAAATGATGCATTATTTGTTTTGTTTTGACTTGATATATATGTTGTGATATATGGTTATTAAATGATTTAAAACTAATTTACCATATTTATTTGGAAATGTGGAAAAGGGAAATTAAACTATTTTCCATGCTTTTGATATAAAAACTGTTAAACTATTATCATACCTTGTTTTATTTAAAGTTGAGAATGCATGGATTATTGTTTAGAGAATTGACATGTAAAAGTTGGGTGATACCCTACTGAGCCTGTTATATCACTCCTTGCATACCTATTTGGTGGTGCGTAGACCTAGTTATGTATTTTGATGTTAAGAAAAGGCACTGCAGTGAAGCGATGATGTTTTCTATTAGCTGGGATGGGTAGCTGGTGGTGAGATGGTGGGAGTTTTCCCATTCTATCACATGGAGTAGCTATTTTTCCTATTTTGTTAGTACGTTTTGGTTGGAATTATACTTAGATATTTGTTTCTACTATTGATTTGTTGGTTTCTTCTATTTGGTTTCATTTATGAAATATTTTTGTCTTTTCTTCTATTATCTCTATTATATATATATATATATATATTTGTGCCATATTGTTGCTTCAGGTTTGGTGAAATCATTCCCTCAGGTTGTTTTTTGATTCCTGGGTGCTAGTCACCAGCCCATGGGGATCAGGAATTCCCTTTAGGTATGTGAAATATTGGTTCGAGCACTAGTTTGTGAGGGTATTTGGGTTAGTTTGTCACAGTTTGGTATCAAAGGTAGTTTGTCCTCGAGATTCCTTGTCTTGGGATATTTGGTAGACTAGAGATAGGATTGTTGGGAATTGAGAGGTATATTGCAGTGAGTGACGAACCATATCTTTCCATGATAAGACTCAAGTTACCATAGTATGTCATCATGTGTGTCTCCTTTTTTGAGTTTTTTTGTATCAATCTCAGTTTTTGCTTATGGGTTTTCTTGTTTGAACATAGATTATTCCATTGTCTAATAGTTTTATTGTTTTGGTGTGTAGTATTATGCCTCTGAGATGTATTATATGAGTTACTTAGGAGGGTGAAATTTATTATTCTCAAGGGAATCCTCCAATGGATCAGAACTTTATCGAGGAGATTTTCTGAGCAGTCCGTGTCGTTGACCAGAATGTGCCAAAAGTTCAGAACATAGTTGTTGAGGTACAACTAGGAGATGTATGGGGAATAGATTGATCACAAGATTTATTGCATGAGAATACACCATCCTTTAAAGGTAGGAATGAAACATAGGATGTGGATGACAGGTTGGATAAGAATGATTATATCATTGACTTCTTAGATACACCTGAGAGTATCAAGGTGAAGTGCGTAGTGTTCAGACTTGAGGGTCCCAATAAGCGGTGGTTGGATTCAATGGTACAGAATGATAGGCATGTGGGTTTGGACTATAAGGGTTTTATGTAACAACCCAGGTAATGATATAATAATTATTTTTTATATTTATGTTCAATAGTGTATGTGATAAATCGAGTTTTATGTTCAAAAACTGTATTTTTCTAAAAAATAGTATCATTGTCTTTTATTGGTTCACTTCTTTTAATACTAAAATTTTACAATTTTAAAAATATTATTTGAAAAAATAAAATTAATTTTTTAAATTGTTATATCAAAATTTACATTGGATGAATTTTTGGTATTTTTCTGATAAGTATCAGTTTTAATGAATAGTAAAGAATACTGGGTTTTATTGAAAACTATATTTTATTTACAAGGTAAAATTATACTTTGGATTAGTTTTAAATTTTAATTTGTTAATTATTTATTTATCTTAATCCAATTATGGTTTATGGAATGTTTTTTATACATTAATTTAGTATAGAAACATTTTATATTTAAAATGAGGCATTTTTTCCAAAAACCCGTTTTTGGCGCATTTTTTTGGTTTAATTTTAAATTAAATTATGCATATTATTTGTTTTTAATTTTGAAAAATTTATGTCATATTTGGATTAATAAGTTCAAAATTTAGTTAATAGGACCCTTTTATTTTTTGGACGATATTAATAGTAACTTTAGTAAATTTTTATTAGTATAGAAAGGGTAAATTGAGTAATTAAGAGTAAAAAAATAATATAAAATTACCCTAAAACTTTTCAAAATTTTATTGGATGATATATATTTGACCCTTAACACCTAATGTTCTTATTTTAGTTATTTAATGGATATTTTTCGATGAAAATGACTTTGATATTATTTAAATTAAAGAAAACCAGAAAACATCACTTTCTTTGCTTTAAACATATTTATGTGTCCACATAGGGAAATAGGTGGGTTTAGAATGAATATAAGTTTCCATTTTTAAATTAATAAACATATTTTGATGATATATATTTATTTATGAATTTCGGGGCCTTTTGGTTGTGGTTATGATATTTATAATATTTTATTTAAAGAAAAGATAGGGGTGTCACATTCATATTTTTAATAAATATATTATTTTTAATATGGTGTAATTACGAATATATATTATACTATATATGTTATTTTGAAATATAAAATATTTATATACATCATGGTATTTTATTATTATTTTTTAGTGAAGAAATAACAACCTTAAATAATTATACAACGATGATACAATAATTATTTTATTAGTGAAACAATCAAATTAATGATAATAAAAATATTAAAATATATATAATTTAAAATAATTAAGGCTATCCAAAAATTTTATTAATTATTATGACATATTAGGGTCATATTAAATGTTTTTTTCGAAGTTATATTTTGTCTTGTTTTTTTAATGTCAAAGTAATGAATAGTGTCAAAAATGATAATAATTATATTTTATCAAAATAATACATTATAAAATTATTTAAATATCATAAAAATATATTTAAAAATAATAATAATAATTTTTTGGTTTAAAATATCATAAATTATCCATTTTTGTTCCAATTTACATTTTATAAGTAAAAATTACCACATTGTAATGTTAAATAAATTATTATCATAATTAAAATTAAAATAGGTTAACTAAGGTTAATCAAAATGATAAGGTTAAAAATAAAAAAAACCATGTATAACTTTTATTAGATAATGATATTAAATCCTTATATCATCTCATATTCTAATCCATGTCCATTTGGAGATATTTGGATAGAAAATTAATTTATTATAATTTAATATTTTGAGGATTTTCAATGGTGCTCATCACCCCAATTATAAACGGTCACTCATTCCTTCATTTAATTTTACCACATTGAGAATTATTGATTGAAATAAATCTATCCATTTATCTTCTTAACATCCTTATTTAAGTTTTTTAGGTTCCGGTTCTTCCAAAAGACCAACCCTATATCCCTTAAGAAGAGCTTAAAGGAAGTCCGCTGAAGAAGATGTAATTATTTTATCGAATCTTTAAAGACTATTTCTTCTTCCACTTACTCTTCATATAATGTTTCCCTAATAAAGAAATAATTCCAGTATCATATATACACTTAGATGTTATTATGATTATGGGACAACTATATTCCACCTTTTATCCATCCTATGAAAACCAAAAGCACCGCGTGTGCGTACGTATGACTTTCCGTCTCCACATAGGGTTGTGACTTGTTTTTTATCACCATGTTAATCATTAAAGAATAGTTATAGAACTATATTAAGTGATTAAGAATGATTTTTATAACATTAATATAATTCTGTAAGTGATGTCTCTATATCCAATGCAAAATAACCTGGACATTCGTGACAATGTAGTTAACACCCGAAACAAGGGTAATAACAAAATATTTTTATCAAACGGGTGATAAGATAATATAAGAGGATAATATTTGATATAATAATTATGAATATAGTTCTGGAAAATATTAATAACATTATTTAAACTATTATACATGATATTTGAACATGTTTGAAGGAAGTCGAACCTGAGGTAAGGGACTCTTTGAATGAAAAACCTTGTTTTAAATGTTTTAAAGGTTTATTCTTCTAAATATTTCTCATATATTCACATGTTTTCAAAATAGTTTTATGAATGTATTTATATGTACATAAAGGTTTTAAAATTTAAATTTTCAAATTTCTCTCAAATGTTTTAAAAAATGGATCTTTTTCAGGTTTTACGTAGGGGACTTTACTTTAAAAATCCTCTTTAATGTATCTTTTTAAAAAAAATTAGAAGTTTTTTTACATGTACTGCATGAACAGAATTTTCCAATTTCATGAAACTTTAATGATTTTAATCTTCCTTTACAATTTTATAATTTTATTTTAAAATAAAATGTTTTCATTTATGAGTACACAACTTATAAAAATGAAAAGTTATTTTAAAATGGAAAAGTTATTTTTCTAAAGAATGTTTCTTTTATGAAAGATTCATGTGTTATGATAATGTAATGGTTCTTTGGAATTTTTATAATAATGGGTGGTTTAGTGATATATCAAGGGAGTGTGATCCTCTTATACCTATCCAATGCATTGGGTAAAGGGATGGAGTTAACCAGTTAGGTTTCTCCTAAGAGATTTTGGGAATATATTGTGATGGTTATTCCAAGAGTAATTAGGATGGTTACTCCCTGTGTACTCGAGAGAGCTAATTTTTATGTAAGAGTGATATGAAAATTATTCCCCAAGTTACCTTTATTATTTATGCTTTCTATGGTTTATACAAGAAAATTATGATTTCAAATGGTAAGTGAAAGAGCTTATGCTTTAGGTGTAAAAGTTATAAATTTATGAAAATGTTTTCATTCATGGACAAACCATTTATTTATTCCCTTTTTATGTCCCTCAATGATATTTGTTTACCCATACTAGGTTTTAAAATGTTTTTTCACAGGGTTTATGGATGGGTGCAATAAGATAAGAATTCAAGTTTAAAGTTATGATGTTTTGTTTCGGATAGAATCATATTTTGTTTTAAAATTTTCATATTGTGAAAAAATGGACATTGAGTAGAGGTGTGTACTTTATAATATATTAGTTTCTATATATGAGGTTATGTACTAATTCTATAAAACTATAAACCTAAAAGATCTTTGGGAATTTATAAAATTGAATTTTAGTTGAATCTACTATAATATGTAATGTTTAAATGTTGGGTCCTTATAGTTGGTATCATAGTAAGGTTTAGATAACTACAAGGGTTAAGATAATGTTAATAGAATACCCATAAATGATTTTTTAATTTATGGTTAAGTTGAAATGATATAACATTTAATTATTAACATGTCGATTCGTCTAAGATATATCTGTTTATAATGGGTTTCTGTAGAATAAATAGGGAAGCTAAAGTAGGAAGGCACTAAGAGGATGATATCCTTCTGAATCCGCAACCTAGAATGGTGGGAATTGGAACCAAGTAATTTGTGAAAGTAATGGTTCATTTGACACATGCTATAAATTGTTGGAACCGAGACTGGTGTTTTCTGTAAATGGAGCATGGTTTGTGTTTGTTGTCAATCCTCAATAGAAGATCAAGTTGTTTACAAGGGAAGAGATCTTACAGTTCAAGTAGACACCAATATTGAGGGTGGCATCATTTCCCAGAGTTTGCCAAATTTTTGGGGTCCAAAATTTGGAGGATGGCTATCATTACAAAAATTATATTTTCATGAAGCCCTTATGAAAATATGGTAAATGAATGAATTTTGTGAAGATGGGATTCTCCAATTGTGTTTCGATAAGGATTAAAGAATTCTGACGGCGTGCTCTGTGATTACAACGAGCATCGTGAATAGAGGAGAATTGGAGCGTCGTGATCGGTGACAATGATCTCCATGATGACGATAATTGTAGCATCATGGAATCATGAAGGTTTTGACGGAGAGCATCGTGACAACATAAAATACCAATGGTTCTTCGTGAAAAGAGGTATGCAGGAAAGGTGTTTTTTATGGATATGAAAATGTTATGAAGGGGGTGGAGATTCTTGAATGTACGAGCCTATAAATAAGAGGATACCCCTATTCACTTAGAAAAAATTTTTCTAAGGAAAATCCAAAATCACTATGATTTAATGAAGTAAAGGGAGCTCCGGGAAACTAGAATTCTCTACGAGCTTAAGCATCATGAAAAGACTTGTAAGGTCTTGACTGATGCTAATGATTTTGAGAAAAGGGTGATTCGTGATAATGGGGTATTCCACATTGAATCAGTGAGCTTCACGAAGTAAGGTTGTTCCGAAAAGGTAGAGGTGCTTCATGAAGGTAGTGTGTTCTGTAAAGGAATAGGTTCTTCACGAAGGTAGTATGTTCCGTGAAGGTAGAGGTTCTTTGTAAAGGCTGTGTGTTTTGTGAAGGTAGGTGTGCTTTTTGAAGGAGTAATATTTGCGAAGGAGCTTTGTGAAAGGTAGTATTGAACATCAGTTTTAAGTGATCAGGGATTTCAAAGAGCATCAACTCAGGTAAACGGTGCAAGAAGAGTCATGTGCTAAGTAAGGGACAAATACTTTAATGCCAAACCATTGAAGCGACCTTAAAGTTGATAAATTGAGTTAGACTTATCTCAAAGTACTGAGATAGGGGGATTCGATGGAAGTAATCTGAGGGATGCAGTGTGCTATCCCTAAAACATTGAAAAGTTAGTGAGCCTGTCACAAAGTGACTGTGTCAAAAATTATTTATTCTGCATCTAGTGAAGATTAGTGGATTTAGGTACAACAGATAATCTTTCAGCGGATTCTCCTTGGACTAGCCCTTATTGGCGAACCAAGTAAAATATTTTGTGTTGTATTACTATGTGTGAATGTTTTAATTGCTTCACATTACCATTATACAAGTTTAACAAGTTCCTAAAAACATGTTAATAAGATCCATCACTTTAGTATGAAAAAGTTGACACCCTGATTCACACCCCTGTCAAGGTGTTCTGGGGTCCTTCAATTGGTATCCGAGCTAGGTTTATGGTGTTAAATATGTCATACTTTGCTGTTATGGAGAATTCAGAAAATGTATGGGGAGTGACCCTATTTGATGGAAGCAACTTTCAAATATGGAAGAATATGATGATATCTCATGGAATGGAAGTACTCTTTACCACTACACAAGGAATTTAGGTCACTGATCCAACAAGGATTTCTATGATAGATACAGATAGGAAAATTCTTGATGAAGATGCTAAAGCATAGAATTCTCTCTCTACAACTCAATCTAATCAGATCTACATAAAGTTAACGAGTTTCACATTTTCCAAGTCAATGTGGGAGAAACTAGAAAATATTTATGAAGGTGACAATAAAGTGAAGGAGGAAAAACTCCAAGTTTTGTGTAATAGGTTTTATGATCTGAATATGCTGCCTGATGAAAATGTAGATACCTTCTTTAATAGAATTACTGAATTTTTAGGCACAATTAGAGGTCTTAGTGAATAAATAAAGGATATTGACATTGTAAAGAAAAAACTAAGAAGACTTCCACCTCTTTACAATCCAAAAGTCTCAGCCCTTGAGGAAATAGATATTTTAAAACTGTGTTTGGATGCTCAATTGAGTAGTTTGGTTGCATATGAATGAGTGTAAAACCAAAGGATGAAACAAGTCATTTTAGTTAGGAGATTTCATTCAAAGCCATGAAAAAACATGATATTTCAAGAGACCGTGTTAATGAAACTGATAATAAAGAAGAACTCCTTTCACTATTTTCTAAGAAATTCAAGAGAGGAAAGGGAATATTTGAATGAAAGCTACCCTTTTCATGTTTTCATTGTGGTAGATTTTGCCACATTGCTTCTCATTGTTCAAGGAAGTTCGATGATGATGAAGGTGAAGATGGAAACTCACAGAAGCCTTAGAAAAGGTTTTCTTTAAAGGGAAACTTCGAATATGGAAAGAAACCATAAAAAAGAGTTTTTTCTATGAATAATAATATGATTATAATGAATTATTTATAGAAGAATAACCAGATCTTAAATATGAAAAACAAGAATCTATGATGGCAAACATTCAGAAATCAGAACCATCAAAAGATAAAGCTAGAAATCATCTGTTGAGTGCTGATGCTGATCTAAGGTTACAACTTAAGGATGCTGTTGATAATCTTGAGAATCAAAGAAACAGATGAAAAAAGTAGAGAGCAGTTGTGGAAGAAACATTAGAACATGTTGATCAGCTTGAAGATGAAATTCAATGACTGGAAGAAGTAATAAAAGTTCAATCAACAACTCTTGGGACCACAGATGATGCAGTGGAACTAAAGCTTAGGATTGAAGAATAGGAAAAGGTCATCAATAACATTACATTCAGACTGGAGGAGAAGTCCAAGAATGTTGATGGAATCAAAGAAGAAGTTGTTACTCTTAAGATAAAACTTGAAATTGAATCAAATTCAAAAGAAGAAAAATAAGAAAATATAATTTGAAAAATTCTCAGAAGCTAAGTTGCTGGAGAGAGCTAAGTGTGGTTCCAATGGAGTTGAAAAGTTTTTGAATGATCAAAGACCCACACGTATGGGAAACAATGGAATCAGTTGTGATGCTGAAACATCAAATGATGAAAATAAAATGGGTCAAAATAAAGGCAAGATTAAATTTTGGACATGTTGAAAAGTCACCTGAAGTGATGAAAAATAAACCCTCAATTCAAACTGAAAGGAGAACTGAAAACTATCATCCGACATCCAAAAATTATAGGCATCAAAAATACCTTCCTAAGTAAGGATAAATGAGGAGGAATAGAAAATAGAGGACATTTACACTAATGAAATGTCAATTCTATGGATATTTGGGGCATACCATGTCATAATGTGAAGAAACAAGGATCTATTTGAATGGGGAAGATCTAGGAAGTCAAAAAAGGGGAAAAAAATTCATATCCAGTTCTTATAGAAGAAATAATTTCAATGGATATTGTTATCATTGTTCTAAATTTTCCTATAAATCCATTTATTGCAGGTAGATTGAAGACATGAATGGTTCATACAGAACTTAGAGACAATTCAATACTCGTCAACCAGATGGTGTTTCTCTTATTAACAGGTTTTCACCTCTTGAATAAGAGTATGAATATAAATAAGTTTCCTACATGGAAGAGAGATATGAAAGTCTACCTTTATCCTTCACTCAATATAATATTTCATGGAAGGAAAATAGGAAAAATGAAAAGTCCAACCTTGAAAAATTATCTCTAAAATCTACAAGAGCAACAACACATGGATCCTTGATAGCGGATTTTCATACCACATGATGGTTAATGATGAATTATTAAGGAATGTTATGAAAAGGGTTGATAGAATGGTAAGGTTTGGTAATAATGGTTCATTAAAGATCAAAGTTATTGGAAGTATTGAACTAGCTAATGGTGAGATGAAGAAAATTTAAGTTCTTTATGTGGAAGGTTTGCATCACAATCTCCTTAGTGTGAGTCATCTCTTTTACTCAGGACTTATAGTGACTTTCAATAAAAAATTCTGCACTATAAAGGGAAAGATAGGGAATTATCTCATCAAAGGCTGCAAAACATATGAAATCTTATATTAGGTTGATAATAAAGAAAACACTTGATATCAAACATTTGAAGAATAAAACAACCTATGACATAAAAGGTTGGGACACATTAATTAACAAGACTTGGAAAAGATATCTAAGAAAAATATATTCATGGATATCCCAAATCTAAAGCGTGAATAGAAAAAGACTTGTGATGCTTGCATATGAGGGAAGTTGGTCTGTAGTTATTATTGGTCAAAGAATATAAGGGAATCGAATCTTCTTGGTCTCATTCATACAGACATATGTGGTTTAATAAATGCTGCTGGAACACATTGAGAAAGGTACTTCATCCTTTTTATTGATGATTATAGTAGAATGTCTTATGTGATGATTGTACATAGGAAACGAAAAGTGCTTAACTGCATGAAGACTTATCATTGAATAGAAGAGAATTATATTGGTCACACTATCAAGGTTTTATATCCAACAATGGAGGGGAATACACATCAATTGAATTTGAAAACTACTCGGAGAAACACAAAATTCAACATGATGTGACTGTTTTGAGAACTCCACAACAAAATGGAGTTGTTGAGAACATTAATTGATAGGTGAATAATATGGCTAGAACTATGCTGGTTGAGATTTTTATCCCTCACCATTACTGTAAAGAGGTTGTTCAAGCTACAATGTATTCTCAAAATTGAACATGGAATTATATATGAGAAATGAAGATACCATATGAGTTATGGCATGTAAGGATACCCTCTTTGAATCATTTTCATGTTTTCAAAAGTAAATGTTTCATTCCAAACAAAGAAGGAAATCAAGGGAAGTATGGTGATGCTGCAGATGAAGGAATATTCCTTAGATATATGATAAAGAGTAAAGCCTACAAATGCTTCAATAATCATCTTGAAAAAATTATGGAAAGCAGTGATGTGAATATCAATGAAGATAAGAACACAAATTCCACAAGGAATTCTTATGCCGATGTGATATAATATGAGGAAGAATGTGGAAGTGGAATAGATCCAAATATAGAAGTAGAGGAAGGTGTTGAAAACATTAATGGGTCACAAAATTATGTTGATCTAGAAGAAGAATCGGAAGAGGATACCATAGTTGATGAAAATTCTTCTGAACCTCATAAGAGAAATCAAATATAATATTTTGATCAGTCTAACATCCTTGGGTTTTGGACATCAACCACACAGATAGGGATAATGATGAATAATGCACAGTCTTCCTTCCTTTAAATTGTGTAACCATCCTCATTTGGAGAAGCTAAAAAGGATGAATCATGGGTTAAATCCATGAATGAAGAGTTAGATCAGATTAACAAGAAAAAGACATGAGATCTTGTTACGAGACTCAAAAGTCACAATGTGATTGGTACAATTTGGATCTTTAAGAATAAATTCGATGCACAAGGTAATGTAATCAGAAATAAGGAACGATTTGAATGTAAAGGATATTCCAAGATTCAAGGTGTTGATGCTAAAGAAACATTTGCTCGAGTGGTGAGACAGGAGTCGATCATGATTTTTCTTCCTATGGAAATTCCAAGAGGATACAAAGTGTATCAAATGGATATCAAAATAGATTTTTTGAATGGTGTTCATGAAGAATAAGTATACACTGAACAACCAGTGGGTTTTCTACTCGGTAATGACGAAATGAACGTTTGTAGATTTAACAAGGCACTATATGGTCTGAAACAGGCCCCGAGAGTGTGATACTCTTGGCCTGAATCCAATCTAAGGAAGCTTTAATTTAAATGAGGAGTTTATCACAATCTCTAAGTGAAGAATTATCAGAAAGATCAGTTCATGGTACTGGTGTACGTAGATGATATTATATTTGGTATAAGTAGGTAGGGATCAATGGATGAATTTTCTAATCACATGAAATTAGAATTTGAAATGTTTATGATTGGTGAACTCACATACTTCTTTGGGATAGAAGTGATTCATAGGAAAGACTACACTTTTATTTCTCAGGAAAATTATGCAAGAGAGTTGCTGAAGAAATTAAATATGCATGGTTCCAAACCAATGTTGACTCTGATTGCAGTTGGGACAAAACTAAGAAAGCGTGAAGATGGGACATATGTGGATCCCACAATGTATAGGAGAATCACTGGAATCTTATTGTACTTGACTGCGACATGACCAGATATTGTATTTGTAAAATGATTAGCGTCCCACTTTCAAAGTAATCTGAAGGAAGAACATATGGTAGTAGTGAAATGAATCATGAGGTATATTCAAGAACTCAAAATTATGGTTTATACTTTTCTATAGGAATAGATAGTGAACTATAATTATTTTCCAATGATGATTGGGCTGGAGATATTGTTGATAGAAAGTCCACAAGTGGTGGCACATTCTTTATTGGAAAGAAATGTGTGGGATGGTTGGGTAAGAAATAGGAAAGTACTTCACTTAGTACTACTGAAGCTGATTATATCTCTGCTAAAAAGTCTTGCAATCCTCTATTTTGGATGAAGCAACAACTGACTAATATTGGTGATGAATTCAATCAGGAGATGGTGATTTATTGTGATTACAAGAGTGAAATTGATCTTATGAATAATCATATTCAAAATGCTCGTACAAAACACATTGAAATCAGATATCACTTTATCAAGGAAATGGTAAACTAAGAATTATTAAACCGGATCATGTTGGAATTGATCATCAAGTGGCTGACATACTAACCAAGACTTTGTCAACACATGTGTTCGAGAAGCATCGGTTGAACCTCAGTGTTCAACCACCTCCCGGTGCATGAGGAGGTTTTGAGTGGTCCCCTCTCCCCAGTTGTGTTAACCGTTTTAATCTATTTGTGGAAGTGATGTAGGTTAATGGGGGAGATATGATCCAGGGGAGTGTGCTTTGACTCTACCAGTCAAATTTAGGATCTTTGGGTTTATTTCTAATGGGGGAGAATGGAAAAATTCAATGAGAATAAAAAATTTTTCTAGATGATTACTGGAAGATGGAGAATAGTGAAATTAAAAAATGTTACAATAGGGGATAATGATGAGTTAACAAAGGGATAAAATGATGGATAAAACAATTTGGTGTTATGAGTAAATATTCAGATATAATCTTGGACATCTTTAAGTATTCCAAAACATGAAACCCAATTCAAGCTTCACCTCTTTTTTTACATCAATAATTGGTCACATAAACATAGAGTTTTGGTTGATTTGATTCTTGTGTATCAGGTTTTCATAGTGGCTAGTGCTCTATTGAATTTATCTACAGATTTCTAAAAAACACAAAGGGTGAGATTATTAGAACCAAGGCCGGTCTTGGCTATAAATAGATTATGGTTTGTGTTTATTGTTAATACTCATTAGAAGATCAGGCGATTTTCAAGGGAAGAGATCTTACAGTTCAAGCAGACAATAGTAATGAAGGTGGCATCATTTCCCAATGTTTGCCCAATTTTTGGGGTCCAAAATTTGGAGGATGGATATCATCATGAAAAATGTATTTTCTTGAAGGCCTTATGAAAATATGGTAAAGACATGAATTTTGAAAAGATGAGATTTTTCAATTGTATTTTGTGTAGGATTAAAAAATTATGATGGTGTGCTATGCGATTATGACAAGCATTGCAAATGACAGATAATTGTAGCATCATGATCAGTGCTGGTGATCTCCACAATTATAAGAATTATAGCATCCCAACAGCGCAAAGGTTTTGACAAAGAGCATCATGAAAACATAAAATACCAATGGTGTTTCATGAAAATTGGTGCACCTCAAAGATGTTTTTGACATATCTAGAAAATGTGTTAGAGTGGGTGGAACTTCGTGAACAACTGGGCCTATAAATAAGAGGATACCCCTTTTCACATAGAACAAAAATTTCCAAGGAAAATAAGAAATTTCTCTAATTTTGTGAGGACAAGGAATCACTGTGAAACTAGGTTTCTATGCAAGCATGAGAATAGTGGAAAGAGTTGTAAAGTCCTGGATAAAGACAATTATTTTTAGAAAAGGGTTCTTCGTGATGATGGGGTATTCTGCATTGACTCAGTGATCTTTGAAAAGGAAGGTTGTTCTGTGAAGGTAGAGGTGAGTCATGAAGGCATTGTGTTCCACGAAGGAAGAGGTGATTCATGAATGTATTGTGTTCTGCGAAGGTAGAGGTGCTTCATAAAGGTAGTGTGTTCCGAGAAGGTAGGGGTGCTTCGCAAAGGAGTAAGCTTTGCCAAGGAGCTTCACAAAAGGTAGTATTGAACATCATTTCTAAGTAAATAAGGATTTCAAAGAGCATCAACTTAGGTCAACGGTGAAAGTAGAGTCTTGTGCTAAGTAAGGGAAACAGACTTTAATGCCAAACCATTGAAGTGAGCTTGAAGTCGATAAAATGAGTTTGACTTATCTCAAAGTAGAGAGCTAGGGGGAGTTAATAGAAGTGATCTGAGGGACACAATGTTCTATCCCTAAAACATTGAAAAGGTAGTGCACCTGGAATAGAGTGACTGTGTCAAAACTTCTGTATTCCATATCTAGTAAAGATTAGTGGATTTAGTATGACCAAAAATCTATTTGTGTATGCTCCTTGGACTATTCCTTAATAGTGAACCAAGTAAAATTTGTTGTGTTGTATTGCTATGTGTGAATGTTTTAATTGATGCACATTACCATCAGACAGGTTTAACAGGTTCCTACCAATGTGGGAACAAGATCTGTCACTTTAGTAAGAAAAAGTTGACACCCTGATTCACCCCTCTCCTCTTAGGGTGTTTCAGGGTCCTTCATAAATAGTGGAAATATCCATGATTGAGAACATCTAGATCAACCATAGAGGAATATATCACTAGTGTACTATTTTATGAGGCAACATCCTCCAACTTTTAGTGGATCTTCTGACCCCATGGTAGCTAAAGGGTGGATTAGATCCATAGAAAATATTTTTGATATCATGGGGTCATTCTATAGAAGAAGCCTTTAATAACACTAGAATATGATTTTATTAACACTAAAAAAACATTGACTACCTTAGCACTAGAATAGTGCTAACTACCTCAGTGCGGTTAAAATGCTAAGGCTTTTATCAGTGTAAGAAAAGTATTGATAAAGGGTAGCTTTATCAGCACAAAAAAGCACTAATAAATCATACTTTTATCAGTGCTTTTAAAAGAATTTATAAAATAAACCATTTACTAGTGCTTTTATGTAGTACTGATAAAGATATCTTTTATCAGTACATTTAGTAGCATTGATAAAGGGGAATACTATAGTGTGCTGCTACAGTATACTACAACACTAGAAATAGGGCATGTAGTGTGCTGCTACAGTATACTACAACACTAGAAATAGGGCATGTAGTGTGCTGTAACAACACACCGCATCACTAGAAATAGAAACATAAATTACCAAATCAAGACAAAAATACTGAATTTAAATGAAATAAAATTTCTAACACAAATACAAGAAAAAAACACTATTATAAATTATATCGGTTGTTTTTTTACTAAAATTAATTTCAATTTTGAATAAAAAGGCGTACTTGGAGTCATATCAGTCACACCATGATCCGAATTGAGGTATGAATAATTAATACACATTAAAAATTAATTATGGATCATTTTACTAAAGTAACAAAACAATCTGAATGCGTTTTCTTGGTTTTTAGCACATCAGTTGTTTTTTTGATTAAAATTAATGTCAGTTTTCAATAAAAAGCTGCACTTGGAGTAATACTGTTCACATCATGCATCAGATTTAGGTGCGGATAATTAATACACATAAAAAATGACTTATGGACAATTTTAATAAATTAATAAAACAATATTAATGTATTTTTTCATTTTTGAGTATGTCAGTTGTTTTTTTCACTAAAATTAATGTCGATTTTGAATAAAAAGGCGCACTTAGAGTCATACCGGTCACACCATGCATAGGATTGAGGTGATGCTTATTCCTAAACTTCCTAAATGGATTATGTATCATTTTATTAAAGTATCAAAACAATCAGAATGTGTTTCATTAATTTTGAGTACACCTTTTATGTTTTTTACTAAAATGTCATTTTAAACTAGACACACACACTTTGAGACATTCAAGTGGCATAATGTGTGGGTTTGATATGAGACTGATTCATACTTGTCAAAAATGAATTATGAATCATTTTACCAAAGTAACAGGACAATATGAGCATGTTTTCTTGGTTTTTAGTGAGTGACACTTTTTTTGTATTAAAATGTGAATTTTAAACTAATAACGGACACTTAGAGTCATACCTGTCACACTGTGCATCAGATTGAGGTGCAATTGATTCCTACAGATCACAAATAAATTATTAATTTTTTTCTAAAGTACAAAAACAATACAAATGTGTTTTATCCATTTTGAGTATGTTAGTTTTTTTTCACTAAAATTAATGTTAATTTTGAATAAAAAGACACACTTGGAGTCATACCGGTCACACCATACATCATATTGAGATGAGGATGATTAATACACATCCCAACTGACTTATGGTTCATTTAATTAAAGTATAAAAATAATTAGACTGTGTTTCCTTGGTTTTGAGTATGCCACTTTTGTTTATTACTAAAATGTAATTTTAAATTAGAAACACACATTTTATGCCATACAGGTGGAATCATGTGTGGGTTTGACATGATAATAATTCATACAAATCAAAAATGAATTATTAATCATTGTAAAAAATTATCAAGATAATATAAGCATGTTTTCTTGGTTTTTAGTGAGTGTCACTTTTTTGTATTAAAATATCAATTTTAAACTAATAAGAGACACTTAGAGTCATACCGGTCACACCATACATCAGATTATGGTATGAATGATTATTAAATACAAAAAATGACTTATGGATCATTTTACTAAAGTACCAAAATAATCCAAATTATTTTTCTTGGTTTTGAGTATGTTAGTTGTTTTTTTCACTAAAATTAATGTGATTTTTGAATAAAAACATGCACTTGGAGTCATACCGGTCACACCATGTGTTAGATTTAGGTGAGGTTGATTACTAAAAGTAAAAAATGACTTATTGATCATTTTAATAAGGTATAAAAAAATCATAATTAGTTTACTAGATTTTGAGTACACCACTTGCGTTTTTTACTAGAATGTCACTTTAAACTGGAAACACACACTTTGAGTCATACAGGTGTCATTGTGTGTGGTTTTGACATGAGAATGATTCATACACATCAAAAATTAATTCTGAATAATTTTCCCAAATTATCAACAAAATATGATCGTGTTTCATAGGTGTTTAGTGAGTGACACTTTTTTTGTATTAAACTGTCAATTTTAAACTCATAATGGACACTTGGAGTCATATCGATAACACCATGCGTTGGATTGAGGTGCGTCTTATTCCATCATGAGGAAAATTACTTATGAATCATTATCCTAAAGTACCAAACTTATCCAATTTTTTTCCTCAGTTTTGAGAATGTTAGTTGTTTTTTTCACTAAAATTAATATCAATTTTGAATAAAAAGATGCACTTGGAGTCATAAAAGTCATGTTGTGCATCAAATTGAGGTAAAACTGATTACTACATGTACCAAATGACTTATGGATAGTTTTATTATAGTATAAAAACAATAATAATACATTTCCTTAGTTTTGAGTAAGCATCTTGTGTTTTTTACTAAAATGTAATTTTAAACTAGAAACACGCACTTTGAGGCATATAGGTGGCATCGTGTGTGGGTTTGACCGATTTATACACATAACAAATAAATTATTAATCATTATCCTAAATTAGTAAGACAATATGAGAATATTTTCTTTGATTTTATTGAGTGGAACTTTTTTGTATTAATATGTCAATTTTAAACTATTAACAAACACTTGGAGTCATATCGGTCACACCGTGCGTCTGATTGAGGTACGACTGATTCCTACATGTCAAAAATGACTTATAGATTGTTTTTATAAAGTAAAAAACAATATTAATGTGTTTTCTTTGTTTTTATCATGTCATTTGTTTTTTTTCACGAAAATTTATGTCAATTTTGAATAACAAGGTGCACTTGGAGTCATACTGGTCACATCGTGCATCAGATTGAGGTGAGGCTAATTTATACACGTCATAAATGAATTATGGATTATTTTACTAAAGTATAAAAAAAATCAGAACGTGTTTCCTTAGTTTTGAGTATGCCACTTTTTGAATTTTTACTAAAATGCCATTTTAAACTAGAAACATTCACTTTGAGTCATAAAAGTCATATTGTGTTTGGGTTTGAAATGAGACTTATTGATACACATTAAAAATGAATTATGAATCATTTTCATAAATTATAAAGACAATATGAGCATGTTTTCTTTGTTTTCAGTGAGTGACACTTTTTTTATTACAATATCAATTTGAAATTGATAACAAACACTTTGACACCATCCCTCCAAGATGAACATGATATATTAATGGTGGTTTTTCTATAATAGTTCTTTCATAAACCTGCCAACTTCGGTTGTTGATTAAAAAAATATTTATTCAAACATTTAAGTTGGATTATATACCTGTTTGATGGTTTGGAGTTGTACATATGTTTCTTCAATGACACTAGTGGAGAAATTGAAGCTTCCAATAAAGAATGATCTTACAGGTGGATTACTAACTTGTATAAAATCACTAAGAAAAGTGGTGAAAAAGATTATTTTAATAAGTCACTTGAAACACTTGCATAATGGATCTTATCTTAAGCGACAGGTGTTGTGTTCACTTTTAAACAATTGTTCTCAAACATAATCATGGTATGATCCTCATTCTAATTCATTGCCCAACAATTTTAATATTTTCAAGTTAGTACTTAATCTCCTCCTATACCTCGGTCTCCACCTCTTCCTCCTCCTCCATGTCAGTCTCTGACTCTGATTCTACATCCACCTCTTCCCTTGTGTCCATGATTGACCAATGATTTTATTATTTGCAGGTCAACTCTTCTAAACAAATTGATTTCCTCCATTATACTTCTCCTTGAAAAAGAGATAAAAATTAATAAATAAGCATTATGACACAGTTGCTTCACACCCCAAATATATTTATAAGGTCATAACTTATAATAGATAACAAATATAATAGGTAATCACATAAATTTATTGTTGGCATACATTCTGACAAAAAGTAAACTGCCCACTTTTCTCTAAAAAACTTTATTTATTCTTTTGAGTATCTAGGTTGTTGGTAATCTTGATAGTACTAAGAAAATATGGACAAACAAATTATTATAAAATATATTTAATGAAATTGTAATTACCTTCAGAAATTACCTGTTGGGGGATTTTGTTCTTTTCATGATTTATGATTTCTCTAATAAATTTTCAAACATAATATCCACAATTCATGTTATTATCTTGTCTCAGACACTGTAGAAACATTGGAAAAAATAATTAAATTGTTTTGAAATGTTTTGATAGTTAAATATTTATATATATACCTTGATTTTTTCCATTTATTGTAATTCACATGATTTTTCCCTTTAGACATCGACATCATTCCATGATCTAGCCTATATTTAGCGACTTCCCTATCATAATTTTTTTTGTTAAAACATAGATTGAACATATAATTCAAAGTGTATCTATAAAATGTTGATTTCAGTGTATTACATATTCACAATACACATCATGTGTGGTTGGTTGGTTGCATATCCATGCATTGGATTCAAAAAATAAATATTTGGGGTGTCTATATTGACTGTGATCAGCATCTAGTGCACCCTAAAAACAAAAACAATTAAGTAATGAAAAAATTCAATAATATTTTATGTGATTATACTGTAGAGTTTTTCTTTTGCATTGTAGGATTTAAAAAGTGTATTTCATTTGATGCTTTTTTATCAAATGCTTCAAGTAATTCATTTTTTTCTTCTTAATTGTTTTCTTATCCAACATAAGTTCTACCATAGAAATGACACAGGGATTAATGAATCCAAATCATGATTTACAAAATATTCCCTTTATATAGTTTTGAT
Organism: Viscum album; assembly: GCA_963277665.1. Lineage (NCBI taxonomy): Eukaryota > Viridiplantae > Streptophyta > Magnoliopsida > Santalales > Viscaceae > Viscum > Viscum album. The sequence continues at coordinate 1,561,748,308 of OY728130.1, forward strand.
ATAAATTCCTATACAAAATATGAATAGTTACTAACTTTAATAAATATATTAGCTCACTATTTGGACATATGTATTATGAAAATGTACCTTATGTATGTATTCAAAACTAAGATGCCCAACCATTCATTATTAAGAATTTCATTTAGAGTCTCAAGAACAATTAATTGTGTCAAGGAATCTCCATATATTTATTCTTTATATTCAATGTAAGACATAGTTTTATCTTTAAATTTGGTCTCTATATGAAGTTGTAATGATAATAAATGTTTCTTGGGAACTGGTGTGGAGAAGGTACTCTCAAAAGTTTGTTTTGTTTTCTTTGTTGATTCACTAGATTTTATTGATTTGACCTTATGGTTCACCACTTATTTATTCATTTGTAATATCATACTTCACTTCAGGCGTTTTATCATCAACCTTTGCATATGTCTTTATAAGATTATATCACCATGCTATGAAAGCTCCTATAGCATCAATGACCATTTTAATATCCGAACCATCAAGTGGAACATGAAACTTAGAAGTTGGCTCATGAGCTACCTCAATCCCCACTATCATGTGTTCTTTTGGGAGGTGTTGATAGTGTAGACAGTCTCTTGGGATATTATACACTATACCCATCATAACATAGTGGTGTGTGGGTGTTTACATATACAAATCACATACTACTGTACCCTACATAATTTTAGTAATATAAAGTTATCATAAGTTGTTTGATTCATATTTAGGATAAAGAGTAATGAAAAAATTGATTACCCTGGGTAGTGTATGTGATTGGGGGGATTGAAAATCCTCAAAGAAAGTGGGATTATTTGGTTCATGTGCAGATCTTTTCTCTACTATCATTTCACTTTGATCCTTTCTTATACATTGGTCTGCCAAAGTAGACCACAAAATAATATCTTATAGTGAGTCTATTTGTGTCTTAAATAATCACACTATATTATATGTATCTTTATGTGGTTTTATCTTCCTTAAATATGTTCGAGTAGAGGCTCCAAAACCTAATACTCTAATGTGACTATATTATTCAGGTCACTTCAAAGCTACTAAAAGTAGCTGTTCTTCTGGTACGGTCATTATCAATTCTTGTGTTTAAACCATATAAAAAAATATGAACACACAGATATATATATATAATATTATTATAAAAAATAAGGAATTATAATTATTTCATACTTACACATGCTTCCCAAACTATTTTTATGTTTTCATCAACTAATTTACACTCCTTATTTACATGAGCATCCTTCCATAGCACATGATGTGGGATGAAAGTTGCTTCAGATTTGGATTCATCAATCTGCATATAAACAAAGGAATATATGTTGTTTCATATCATATAATTAAACTTTTATTGTTGATATAAAATATATACAAATTTCTTCTCTAATGAAGTATACCCCATCATTTCTTTGTGATAGGGGTATGTTGGTTTTGATACACATTAATTATTTTCAACAATATTTTGCTGTTTTATAAATTAACAATTTTGAATGAAGATTTATAAAATAAATAATCTCAAATAATATATTATTGACTGAAATTCAGCTAAAATGATTTTTCATTATGATGATTGACGAATGTGATCCATGTTTCATGCTTTATAATGTGTGAAAAACTAACTGGAATGTGGGAATTTATTTTCCCCTCAACATCTGTAATATGTAACTTTATAAGAAGAGTCTATAAGCCTTTACGAGCTTTTCCAGTGGTCATTAAGAAAAATTTCTTATATAAATCTTCTAAAAAACAAAATCTACAAGGAATAATGAAAACTAAATCAGCATTTAATTATATAATTTTTAGTAAAATAGAGAAAGTATATTGTAAAATTACTATTATATCTTTTGAAAGGATTTACTTCATTACAGGTTGGATGCATTTCCATGAATCAATATTAATCGGCACATTCATCCTTGTTGTGACCCTGAAGATAACTAATGAACATTGACTTGTTGGGGTCAATAGGCTGGCCGTGTGTATTCCAACCAAACTCAAATTTTATACCTTGAATTTTTACCCTGATAATTTTATTCATCACTATGATGTTGCGTCACTGTTGTTTTTTTTCATCAAGATGTTGCTGATCCACTAATAATTCTATAGTTTCATTATCAATGGTCTGTTTTTCCTTGGAATTTTTTACATCATCATATACAGAAGACATTTTCTGCATGATTTGTCAAACATTTAATTTGTCTTGAATAATAGCAATACAATACACTCTATGAATAAAAGTCCACATTTTCTTGCATATTTCATGAAAATTGTTACTATCTTGAACATATATATAATACTTCAATACTCCAGTACATCTAACATTCACTACCTTTATTTAATCCATCCCTAGATGCATGATTGGATTCTATATATTGATAATGGATTGTAATACCTCTTTCAAACTAGCATTTCTCACATCATTGTGGTTCCAAAGTTCCTTGATAACATACCTCCCAAGAAGTTGTTATTGTATTTTTTGTTTGATATCTATATCCCATATTTTTTGGACATCCACCTATGTTGCATCAACTACTCTAACCAAAAGTCATCCCATAATGGGATTGGTGATCATTTTGGATGAATACTACTTAGAGTTGTTCAAATAACATAGAAGAGATGGGGGATGAGTCTCAAGAAAAAAAAGAAATAATAACTGTTTGGGAGTTGAAAGTTGAATTTTCACTAAGTTTCACAAATAACCAAAATGAAATTTTAATTATGGATTCTAAAATATTACATTTCAAAAATAAAGGAATGAATATTAAAATCCACATGAATTACACTCACAATAATTTACTTCCACTCAAAAACATTTATTGTTTTCCACTTCCTCTGAAATTTTTCTTTTTCTTACAGGGCTTAGAGGAGATACAAACCTGTATTGGTATTGGTGTGAGGTGAATGAGAGAGCTTGAAAAAGAAAATCATTTCTCCAAGCTTCCAAGAGAAAACATCCTAAATATGAAACTAAAAATAGGGCCAGAGATCTCTTCTTATTGTGGGAGGAATACCTTCAATAGTCAGATTAGAACCCTTTTAAATTTATTAAGGTTGAAGGGTAAGAGAATCAAAAGGTGTGTTTGGTGTGTTTTTTTTCACAAAAAAAATGTACAACATGAGTATTTTTAGGAGGTAACTCATCGTAGTAGTATTCTCATTCAAGTATGCTTAACTACAGAGTTCTAATAGGATCCAATGTGACTATAGTAAAAATAAAAGTAATTTTTGATGAAGTGTTATCAAAAGTAACCGAGCGAGTCGTATAAGAAAAAGAATATCAATAAACCAAAAAAAACCATTCATTATGTTTTGATTAATTTTTCAGTGTCATTTTTTATGTTCTTAGGAAGTAGTAAATGAGGAGGATGAGAGACTGAATGAGTTGAAGAATGATTTGGGAGATGCGGTATTCAAAGCCATGTTAGTGGATTTGATGGAGATTAATGAATACAATTAGAGCGGGAAATTTCATAAAGAAACCTTGGAACCACAATGATGGGAGGAAGGATAGTTTGAAATAGGGAGTCAAATCCATCATCAAGAGATGGAAGGAAATCATACATTTGGGATACAATGATCTGTATAGGATTGACTATTGGTATAGGATATCCATCTTTATGGGATTGACTGTTTGTGTACGGTATCCTTGTTGGTGATGAAAGGTGATTACGGGTGAACCCAAGTGTAGGAAGAATATCCCCCCTATGGTGATTTAGCTTGATGAGAGATATTTATATCATTGGATGAATCAAGTATATGTCGATTGGGATTACAGACCCAAATATCGACTTGGCGGTACACGGCTTGAGTGGAATGATGTCCAACACAATGACCTTGCATAGGATGTCTAGTTGAGTAGGATTATGGACCTAAGGTTTGACTACTGATGTGGTTTCATATAATTGATTCACATACTAATTAATATTCATATCTACGTATATATGCATAGGTATGGGACTATAAAAGTATACATATATAGTTATGGACATCCATGTTGGAACTTTCCCAATTGACAGGGATTACAGACCCTAGGTTCGACTGTGGTTTCACGTTTTGGAGTTACTTCCTTTTTAGTTATGCGTCAGCTAGGCTGGGCAGTTTACTTTTGCATACACTTATATTAGAAAATTTATAGGTTGTTTGTCAGGGTGACCTACTGAGATTCTTTCTCACCCCTGCACATGCGCCTCAGTGTACGTGTAAACCTTATGTATCCTTTTCTAGTTGAGCATGAGTTTCATGGGGGATAGGGATAAGGCTTGAAATTGCAAGATCGAGCAGAGCTACTCGCGCGGTTCTACTGATTGGGATGGTGCAGTCTGACATTGTCTAGAGATTGGGTATGTGGTTTGTCTTGGAGCTTGCAGTAGAGTCCTGTACTTTTACTTTCAGTTTATTTTGTACTATTGTATCCGTATGGTGGTCCTAGTGGGTGACTAGTATTATATTATATTGCATAACTATTCAGTATTTTATAAAATTTCATTTATTATTATATCATGTTCTGTTTCAGTTGTTTACTATTTCCACACTCTATTTGTTTACTATTGTGTATGATACTTAGCTATTTTCCACTGATTCTTACTCTGATATGAGGGCATAGTCTCCCCACTATCACACCCTAGGGCCTCACTGCTAATCGGTAGCCTCTGGCATAAAAGGAGGTGCACCTAAGGCCTAGTAACCATCCAGATCGGGGCACCGTTTCAGTGGCATCCAGGTTAGGTCGTTTTAAAGAGCATGCATCACATCTGTGAGTTCGAGATCAAGGGTCGGATAAATATTCCCATGTGGTGTAATATTTATGGAACCATAGGCTACCATATGATCACCCTGCATAAGGAGAAAACCCAAACCCAAACCTGACATGTCATAAAAGACCACATAGCCCTACTCTAAATTTAGAAGATTTATCACTGACATAGAAGTCAAAATATGTTTCAGATCAACAAAAGAACTCTGACATTTCCAATAAAAAACAAACTTCACTACTTTCTGAGTGGAAGCGAGCATCAAAGAACCCAACATTGAGAAATATTTGATGAATCTATTATAATATCCCACCAAACCCAAGAAGCTACAAATATTGAAAAAAATTATGAAGTTACTCCCATGTCATAAAATTATTCACCTTCTCAAGATCAACTAAAATACCATGTTCTGAGACCATGTGTCCTAATAAATTCACTTCCCAAATTCAGAAATTACATTTTGAAAGCATCTCATAAAGATGCGGATTTCTCAAGGTTTCCACAACTACTCTCAAATGATTCACATGGTCCTCCTCAGTCATAGAGTAAACTTGGATTTTTTCTAATAATACCACAATGAATGAGTCAAGGTACTCATGAAATATCCTGTTCCTCAAATCCATAAAAACTACAGGAGAATTTGTTAAACCGAATGGAATAAAAAGATACTCATAATGACCATACCTACTTCTGAATGTTGTCTTTTGAATGTAGGACTCTTTTATTATTAATTGGTGATAACTAGATCGAAGACCAATCTTCAAGAACCACTTTGATCCTTTCAACTGATCAAAAAATCATCAATCCATGGAAACATATATTTATTCTTTATTGTAACTTGATTGATTTTCTGGTAATCAATACATATAAAAAATGTTCCATCGGTTTTCTTTGTAAAGAGAATAGGAACTTCCCAAGATGACACACTCAAGAGAATGAAGCCTTTCTCTAGAAGATCATCCAACTGAGTCATAAAATCTTTCAATTCCACTAGTTGCATAAACTATAATGAATAGACATTTTCTGAGTACCAGGCACTAGATCAATAGAAAACTGCACCTCTTTAACTAGTGTTAAGCCATAGAAATCAAAAGAAAAAATATTGGGAAACTCAACAAAAACTGGAGGGAGATCATCCTCAGATATTATCCCTCCAATTTGAAAGAAAACATCGATATTACCTTTCCCAAATCCGGAAAAGGTCCGATGATACTCTACCTTAGGTACCATTCTACCTGAAAAACACAATACACCCCATAGAGAATAGTAAATGAGACTAGGGAAGATAACAATCAATCTAGTCCTTATAAGAAATTAACCAATCCATCTTGAAAATGAAATCAAGAGTTTTTATATTAAGAACCAAAAAATTCCAAGTAAGCTCAATCTTTGATAGAGAGAAAACACAAGCAGGATAATGAAGAACCTGCTTTCTTTTCATTCTAAGGGGAGTATTAATATCCATAACATAAGAAAAAATATATGTAGGAAGATTCAGAAAATTAAGAATATGAGTTAATATAAATGAGGGAGATGCACCAGTATCAAGTAAATCAATCACTAAAGATGAATCTATAGTGATGGTACCTCTCACAATTCCTATACCCGCATCAGTTTCCTCTAGAGGCTCTTCCACTATATAAACAAGCTTTATTCTAGATACTTGTGGATGGAACCCTTTAGTTCTTGTAGTATCTGGTTTAATCGTAGTCTGTTTTTGTATTAATGATCCTGTTCCACTATGTAGAGTAGAATATATATGGCATAACGTTTTTAGGTGTGCCAAGTGACCACAAGAACTACAAATCATTGGTGCCACAGTATAAACCCATCTCAAAATCCCAACCTTGCAACACTAAAAAAAATACTAAGGGAATCTTCCAAGCACTATAGGAGGTTTGGATGATTCTTGATATCTAGAACCACTATGAGACTCATCATTATTTATCATTCTTTTAATGGAAAGAACATAACTTCTACTGGTAGAAACATGAACTCCCATAAACCCTAACTTTACAGCCATGTCAAGCTCAACCATCAACACTCTATCTAGAACATCGATATAATAATTGATCTTTAGTAAGAAAAACTATAATCAGATTTAGGTCAAAGACCCACCTAAAATATTTATGCCTTCAATTTACCATTATCCACTACCTCAGGAGAAAACTTAACAAGTGAAGTTCCCACTTTTTGTATGAACAATATTTTTTTTCAAAGGATGTTATTGGTTTTCAATGTTGATCTATGAAATAGAAATATTTCATTGATTTCAATATGATGAAGAATTTTAAAAGTTTATGGATCTTGAATTAGGTTATAAAGTTTTATAATTTGGAGAAGAATATGAATATTTTGAAGAATTTGAGTTTCAATGGTGATTCCTAGAGAATTTTAATGGATTCATTAAATAAAATTGGACATAATTCTTGATTAATTCTCCTAGTAACTATGATGATTAGTGATCTAATCTTCATGTCAAATACATGTCTTAATAGTGATTTTTTTGAAAAAAATGTAGAGGATGATATGAAAGTGGTTTGGTTGATGAAGAGTTATTTGGAATTTTTATTCCCAAAAGACAATGAGAATATGAATTAAATATGTTCATGAAAATTATTATTTTCATGAAGATAATTTAAAGAAGTGGTGGCCATGAATTTAAATTTGGAATTTATTTTTATATTATGGACATTTTCACTTAGATTATTTTAAGGGTTAATAAAAATCTAGACAACCAATACAAGACCGATGGGACAACCCATCAACCACATATGGGACTCTAGGTCAACCATGTGGGAGGTCCAACCTATATAGGCCTACTTGAGGCAGAGGAGCATAGGGATATTCATAGTGTCCACATGATGTAGGTGGGACTATGTATAAGGACCATAGAGAAAACACCTGAAGGCGCACATATGTTTGGCTAGATTGGTCCTACAAGGAAGACTGTAACCACATAGTGGGCTGCGACCCATGCGGGCGTGAGGTGTTGTGTATCCAGGTGATGACCCCAGTAATATTTGAAAGTTGTAGTGGGAATGAAATTTCTTATATAGAAAATCCCAACCGTGATAGATATCAATGTGGGGGGAGGGATTCTCATGGGTTAATGTTCCATTGATTAAAAAATTATAGACACAATGTGTCCATTCAATCTTTGTTGATCCAACATTGCACCAACTTTTACGTATATATTGTATTCCTCCAAAAAATAGATCTTCTCGACTCTTGTATATCAATGATCAACCACCACTGGTGATCAAACCATACTATGATTATCAAGTTAGGTGATAAAATCAATAGATTATGATCCTAGGTTCAGTACACATGCATTATATGCTTTGAATTCAAAGAAGATTTCGAAGAATTTTCCTCAGCCAAATGTAAAACATAGTTATAGAGGCTTTGTAGTGTGTCTGATCTTCATAGATGAGTATAAGACATGAAAGGGAATTAATTTTTGATTGAAATCACATGATATACTCACCTATAGAAGAATTAAATATTGAAAAGCAAATACTCCATGGTATTCAGCACATATGTTTGAATAATTCAAGGCCGATATATTTGGCTCTATGAATGAGTCTTTGGCACATATTATTTTTTGGATCTCAAATGGGTTTTATCATGGAACAGAGGTGGTGAAAAGGATACGATCCTTTCCTATAAAAGTATAACACCATCGACTAATAGGTTCTGTTTCTGCTCAAGTATTCTTTTAAGAGACTCTATTTTCAGAAAAACAGAGCATCTCTAGCTTAAAATTACACGAAGAGGAAGTAGAATTCTGTGTACCTATTAGGGAATGTGAATAATGTGAGTTTCATGCATTGTTTTTCATATAGATTAACAACAAACTATGCAAAGAGTATCCTCAAACACATTACTTGTATTTATACACTCTCATCATGCTTCATAGTGATGAACAATTCCACAAACCAATGCTTGGGTATTACTCCCCCACTATGTGTTTAGATAAGATAACACCACTCATGTACCTCATTGATACATGATGACTAGATAAATATCCACACACTGTTGTGCTATGAAAAGGTAGAATGTGTTACACATATAAAACCTTACGTGATACAAGAAGAGTGAACCTATATATAAAATCTTACATAAAGGATAAGACAATTTGATTTCATGCACTTGTGTTTCATGAAAGAAGAAGAAAGTTTGGTTGAAGGAATATAGTTTACTTTAAACAAAAGTAAGAAGAAGTCAATACAATGTGTGAGTATACCTCTATGTAAAAATAGAAAATGAATAGTGAATGCATGAATGTATTGATATGTTAATGTATATGCACATTAATATATAATCATTATAGTACGTGCATATAACCGAATTTCATGAAGAAGGATGCATAAGAAGTAAAAAAGAAAAAAAGAAAAAAAGTACATGCATGAATATGTGAACCCATATGAGCATGAAAATATAAATTCCTAAGATATTGATCAAGAATTATTGTGTGGTAAGGTTTAAAAGTTTTATAAGACCCATGAAAATTGTTATACATGAATAAGATGATGTGTGATGTTCATTATAGTGTAGGAAGTGTTTATAAAAAGTCAATTTCATTAAGAAGAAATCAATACTATACTCAATTTCTAATATTATGTATCAAGGAAGTCAAAAAATTAGTCCATAGTACTATCCACATCATTTTGAATGAATAATAACTAATTGTTATAATGATAAGTTGAGATGAGCTTTTAGTGTTTTGATAATCACAAAGGAAGTTTGTGATTCTAGAAAAATTGGATTAAGGTGATTCAATGTAGTCTATTTTTCACTAAAGAAGAAAGTGATCAAGAAACCGCTACAATGTTGCATATTATTGTGTTTCAAAGATTAGAGATAAAATAAGAAGTGGATAGACAATATATATTCAATTTATTATCATTTGGGTTAGGAAGAATTCTATTTATTTTTCCACAACCTATTCATATCGTTGTGACTGATATAACAAGGAGAAAGTGAAGATTATAGTTTTCTGTTATAAAGAAGATAAATGTTGCTTGCCAACTACTGTGTAAGTAACAAAGTGAAGAATAAGTTTGTGGAATAAAAAATTAGGGCTATAATATCCAACATAAGTCTCATATGGTGGAATAATTTATTGGTATTATAATGTACCATAAAAAAGAAGATGAGGACTCTCTTCAGAGGTAGTATAAAGAACCAGCAAGGAGATTTAAGTTGGACTCGGTCATCACCAGTCTAGGGAATAAGGATTTTCACCATTCCCCCTATTAAAATATAGGGACCTACACTTGCTAAATAATTTTATTCTATCCAAACCACTATACCTTGATATATCATTATAGTGAGGAATCCTTGTACTAGTTGTCACCATATAAGAAAATTACTAGCTACTCACATTGAGTAGTAAAACTTGTAAAAATATCATGTGCTATCTTTTACCGCTTTCATATACTTGCATGTGATATGGACAAGAGAACAAGTGAATCAAGATCTAATTAGGTTAAAGAGGTAAAGGGATAAAAATTTATAAAAGGTTAAAAATTCCCCAACACTGATTTACCCCAATCAGTGTTAGGAATATCCTAAATGGGTCTATTCAAGAGGTATCAAAGGGAGGTTTATATCTATTAGATTATTTAATTCTTAGTTATTTTATTTTTAATATTTTATTTTATTTCTCTTATTTACAATTAAGTGAAATTTTGGTGAAGATTCAATTGTCTTTGAGAAAAAATTCTATTTCTACCAAGACTATGATGAATAGGAGAAGAAATAGAAAAGAAAGTTGAATAAGAGATCCCTCTTATCTAATAAAGGTGAAATATTAAAATCTCTATGCCTTAAAAATAATAAATACATATCAGGCATAAAAAGTAAAGTGTAGGTGGCTCAGGTTTCCTCTAAGGAGAAGGAAAACCTTCCTACCTCAAGTAAATCATGATATTCAAGTGATCTGGAGGTATGTGTTAGTTCCTTTGAAGATTCTCCTTAAAATAATGATTCTAGCACATGTGTTAATGATCAGTCTATAACCTATCAAGAGATATCAATTGATATATTAAGAGATATTTTGCAATCTATTCCCAAAGAAACAGTCTCCCTTGTTTGTTGAGTCTTTCAATCTATGCAGGAAGATATCACCTAACTAGAAGGAGAAGCTGGTGTTTTGGAGAATGGACTGCAAATAAAAATTCTTTAATGTTTAAAACTCTCTAGGAAGTTTGGATCCTTTAAAGAAACACAGACATAACATTAAATATATTCCTCCAAATGGCTTAAAGAAGTTTAAGAGAAAGAGGGAGTGAACAAGACTTTGGAAAAACAGATCCATGTAATTGACGAAAATTTTAATATTAACATTTATTTCAAGGTATTAAATTGGAATAAATGTCCAAGAAGATCAAGAACTCGACTGTTTGATTCATAAAAAAGTTTAGAGTCATGAAGATGGCGTTAAAATAATGAAAAAATCCTATTAAGATAATATAATTATGATTGAAGATCATAAATTCATACTCAATATGAAATTTCTGGAATTGGAAGTTTAGTTGTTCAATATTGAGAAGAAACATATTGAGACTTCACAAAAGAAGGAGATATTTACAACTACTACTCAATAAATACTGGAGGATTATATAGTTAAAAGAACTCTAATATGTGATAATAAGATCATGAAATATTTTGATTTTCTATCTCCAATAGAAATGAAGAAATATGTACCATAAATTTAAACTTTTATTAATTCTTCTAAACCTATTATCATTAATATTGCAGGTTTTGAAAAAAATCTGTACAAGTATGGATGAAAAAAGGTGATGAAATTCCTACTGCCATGATTAGGATGGATTAAAAAATATTGTGGAATGTGGTTCTCTAAAAAGAGTAAAAAAAGTTACGAAGTAGACCCAAAAAACATCATATATAACAAATAATAATATTAAGGTTCTTAGGGAAATTTTGGTGCTCCAATAGATTTGGGAACTGTGCATCAGATTATTAGTATAATCCTTTAATTTAAAAATCATAGAGAAATCCTATCTCAAGGGGGAGTAAGCCATAAATGAATAAAAAATATCCAGAGGTCCAAAAAAATTTGTATACTTCAAATAGATTTAGAAATCTTTAAAAAACATGAGATTTATGCAATAGTGGTGGTTACAAGTAAAATACCTGATCATCTCAACATGTATCCAAAGTTGATAAGAAAAGAAGTCCATAGAAGCTAGATAAAAATGAAGAAGATACATTGGGAAGAAATTAGAAGAAAGTTGTGAACATAAATTCTCCAAAGAAGATTTCAAGTTAGGAATCTAAGAAGACCTTGAATTCCAAATCCAAGATATTAAAGGAAAGTTATTCATCAAAAAGAATAAATTAAATGTACGACACTCAAAAGAACACATGTGGAATATCCAACTTTTTTCTATAGTTTTTAATGACATGTTAGTTATCTGGATAGAAGAATTGGAAATAATAAGGAAAATTAAAGATAAAAAAGTTAAGGCTAGTGAAAAAGAAAAAGAAAATATCCCACATGATGAAGACAAAGTTCATGTGAGTTTGTTATAAAAATACAAATCTTATGTTAAAGATGTTCTATGTGAGAGATGTAGGAAATCTGATCATATTGAAAAAGTTTGTTTAACCATTCTACCTAAACAAGAATCAGTCCTTAGGGGATTAAGAATGAATCATCTATGAATAATATTAAGAAGAAAAATTCTCTACCCAAATAAAAATAGAATGTGTTGAGATCCATTCTTCTCTAACATAAATTAGAACATAAGTTCAAATGTAGAAGCATGAAGACTAGAGGAAATGGAGCAACTTGGTTGAGAAAACTATCTCAACATTTCTATTCAAATTGATAATCAAGGAAGGATCCACCTTATTCCCTTAAATATTTTTTTATTATATTTGTTCCTATAATGTAGGTAATTTAAGATAAGGAATGTTCTCAGAGGGAGAACCTGAGAAGTAACGAGTGCTGTCAATTCTTGATCACAAAGCTGAAGAAGTCACTATCCTTGAATGATTTCTCAAATGTTATTCAAATAGAAATATGACTGAGGATCATCATTGATAAAGTTAAAGATTGTGTTTTCATATCCTAGACAACAAGTACATATCAAATATCATCTCTGTTTGACCTTATATTTGATATCTTGAAAAATAGGTATTAAAGAAGACCACCCTTGGTGAAGTTATAAATGTTTTCAAATCTATACAGTCATAAGTTTAAGATATATTCTATAATTTTCTCCATATCTGAACATCTTTAAATACTTTCATGAAAATTTACCCCATTATAAATATTTTTAGAAGTATTTCCCTTGAGGGGGAGAAAAATTAAGAAAGATGAAGAATATTCCAGATTTATTACTTTAATTGGTGACAAAATTTATTATGGAATGTGCTTGAGGATCATGTCATTAAAAATGGTATGTTTTTCTTAATCTCTAATCCTTGGTTATAAAAAATAAAAAACTTAATAAAAATGGTGAGTTATTGAATTAATCAATGGAATAGGAAATGTGTTAGTAATGAAAGATCCCCAATGGCACTTATCCTTCTTATTTCACTTGAATGTTTTTGATATATTTTTTAAAGTGAGTGAAAGAGTTTCTAGTTGATTTTTCTTTTGAATTCTAGTTGGTAATGGAAAAAATTGTTGTATAAATCAAGTAATCTTGTTTTATATACCAATCACGACTCAAGTAGAGTTTGAGAGAAATGATGGATGACCCATTACTTAAGTACGGTCTGATAACTTTTTCTCCTGAACTTTGTATTTCTTTTCAATAAGGGGGAGAGAAAGTGAAATGAAATTTTGGAAAAGTAAAGGGGATATAAACATATTGAAACATTAATTTGGTAAAAACATTGAAGGTATTTACAAAAAATACAAAGGGAGAGATTGAAGAGTCCCCCTTGTGTATGAGTTTTATTTTTTGTAAATGGATGTTATTTGTTGTAAATGTTGATCAATGAAATAGAAAGATTTAATTTATGTCAATATGATAAATAATCTACAAATTTTATGGATCTTGGATGAAGTGATCAAGTCATATATTTTAAGAATAATATTAATGGTTTGAAGACTTTGAGTTTCAAAAGTGATTCCTGGATAATTGTTATGGATTTATTAAATGAAATTGGATGTCATTCATGAATAATTATCCCAATAACTTTGATGATTGGTAATATGATATTCATGTCAAACACATGTGTCAATGGTGACACATAGTTTACAATAATTTTTAATATGAGATGAAGGTGGTTTTGAGGATGAAGAGTTCTTTTCAATGCGTATTCCAAAAACAAAAGAAGAATTAAAGATGATCATGAAAATGATTATTTCCATGAAGATACTTTGTAGAAGAGGTGGCCGTGCATTTGAAATTGGACTTTATTTTTATTTTATTGACATTTTCACTTAGATTATTCTAAGTGTTAATAAAAAATTGGGGTAACCAATACAGGACTAATGGATTATCCCATTGACCATATATGGGAATCTTGGTCAACCATATAGGAGGTCCATCCCATACAGGCCTGCATGGAAACAAGAGATGATAGGTATATTCATAGTGTCCATAAGATGCAGGTGGCCTCATGTATAAGGCCCACAGATCTCATGCCTGAAGGCCCATATAGGTTAGGATGGATGGGACTTGGAAGGAATCCCATGACCATGTAGTGGGGTGCGGCCCATGTGGGTGTGATGTCGTTTGTATTTGAGTGCCGACCCCAATTCCAGTATGAAGCAGTAGGAGGAATTAGATTTCTTATATAGAGTATTCAAACCATTCTAGAGATCAATTTGGGATCGATTCCCATAGGTTACTATTCCTATGATTAAAAACTTATAGAAATAACATGTATATTCGATCTTTGAAAATCCAATACTGCACTGACAACCACGTAGTCATCGAATTCCTCCCAACATGATAGCTCCTCAAATCTAGCCTTTTGAAAATAAGACACCACCGATGAGCAAACCATGAATCAGTTATCAAGTCCAGTGATTGAATCATGAAAGAATTATCCTCGGGTTGATACACATGCATGATACACTTAGCATGCAGATAAGAGTTCAAAGAAGTTTCCTCCACCGAATGGAAACATAGTTTCAGAGGCCACGTAGTGTGTCTGATCTTCATGGATGAGTACGAGTATTAAAGTGTTATGTATTTTTTATCACATGAATGTGATACAATCACTAAGTTGATAATACAATATCATGAAGCAAATACACCATGATATTCGGATTATACATTTGAATAATTCAAATTTGATATGTTTGGCTATTTGAATGGGGCATAGACAATACTTATTTTTTAGATCCCATTTGGCTTCTATCACAAATCAAAGGTGGTGAAAAGGATATAATCCTTTCCTATAAAATGAGAGAACTTTCAACCTATAGTTGCTGATACCTCTCACATATTACTTTAAGAGCTTATGTTTTCAGAAAAATAGAGAATATTTAGGTTAAACTTATGCGAAGAGCAAGTAGAGTTCCATGTACCTATTAGGGAACATGAAGAATGGCAGTTTCTTGCACTATTTTTCATAAAGAAGAACTATGAACTATGATAACAAGATCCTAAAACATGAAACTTGTGTCTATAAACTCATGTATTACTTTATGAATATAAAGGGTTTAGAAAACCAGTTCTTAGGTATTACACCCCCACCATGTTAAGAGAAGAAAAAACCACTCAGGTACCCTATTGATACATGATGTTTAGAATAATATCCTCACACTTTTATTCTGTGAAGATGCATAAGGTGTACCACATATAAAACCTTACACGATACAAGAAGAGTGAATTTGCATATACAATCTTAGGTGAAGGAGAAGACACTGTGATTTTGTGCACTTGTGTTGCACAAAATAAAAAGGATGTTTGGTTGAAGGAATACAGTTCACTTTAAACAGAAGGAAGAAGAATCGAATAAAGTGTGTGTATATACCTCTATGTGAAAATAGAATGTGAACAATGAATGCATACATGCATTGATATGTAAATGCATAAGCACATGAAGAGATAATCATTACAATGTGTGAATATAACCGACTTGTATAAAGAAGGAAGCATAATAAGTGAACAAAAATAAAAATAGAAAAATTACATACATGTATACATTAAACCATATGAACATGGGAAAATAAATTCATAATTTCTTGATAAATAATTATTTTGTGCTGAGGTTTACAAGTTTTATAAGACATATGAAATTTTTATACAAGAATAAGATGATATGAGATGTTAATTAGAGTGTAATAAATGTTTAAAAATAGTCAATTTCACTAATAAGAAATCAATAGTATACTTAATTTCTAATATTGCGTAGGAGGAAGTTAGAGAATTTATTCTAGAGTAATATTCACATAATTTTGACTAAAGAAGAACTAATTATGATGATGATAAGTTGAGATGATCTTTCCCTGTTTTAATAATCACAAAGGAAGTTTTTCATTCAAGAAATATTGGAAGAATACGATTTAATGCATTTTGTTTTTTACTGAAGAAGAAAGTGATCAATACACTACTACACTATTTCATATTATCGTGTGTCAAAGATCAGAGACAATATAAGAAGTGACTGGCCAATATATATTCAATTGTTATCATTTGGGTTAGGGAGAATTTTATTAATTCTTCCACAAACTATTCATATCATTGTGACTGATAGAATAAGAAGAAGAAAGTGTAGCTTATAGTTTTCTATTGTGAAGAAGATAAAGGTTTCTTTCTAGATATTGTGCAAGTAACCAAGTGAATAAGAAGATTTTAAAAGAAAAAAGAAACACTGTAACATCCAAAAAAATTCTCATATAATGGAAGAATTTATTGGTGCTACAAATTACCTTAACAAATAAGGTGAATAATGTAATTAGAGGTAGTGAAAATAACCAATGAGGAGTTGAAAGTTGGATCTAGTGATCACCTGTATAAGGAAGAAGGCTTGTCCCCATCCCCCCTCCTAAAGTGTAGAGACCCACATAGGCTAAAGGATTATCTCCTAGACAAACCATTGTAACTTGATATATCATTATAGTGTAGAATCCATGTACTGGTCATCACCATATAGATCAAGGAATAAAAACTCTCATTGAGTAGTGAACCTTGTAAAAACATCATGTGATATCTTTTACTGATTTCATATACTTTCATGCAATAGGAAATAATAATAAAATAATTGATATCCTAACAGGTCAAAGTGGTAAAGGGGTAAAAAGTTGAAAAAGGTTAAAATGTCCCCAAAACTGATTCACCCCTATCAGTGTTAGGAATATCCCAAATTGGTCCTTTTAACAAGATCAACAAAATGGTTTACATACTACATAATTATAAGGACCCAACCTTAAAACATTACATAATCTTGAATTAAATGAATAATTCACATTGAGGAGCATTTCAGGTTTAGATTTTTAGAGAATTAGGCCATAAATATTACATATCAACTTGAAAATTACATGTAGACACTACTACCTAGTATCAATTTTTTTAAAATAAAAACTCTTAAAAAGAAACATGTCTAGTTCCATGTTTTAGACAACATGACTTTTCCTTGATCCCATTCATGACCCTATTCCAATTTATATCCTGTGAAAAACATTTCAAAAACTAGTGATGAGCAAAAAATCTCAGTAAGGGTTATAAAATATGGAAAGAAAACATTATACCATCAACAAATACAATTCAATGAAACCATACTCTTCAACCATAACATACCTTATGAAATCGTAAGATTTATGAATAACACATAGAAATCATAAATCATAAAGGAAACTTGTGGCATAAAAAACATACTTACATTATAGCTATCACATCTACATAGGGAGTTACATTGGAATACCCATCATAGTATATTCCCTAAATCTATTAGGAGAAACATTCACGTTTACCTCTGTCACATTACCCAATGCATTGGAGAGCTATCTTGGGCTCACCGACCCTAGGTTTATCACGGAACCACCCATATACGTGAAAAATTCCCAAGAACCATAATATATTCATAACACATAAAACAAGAATAAAGTAAAGATAACATCTCTACATTGCAATTACAATATATCATTTTAAGTTATTAACATAATCAATGATTTATCAAACCATTTTCAAAACCATTTAAAACATTTAATAAATAGATTTTTGAATCAAAGTGTCCCATACCAATTTGAAGATTTTAAAGGAATTAACATTTTAAAACATTAATGTTCATATAAATAAATCCTAAAACCATTTTTAAAACATGGATATTAATGAGAATTATTTAGAATAATAATTCTTTAAAACATTTTAAATAATGTTTTAGTTAAAAGAATTTTTAACAAAATGAGAGACACTTGAATAAATATAATTGAGGAACAAAATTTAATCAAAACATTATAATATCATGATAATAAAGTGATTCATGATATAATATTCCAAAGGATAGTATATACACCATATAAGAGTGAATTTGTTCATAAAAACAATGAAGTCTTAATGGAATGTAAATTGAGACAAAATTCCTTATAAAAACGGTATCCTTAGATTAAGGATAAATCAATTACATAATAATCCATGAAAAATATAAATACACTCAATATGATTGGATATTTAGTGTAAATAAATTAGATAACATTCACACATATTTTTTTAAAAACAACACCAATGACTTGGATGTTTAACTCAATGAATGAAAATTGAATTAAAATTACTATTATCAAGTTCATATCGATGACTTGAGAATTTATCAATGGAGTGATTATGTGTATCAAAAGTATATCCACAAAAGGGTAGTATAATTTACAACATAAATAAATAAATAGTGATTCCACACATAATCATAGAAAGACATAATTAAGAATTAGAATATTAACACAAGGAATGGAAATACACCACACAAAATGAAATAGTGGCAAACATAGCATGGATCTCACGGGAATAAAAAGTGAGATGAAAACCCCTTACCACGTTGTAATCAATCGATCCATAAGAACAAAAGTTAATAACCACCAAATTAATCATATAATACCATGAATATAAATATAATAATTGTAATATATATAAAATTTCAGTACACAATACACCATATTCAATAAATAAGTGGCGAACAATGGAAACCTCACGAAATTAAAAGTTAGATAAGAAACCCCTTACATCGTGTCTGACTTGACTCAATCGTTATTTAATCTCCTGAATAATAAAATAAAGTTAACATATACTTACTTAAGAACCTTTTTCAACTCTATTATTCCTTTTATATCAATTATTATCATGTTATAAACATTATGAAATCATTTAAGTTAATAATGGTCATTTTATTGATATTTGGTACGTGAGTCAAAAATGAACTTCTTACAATTACAAGTTGTTCATCTGGTCAAAAGTCCATTATATATAAAATTATATTCATGATTTAGATATCATATATATAATCTATATCCAGTATATGTATGTATTCATAATATTACATAACATTTGGAGATAATAAATGAAATGCACCGTTCATGGAGATGGTAAGTCGTACGTACGTATGGACACTACTTTCATTTCTATTTCATATTTAATGGACTGAAAACTCAATGATAAATTGGTATATTATAATTCCAGTATAATATTATATGATATATATTTTACATAATTTCATTAATACCATCCTTTATACATTCCATGTATGTCATGAATGAATCATATCACCTTGAGGGGGTGGTAGTCCGCACTTCCTCAAATGAAATTATCATATTTACACATATTGAAAATCATAAAGGTATGTTTGTAAATAAATATTACAGAAACATAGAGAAAACATAAACATAATATATATAATATATAAATACAGTTCCATCATAATGGTTACCATGAGAGGTGGTAAGAGAATATTGAACAATCATCATTTTGTGAGGCAGTAATTTGCCGTCCACAGAAACAGTATGTTCTTTACCCATTAGATGGAGGTGTGTGTAAGTGTAGTTTGAATACTTCTCATAACAACAACTAATTATATTTAGGATACTATTTTTTTTATAAAATAAAGGAATTAAAAGAGTTCCTGGGGTTGGAGATGTAAAATAAAACAAAAGAACTTAAGAGAAGACGTTGCCTTTAAATCAGGTATCTTCCTTTTGTTTGAAACAAAAGGTTTACTTGAATTGCCTTATGCCTAGATGAAGGCTTCTAGGAAGAGGAGAGGGATGTGAGGAGATTATATAGGAAGATTTTGGACGAGCCAATGGGATTTATATGTGTGATGAATGTGTTAGAAGTGGTGTCCTTTCATAAGGGGGAGGAGGGGCTCTTTAGGAAAGTTTGAAAATATTATTTTATTATAAACTTATATTCAGTTTGAAGAGGTCCAAAACTCATTAAATTGGAAGATAAGATGACTAATATTCGAAATAAAATCATCCAATAAGAATTGTACAGGTTTTGGATATTGTTTTATTATTTATAATATTATTTATTTAAATCATTCATTAATGAGGTAAACACTACATCATTATTGTGTCATAAATAATTTTATTTATTTGATGTATAAAAACTATAAAAAAAATATCATGATGTATGAAATTTTTTTATATTTCAAATGAATATTTATAGTCGAATATATAACTTATATAACCCCATGTAAGAATTGATTTACTAAAAGATATATGTTTGTGTCATTTTTGTCTCTACTTTAAATTAATTAATATAAAGTGTCACTATCACTCTTAAGTGGTTCCATGGGGTCCCAAAATCGACCCAAAGATTCCAATGGTCGGAAATTTATCAACCAATAGGATTAGGACACATGTTAGGGTAATTTAACATTATTATAATAATATTTTTTTACTCTTATTTACCAGATTTAATCTTTAACCGTGGTAAATAAAATTTAAACTGAAGTAAATATTCAAAATGTATAAAATTAAAAGTTACCTATTTACACAATCTGGACCTCCCGATTCCAAATATGGAATCCATTTTTTTAAAATTCGAAACATATTAGTGGAAGAAATTAATTTAAAATTAATTCCCGCTGTCAAAACAAAAAGCGTGTTTTTAAGAAATAATAACTATCAAAAGATTAACACTTATTTATGTCCAATTTCAAAGTGAAATTACTTCCAATGATCAAAATTGGATTTAATGGTAAGAATATAATTTAATTACACTTTTAAGCCATTTATAAAGATAATCTAACCATATAAATAAATTATATTAAAAGGTAGTTATGAATTAAAATACAGTATTTTTCTCTATTCATAAAAAAATGAACTTTATTAGAAAAATACCAAAAAATTATCAAAAGTAAATTTTGATGTACCGATTCTAAAGAAGAACATTATTCTGTCAAATAGGACATATAAAAGTGACCAAAACTATATTTAAAGAGGGTTCTCTATAAAAAGGCAGTAAATCAACCTTTTAATGAATATTAGAGTATTTATGCTTAAAATTAGATTCATTCACATTTTAAGCCTCTAACTTTTATTGGATAAATATAAAAACATCTAAAAAACATATATAATCATATTTTAGTTAGTTTTATTCATTCCCGCCAATACAACGACTATGTTTTAGTTACCATTTAAAATAATAATAATAATATATTATTTTTTAGTATAACTCAACATTGTGTGCAACCTAAGATTTCAAAAAAACCCGTTGTTGCATATCGGGTACACCATAGAACATAACACCCACTTTAATGTAAAATTAATATTTAATTCAAAAATATTAATAACTATGAAAATGTTATATTCTTTATTTACCTGGGATGCTTCATCCTTCCCCCCTTTTGGAAATTGCGTCCTTGAAATTTTAAAATTGGGCTTGGAAACTTCATTGAAAGTCCCAAATTAGAAAAAAATTCAATAAAAATATCACTGTAAAATAAAGGAAGAGAAGTACAAAGGTCACCCAAGACAACAGATACTAGGATTCCAGGAAAACATTTATATGGAAGAGAAAATAAATCTCATAGATTAATAGAGAGTGATAGAGAACTTGATCATGGAAAGTTAACCACCACAATACCATAAATTTGTGGTTGGTAAAAGTTTGATGAAAAAAGAGATCTTATAACATTTTTCTTCAAGATAATTTTTATAGATTTGAAGATTTTTTTAATAACTAGACTAATATTGTAAGGAAATGTACTTACTTGTCATGTAGACTATCATCGTTTAATAAAATTCTACCACAAAATCATATTTTCTCCAAATAGGAAGTATTCAAGATGAATTGGTCACACCTGTAGTGCTAGAATAAACTTCTAGAGTATCACATAATCTACAAAAGATAAACTATATATTTCCCCTATCTTTAGACATCAACCAAAACAAAAAATGGTTAGTACAAGATCGGATATTCCCAAAAAATTATAATCCTTTAAAAACATAAATATTATTCATAATCTCTAAAATTCGACAAACAAAACACAAAGTTCAACAAAGACCATTCAATAAACAACTATCCATAAAATTATTCAAAGTAAACCAAACTAAGATTGAAACCCAAAACTCAAAAGGATTTAATTACATAGTCTTCCATAATAAATCTTAACGTTTATCTACAAATAACATTGACTAATATTAATGTCACATACTGAAGTGTAATTAACCTAATCACATATTCTCTATGATAGGTTAATCATTTCCATAAATAACCCAAATATCCATAAAACATAGATTCTTCCAAAATAAAATTTCAACCATTATTCCATAAATTAAATCCCATATTATTCTATTTTTCTTAGGCATATAGTGTTTCCTCAAAAGAGAGAAAGTATTCCAAAATAAACTTTATCGCTTAATCACGAAATCATTTTCTATATTAAGGAAATCCATTTGATAAAACATAATTTCCCAAAATCAACTTATTATTGATCCAAAAAATTGTTCAACTAAAAATAATAATAATAAGGCATACTGACCAGGGACTTCACGTAGGCTAGTGGTAGAAGTGTTCCCTTGTCACCCTTTGGTTGTGGGTTTGATTCCTACAGCCTTGCAAGATGTGACGGGTTTTCACCCATCTTATGAGTTGTCCCTTTTTATAAAACTCAAAAATAACCCTAACATGTTTTATCCTCAAAGGTTTTCTTATACCTTTCATTTTCATCCCAATACATTAGGACCTCAACTTTTAAATTCATGAATCCTTATATATATTGTCATTTTTTCTTATTTCACCTCCATATGATAAAATAAAACTATTCTAAATAGAAATAACAACAAACTTTCATCATGGTGTCCATATGGTTTCATCGTCATCTTGTTTACATAGGTAGAAGGTCCATGCATTGAAACAATGATTTAGAGATCCTTCAAAATCATTTTCTTCCTTCATAGAAATACACCTTGTACAACTTGGGTCATATGGGTGTTCAGAGAAAAATATTTTTGGAAAATAATTATGTATGACATATAATTTCAAAACATCTGATAAAACATGATTTCTATAAAACAGTCAGACCGAGTTTGAGTTGAAACTTTCAATCAAGGGTAATTTTAAAATACCATAAGTATGTGATGAGAGAATATTTTGTAAAATAAAATATAAATAGGTTGTGCAAGGGTCTCCTTCTTTAGCACCTTTTTCAAAATCATAATATGATTCAAAATCTTGTGATAAGATAAAAAATTTAAAAATGCCTTGATAATATTTAAATTTCTTAAAAATATGAGAATATTGAGAAAATAAGATTTGATTAAATAAATCCCATGATTCATGATGATATCGATGTATAATGGAGGTGTTTGATATCTCAAACAACTACTTAAAAGTGAGTTGTATGCTAGAAAAAGTTTCACAATCATCTGAACATGACTTTGTAATAATTATTGCAAGCATGTCATCAAGAAGAGATAGGAATGTCATTTGATATCCTCCTCATTCCATTTGTAACTGACTTTCCTTGATCTGAAAAAGTTATAGAGAAAGGATTTAACTGAAATAATAGACACAGGGACTAACCATGTGTTTAACGAAAACTCCTAATCCCTAAAGTTGTCTAAACTGACCTCAGATACCAACTATAAGGACCCGACCTTAAAACATTACATAATCTTGAATTAAATGAATAATTCACATTGAGGATCTTTTCAGGTTTAGATTTTGAGATAATTAGGCCATAACTATTATATATCATCTTGAAAATTACATGTAGACACTACTACTCAGTATCCATTTTTTAAAAATAAAAACTCTTAAAAAGAAACATGTCTAGTTCCATGTTTTAGACAACATGACTATTCCTTGATCCCATCCATCACCCTATTCCACTTTATCTTCTGTGAAAAACATTTCAAAAACTTTGGATGAGGAAAAAAGCTCAGTAATGGTTACAAAATAAGGAAAGAAAACATTATCCCATCAATAAATACAATGCAATGAAACCATACTCTTCAATCATAACATACCTTATGAAATCTTATGATTTATGAATAACATACAGAAATCATAAATCTTAAAGGTAACTTGTGGAATAAAAAACATACTTAATTTGTAGCTATCATAGATACATAGGGAGTTACATTGGAATACCCATCACAATATATTACCTAAATCTCTTAGGAGAAACATTCACGTTTACCTCTGTCACATTACCCAATGCATTGGAGAGCTATATCGGACTCACCCGCCCTATGTTTATCACGGAACCACCCATATACGTGAAAAATGACCAAGAACCATAACATATTCATAACACATAAAACAAACATAAAGGAAAGATAACATTTCCACATTGCAATTACAATATATCATTTAAGGATATTGACATAATCAATGCTTTATCATACCATCTTTAAAACCGTTTAAAACATTTAATAAATAGATTTTTGAATCAAAGTTTTCCATACCACTTTGAATATTTTAATGGAATTAAAATTTTAAAACATTAATGTTCATATAAATAAATCCTAAAAACCATTTTTAAAACATGGACATTAATGAGAAAGATTTAGAAGAATAATTCTTTAAAATATTTTAAACAATGTTTTAGTTAAAGAATTTTTAACAAAATGAGAGGCGCTTGAATACTAATAATTAAGGAATAAGATTTAATCAAAACTTTATAATATCATGAGAATAAAGTTATTCATTATATAATATTCCAAAGGACCTTATATATACTATATAAGAGTTAATTGGTGCATAACAATAATGAAGTCTTAATGGAATTTAAATTGAGACGAAATCCCTTATAAAAACTATATCCTTAGATTAAGGATAAATCAATTACATAATAATCTGTGAAAAATATAAATACAATCTATATTATTGGATATTTAGTGTAAATAAATCATAGAACATTCACACATATTTTTTTAAAAACAACACCAATGACTTGAATTTGTAACTCAATGAATCGAAATTAAGTTAAAATTACTTTTATCAAGTTCATATCGATGACTTGAGAATTTATAAATGGAGTGATTATGTGAATCAAAACTATATCCACAAAAGGGAGTGTAAATTACATCATAAATAAATAAATAGTTATTCCACACATAATCATATCATGACATAATTAAGAATTAGAAGATTAACACAAGGAATGGAAATTGTTTTAAAAAGTTCCCTTACCGATTTGGTAACTTACGAAACATACACCACATGAAATAAGGATCATAAAAATGAATATGTAAATACACATAAATTAAAGAATTTTACACAAATAATACAATCATGGGAATTTCATACACCACACAAAAGGAAACAGGGGGAAACATAGCATGAATCTCACGGGAATAAAAAGTGAGAAGAAAACCCCTTACCACGTTGTAATAAATTGAGTCATAAGACCAAAAGTTAATGACCAGTAAATGAATCAAATAATACCATGAATATAAATAGAATCATGATAATATATATAAAATGTTAGTACACAATACACCACATGCAATAAATAAGTGGCGAACAATGGAAGTATTATAGAATTAAAAGTGAGATAAGAAACCCCTTACCTCGTGTCCGACTTGACTCAATCGTTATTTAATCTACTAAATAATAAAATAAATTTAACTTATACTTTCTTAAGAACATTTTTCAAGTTTTTTATTCCTTTTATATAAATTATTATTATGTTATAAACATTATGAAATCATTTAAGTTAATAATGGCCTTTTTGTCGATATTTGGTACTTGAGTAAAAAATGAACTTCTTATAATTAAAGTTGTTCATGTGGTCAAAAGTACATTATCTCTATAATGATATTAATGATTTAGATATATTATATATAATATATATACATTATATTTATGTCTTTATAATATTACATAACATTTGGAGATAAGAAATGAAATACACCGTTCAGGGAGAGGTTAAGCCATACGTACGCAAGAACACTACTTTCATTTCTATTTCATATTTAATGGAATGAAAACTTAATGATACATAGGTATATTATAATTAAATTATAATATCATATGATATATATGTAACATAATTTCTTTAACTCCATCCTTTATACATTCCATGTATGTAATGAATGAATCAAATCACTTTGAGGGGGCGGTAGTCCGCACTTCCTCAAATGAAATTATCATATTTACACATATTGGAAATAATAAAGATATGTTTCTAAATAAAAATTACTGAAGAATATATAAAAAATAAATAAAATATATATCATATATAAATAAATTTCCATCATAATGGGCGCCATGAGAGGTGGTAAGAGAACATTGAACAATCATTATTTCGTGAGACAGTAGTTCGCCGTCCACAAAAACAGAATTTTCTTTACCCATTAGATAGAGGTGTGTGTAAGTGTAGTTAGAATAATTATAATAAAAATAACCTAGTATATTGAAAATACTAGTTTTTTTATAAAATAATGTAATAAAAATTTTTTATGGGGTAGGAGAAGTAAAATAAAATAAAAGAACTTAAGAGAAGATGTTTCCTTTAAATCAGGTATCTCCCTTTGGTTTGAACCAAAAAGTTTACTTGAAATGACTTATTCATAGGGGAATAATTCTAGTAGGAGGATAGGGATGCGGGGAAAATATTTAGGTAGGGTTTGGATGAGCCAAGGTGCTTGAGAGGTTTGAGGAATGGGTTAGAAGTGGTTTCCTTTTATAAGAGGGAGGAGGGGCTCTTTAGGAAAGTTTGAAAATTTTATTTTATAATAAACTTATCTTATGTTTAATAAGGTCCAAAACTCATTAAAGTGGAATATAAGATGAATAATATTCTAAATAAAATAATCCAATAAGAATTGGATAGGTTTTGGATATTTGTTTTTAATATTTATAGTCTTATTTATTTAAATCATTCATTAATGGGGTAAACTCTACATCCTTATTGTGTCATAAATTATTATTTTTATTTGATGTATAAAAATTATAAAAAAATATCATGATGTATGAAATATTTTTATATTTCAGATAAATATTTATAGTCGAAGAGATAACTTATATAACCCCATGTAATAATTGATTTACAAAAATATATATGTTTGTGTTATTTCTGTCTTTACTTTAAATTAATTAATATAAAGTGTCAGTATCACTCTTATGTGGCTCCATGGGGTCCGAAAATCGACCCAAGGATTCCTATGGTAAAAACTTTATCAGAAAATAGGATTAGGACACATTTTAGGGTAATTCAATTTTATTATAATAATATTTTCTTACCCTTATTTACCAGATTTACCCTTTAACCATGGTAAATAATTTTTTTACTGAAGTAAATATTAATAATGTCTAAAAATAAAAGTTACATATTTACAAAATTTGGAACTCTTGATTCAAAATATGGAATCCATTTTTACAAATTCAAAAGACATACGTGTCAGAAATTAATTTAAAATTAATTCTTTCTCCCAAAACAAAAAGCGCGTTTTTAAGAAATAATAAATATCAAAAGATTGACACTTATTTATGTCTAATTTCGAAGTGAAATTACTTCCAATGACCAAAATTTGATTAAATGGTAAAAATATAATCTAATTACACCTTAAAACTATTTAAAAAAATAATCTAACCATATAAATAAATTATATTAAAAGGAAGTTATGAATTAAAATACAGTATTTTTCACTACTCGTAAGAAATGAACTTTATCATAAAAATAAAAAGATTTTATCCAAAGTAAATTTTGATATCCCAGTTATAAAGAAGAATATTATTTTGTCAAATAGAACATATAAAATTAACCAAAACTATATTTAAATAGGGTTCAACATCAAAAGGTAGTAAATCGACCTTTTAATGAATATTAGAGTATTTATGCTTAAAATTAGATTCATTCAAATTTTAAGCCTCCAAATTTTATTGGATAAATGTAAAAAAATTTATCAAATATATAAACTCATATTCTAGTTAGTTCTATTCATTCCCTCAAATAAAATGGATATGTGTTAACTACCATTTAAAATAATAATAATATTATATTGTTTTTCAGTATAACTAAACGTTGTGTGCAGTGTAAGATTTCATCAATACCATTAACTCTGGATAGAAATATCAGTGAAAATAAATCTAAAGTCTTTCCACTCCAAAACCTCGTCCTTATTCACCCCCACCATCTAATCCCACCATCTAATGTTATCCTCCTCAAGCTTGAAGTTAACAAATTTCACATTAATCGAATCAGGTGTTTCAAAGAACTAAAAAAAAATATCTTTTTAAACCAATAGTTATCCTATTGAGGATCATTCAAACCATGGAAAGGTGGTGGTATCCAATATTAAGATTCAAACCTTAGATTCTCCACTACCAGATCCCAAATGAGAATGGGTGAAGGTACCTGTCCTAGATCTTGGAAAATGTGCACCACTATCTAAACAAGGTTTTTGTCCACTGGAGGATTTTCCTACTATAATTCACTAGTAGCGTCTTCCTGTGGAATATTTAAATGTATCTTCATAGGAATGATGCTACACAACATTAATTGGAAATAATGAAAATACCAACAAGGATACACAAGTAAAAAAATCAAACAAGAGATACAATAATATCAATTCCGTATAGTAGAAATCAAGATTAGGATTTCAATATACTCAAATCATAAGCAGGTAAAAGACTATAATCAGGTAAATAATTCCTCAGAGACACTTTTCCCTATTACCCATGGTGACCTAAGGCCCGTTATGATGAGATATGGCTAGAAACTCACTTGAAACTACCTTCTAAGTCCCATTAATACTACCTCCTATCTACTAGGACAACCCAAACTGCATACCATCATCAAGAAAATATTCAAGACCTTCTTTGATACCACTTTATCCTAAAATAGCCTAGATAATCTAGTACGATGATACCCGATATGGCTGTGAAAAAGAATAAATGGAATTATTGATCCCCATAAGTCGGAGACTAGCATATGGCATCATACAAGAATCATGAGGGAATGATTTTTACACAAAAAATGGAATATAAGTGATACAAGTCGGTATGTCAACACTCATCAAAGAGAAAGTATCAGAATAAAAAAGGTAAAAAAACCCAAATAGTACATCATCAAATTACACAACATCTTTCAAGTATAAAACATTGACACATACCATGTAAAAAGTGGATAAAATACCTAATGGTCACCTATATTATTCTGGGTCCCAAAGATAAATAAAATCCACCACCTCCAAGTGGAACTTTCCCTTTTCTTAGACTTGGAATAATATAATCTTCAAATGTCCAAAGTTAAAGGCAGGGTGTAAGCTAAACATACTAGTAGGGTCCTAGTAAGTGTTACATAATAAATTCCATAACAATTAATCCAATTATTCTTTCAATTTAAATAAAAAAATTAATGGCTTTATATTTACACATTTTCAACATAACATGATTTCATAATCGAAAAGGATGGTAGATATATCAAAACATGATTAAATGAAAATTTTATGCAAAATGTTTATATAAAGAAGTTGGTATGAATAAAACAGGTCCAAAAATCAATGTAATGTAATAATGAAATTAAACATATCATATAAACATGTAATAATCCCCATAGTATGTTAGTTTCTGGTAATAGGATCCTCACACACTCATCAGAGATCTTGGCTCAATGTGTGTACATGTCCTTTGTTGGGCATTTATTGTCTCAATAATACTCTATCAATATTATTGATTTTGATGCTCACAAATACCCTTGTTTTTTTACTAATGATATTACTTTAAGTGTGTTTTAGGAAATTAATATTCTTTACAATATTTATTTAGGAATTATATTAAAGTTATTAATCCATAAATAATATTCGTCAAAGCATTTTGATTGCATTTTAGTATTTTCTGGAAACACTATTCATGCACTACATTGATCAGTGTAACTTAAGGAATGTAATCTATGTTGCTAACAACATATATGGATTTCATAACCTACATTGACATAAATTATGAAACACCGTCCCTAGGCTGAACAGTTAGCATATGGAATGACAACCCTATATTCGGTAAATGAATGTATGGATTATCAACCATACGTTTGAATAAATGTATAGAATATCAATACAATGTTGATGTTTGGAATCACTGTTAATACCCTACGTTCAAGGAATGAACTAATTATTAATCAAACTTATGCTAAAAGGATGAACAAATGGATTCTCATCCCTATGTTACTTTTGATCCCTACATTCTAATTAGATGAAAGTATGGATTAGGAACCATACATTGAAAGGAACTATACACTATGAAAAGGAACCCTATACTATTAAAAGGAACCCTGCACTATGAAAATGAACCTTATGATATGGAGTTTAAACCTATGTTGGTCTATTCAAATTATAAGATTATTAATCTGTGATTTTATTTGAGATTTATACAACAGTCTTGATGAAATTAAATAATGATTTAAAACTATTTTGTGACTGATTCACAGGTTCTTCATGATTGATTCAAAAAAATATATTCATTAGAGAAAATCACTCATATTCTTAAATAATGTTATGACTCCCCTGATAGATTAAAATTTGAATATCTGCATTCTATCAGGTGACTTTCTTAGATATAGAATGCAGAAGCAAGCTGTCTACTTTCTATATATTCCATCACAATTTCTTTTGAAATAAGATATATGATTATATAATTGTGAATATCTTTTTAATATAGAATTACTTCAAAGAATGATAATTTTTTTTGTTTTATGAAATAGGCTACACTTTGGAGAAATACATTTTCAAACTTCATACCTCTGTGAAACTTCTACTTGTTTATTGCTATTTTTACTAAAGATCATTTACAATCAGGATGTCTTCATATTTATTCCTTCTTGAATGAGTTCATTTTTGAATAAGAAGATTCATATTTTTTCAGTTGCTACTATAGCTATGAAGTATAACTCAAACCATCAAAAAATCAAACTCTTTTGATTTATTAGAGTTTCAACTTCTCTTATTCAGTTGTGGTGAATTATCAGCTTCTCAGACTAATATATGGATATACAGTTCCTTGTAAAAGAACCATAAATATTTTTTTAGCCTTGTTGTAAAAGGTTTCAATTTCCTGCACTCAGTTGTGGATTTGAAGGTTTTTTGATAAGAGGACCTTTCTAGTGAAAGTCACCAAGCTCATAGAGAGAGCGTTGGTGGAGTGGATTACGAGATATTTGTGCCCAGAAACACTATAAAATTTTTGTGTTCATTATTTTTGTTTATTCTCTTCTCATATTAGGTTTAGAATAAATTGATACATATATAAATAAATCTCAAAGAGATTTAAAATCCATAATATGTCAAGATTTTCTAAAATACACAATTCACACCCTTTTGTGTGTCTTTGTATTATTCCAACCTAACATTTAGCATCAAGGTGAGATTTTGTGAAAAAGACCTAGAATGATCAAAAGAGTAAGGTTTATAGAAAGTATACGTCAATAGATGATCTTAAGGGAGCTATGTATATGATTCAAGATCCATATTTTAGTAGTGACAACTATGGATGTTGGAAATCGTGAATGATCATTTATCTGAAGAATTTAGGATTCAAAGTTTATTTGAAGATCATCCCTCATTATGTGATTTCTGAGAAACTAGAAACTTAAGATACCACAACAGAAGCTAAATATGACATCAAATCAAATGTAATGAATTCCATAATCTGTGGACTTGTTCCATAAGAATTCAATCAAGTTTCAAAATTTCATACTGCCTATGAAATGTGGTAGACAATCACTATTTATTATGAAGGAATAAAAAATATCAGACAAATGAGGTATTCAACTACAAAACTAAAGTTTGAAAACTTTATAATGTTTGATGGTGAAAGAATCACACAAATTAATGGATAGTTAATAGAGATTTTCAACAATATTACTACCTTGGGAGATCACATCGGTCAATCTTATTAAGCACTGAAAGTACTATGAGTACTACCTACAAAATTGAATGACATATCTATAACTATTCATCAATCAACGCTTGTCAAGAACTTGAATATGAAAGAATTAATTTGAACATTAATGATATATGAAGCATAAATGTAAGATGAATTTTAAGATCTTAAGATTATAGTAAAAATGGAAAACATTACCTTTAAGGTGACATCTTAGAAGCATGAAAGATAATAATAAAAAATTCAATAGAAAAAATTAAAATTCCTTAGATGCTGAAATAGAACAGGCCTAGCTCTCTAGAATTCTTATAAAATTATACAAAAATAAAACAGGCTTTATAAAATCCTTTAATAAGGATGAAAAGGAACCAATAAAAGTAATATGGTACAAATTCAAAAAGATGGGTCACATCAAACCTGATTGCCCCAATTGAAATATGAAAGAAGGAGGATAAAAAATAAATTTCAGAAGAATACTAATTATGATCATAGAGGAAAAAGAGTCATGAAGGCTACATGGAGTGTATCTAAAGACTCTAAAAGCTATTCAAAATCTAATTAAAAAAATATCCAAAAAGTATAAAAGCAAATATGTGTTTTATGGCTAAAGAATAAGAAGAGATACAAACCTACTATTCTTCTGCCTCTGACTCTAATATCTATTCAAATAGTTAATTGGATACTTACTATTCTATGATAGAATAAAATATGATTCTTTAATAAAGAAACATAAATCATTAAAAAATATACATATTGCTATATTAGGTAAAAGAGACATAATTCTAAAGAAACGTAAAGTTCTAATTAAAAAATTCAATTCATCTACATCAAATTGTATTGATCATGAAAAAAGGATTAATGAATTTTAAGATGAATTAGAATATTATAAAAGTACTGCAAGTATTTTAACAGAAGGATAAAACACTTTTAATGAGATTATTGGAAAAAATGTTATTAAGGGAGAAAATTTTGGAATAGGAATCAAGGGTGAAAAAATAAAATTATACAAAAAAATTTTTGTGCCCAATTCAAAAAATTCTACCTTCTATTATTTTGGAATAAATGGTCATCACACTAACATATTCTATTTAAGTAATCCTTAAATTAGTGGTATTAAAAAGGATTTTATTTCCAAAAACATTTCTAAATCTAGTAACACAAATTTTGGAAAAATAAGTCAGATCTTGATTCCTAGATCTTTGCTTGCTGACACAGTTGGACCCAAGAAAATATGGGTACCCAAATATACATGTGTTTAAATTATTTTATAGGAGAAACGAAGTAAGGAAAAAAATTCTATATGGTATATGGAATGTGGATTCTCTAGACACATGAGTGGAGTAAATACAAATTTCTATAAATGGACAAAAATAGATGGAGGGCTAGTCACTTTTGGTGATAATGCAAAAGGAAAGATTGTTGGAGTTTGAACTCTTGGAGATCCAAAAAAAAATTCAACCAAAAATGTACTGTATACACAAGGGATGAAGCACAACCTAATAAGTATTTCTAAACTTTGTGATGATGGATTTTTATTGATTTTTCTAAAAATTTCTGCTTAGTTTTCAATGATAAATTGCTTAAATTTATAGCACCTAGAACTAAATTTTTTTATTCTTCAGATCTCAATTCCCTGTGTAAACAAAAAGTGAGTTGTTTAATTACTAAGACAAATGAGTCATGGATTTGGAATAGGGGGCTTGGATATTGCAATATATATGCTTTATATAAATTATCTAAGAAATAATTAGTTTCTTATTTTCCTTCTCTTATTTTTGAAAATGATAGATTTTATGATTCATGTCAAATTGAAAAACAACACAGATCATCTTAAACAAATTATAAAAATTCCTACATCTAAACCATTAGAAATTATCTATATGGATTTTTTTGGACCATCAAGAGTAGAAAGTTTGACTGTAAAATTATTTGTCTATGTTTTAGTTGATGATTTATCTGGATTTACTTTGGTATATTTTCTAAAACTTAAAAGTGAGGTGTTCACTTTTTTTGAAAGTTTTTTCAAAATTGTTCAAAATGATAAATATTTTAAAATAATTTCATTAAGAAGTGATCATGGGGGAGAATTTGAGAATCAAGAATTTAATTATTTCTACACAAATTTTGGTATTGAACAAACCTTTTTTTCACTAAGAACCCATCAATAAAATGGAATTTTTGAATGAATAAATAGAACTATTCAAGAAATGACAAGGACTATATTGAATGAATATAGTATTCCTACCTATTTATAGTAAGAATCTGTAAGCAAAACCAGCTATAACATGAATAGAGTTTTAATAAGACCAATTATTAAGAAGTCACCCTATAAACTCTAGATTAATAGAAAACCTAAAGTAAAGTACTTTTAGGTATTTTTATAAAAGGTTTATATCTTGAATACTAAGGATAAACATCGAAAATTTGACCCAAAAGCTGAAGAAGAAATTTTTTTAGGATAATATGATATTTCAAAATCCTATAGAGCGTTTCATAAAAAGCCAAGGATTGTTGAAAAATTAGTTCATGGGAAGTTTGATGAAACTGACCCTTTTAATAAAAAGGAATATCAAACAAATGAGATTACTGACTCTCTAGACAACATGAGACTTCAATAATCTAGAACTGATTTTGAAAATGATATACATGAAATTTAGTCTAGTTCAGAAGAACATGATACTGAAGAACTAGAAAGTGTCTTACCTAGACAGTCTATAATCTTAAATAACCATCCTTTAGAAACTATTATTGGTGACCTAGAAATATGATTTATAACTCAAAGAAATGTATGAAACCTAGTTGAATTCTCTACCATTTTATCTCAGTTAGAACCTACATATTTTGAAGAAGCTTTAGAAGATGAGAGTTGGATGTTATCCATGAAAGAATAACTAAACCAATTCAAAATAAATGGAGTTTTGGAATTAAGAGAAATACCATCCGATTATCTAGTAAAAAGAACTAAATGTATCTTTAGAAATAAACATGATGATCAAGGGATCATAACTAGAAATAAAGTTAGATTATTAGCAAAAATATATAATCAAGAATAAGGTATAGATTGTGATGAAACCTTTGCACTTGTAGCTATATTAGAGGCCATTAGAATCCTTTTAGATTATGTATAGCATATGCATTTTAAATTATATCATAAAGATATTAAATATGATTTTTAAATATATATTTAATGGAGGAAGTCTATGTTTAACAACCACCAAGTTTTGAAAACCCTCGTAAACCAAATTCTGTTTTTAAAATCACTTAATCTCTCTGTGACCTTAAAAAATCACCTAGATCTAGGTATGAAATATTAATCTCTTTTCTATTAGAAAATAGATTTTATGTTGGATTAGTGATTCCTTCTATTTTTAAGAAAATTTTTTGTTCTAATATTTTATTAGTAAAAATTTATGTTGATGATGTTATTCTCAATTCAAAAAATAAAAAACATTATAATGATTTTTCAAATCTAATATAAAAATAATTTGAAATGAGTATGATGGGAGAATTGAATTTCTTTTTAGGATTTAAAATTTATCAAAAAGTATATTGAATTTTTTTAAATCAAAGTAAATATATTATCTATTCATTAAAAAAGTTTGGACTAGAAAATAGTAATACTTATACAACTCCTATGTGTACCAATATAAAACTCGATTTGGATGAAGATGGAAAACTAGTTGAAAACAAGATATATAGAGGTATGATTGACAATTTATTATATCTTACTACTAGTAGAGCAAAACTAATTTTTTCTGTATGTTTTTGTGCTAGATTTCTATAAAATCCAAAATACTCCCATATTACAACTGTTAAAATAATTTTTATATATTGAATTGGAATAGTTTTTCTATTTATTCTTCACCCCAAAACTTATAATTTTAATTTAACTTCATACTCAGATGCTTATTTTGAAGGATTTTGATTAGATAGAGAAATCACATTAAGAACCTGTCACTTTTTAGGAAAATATTTAGTGTCATGGTCGAGTAAGAAACAACACTCAGTTTCCCTATCCGTAGTCAAGAAAGAATATATATCTGTTGGGAGTTGTTGTGTACACGTTTTGTGGATGAAACACACTCTAATAGACTTTGGAATAAATTTTAATAATATACATATTTTATATGATAATACTATCACTCTTAATATTTCCAAAAATTCTATATGTCATTCTAGGACTAAGAATATTGATACAAGACATCATTTTTAAGAGATAGTGTTCTTAAAAAGGATATACCTTTAGAATTTGTAAATACTGAAAATCAGTTAGTTGATATTTTTAATAAACCACTTTGCACCAAAAGTTTTGATTTTATTAAAGGGGAGTTAAGATTAT
The DNA here is from genome assembly GCA_963277665.1 of Viscum album. Taxonomy (NCBI): domain Eukaryota; kingdom Viridiplantae; phylum Streptophyta; class Magnoliopsida; order Santalales; family Viscaceae; genus Viscum; species Viscum album. The sequence continues at coordinate 1,561,784,661 of OY728130.1, forward strand.
TTAATTTTAAATAAATTTTTATTAATTTATTTTAATATATTAATTTCTATGTCAATTATTTTATATAATAATTGTTTTTTATTTGTATTTTAATATTTTTTTTTGTTTTAAAACCACGTATTTTCAAAATAAAAATACTAATTGCTTTTTCAATCGCCGCCACATGAGACCTCATCACCTAAACCATCAAACTTCTACTCTCATTCCTCACCTTCATGACCCTTTGGATTATAGAGAGTATCTCATTTCAGTTTTCCAACACCCGAAATTTTAAACCTTCAATCCTCAATCCTTCAGTAATGGATCCTTTAGGATTTCTTATTGAAGTTTATCTGAATGATCCTGTTCACTAGCTAAAGTATCAAAAAGTTATTTATGGAAAGGTAATTGATTTTGATTGGATAAATCAAACCTATATTATTTTAAAAAATGCTATTATATTTCAAGGTTTGGAATTTATTTTTGGAGATAGTAATTCTCTTATGCTATATAAAGTTGAAGTAAAAGAGTTTTTTTGAAATGCTTCATTCACTTTGGGAGTTTATGAAGATATTATTTTCTCTAAGATTCACAATGAGGAATTTTCTATTTCTTCTTTTCAAACAGCTAGGATACTAGTTTTTCCCCATGAGGGGGAATCTTATTCTGATATAAGAAATATTAGAGATGAGAAGTTTAAGTTAGAGGATATAACGTTTTCTTTTTTTGGAATTTGAAATGTCAAGAAGATGATGACTAAAGACCTTAGTGCCGATCAAAAGGTCTTGATAAAGTTTATTCAATTTGAAATTATGCTAAGGTCGACTAAGTTGGAGAAATTTTTGTATCAAGATATGTATGTTCTATTTTTTTTACTGAACAATATTAAGTTCAATCTCAACCACTATATGCTGAAGTATTTGAATCATTTCTATCATAAAGAAGAAAAGATAAATTTCTTTCCTTACGGAAGGATTCTTTATCTTTTTTTTTCAGAATTGAAAAAAATAAGGACATCTCATTAGGATCGATAAGTTATCATAACAATGTTTTAAATGCTGGAACTGGAAGGAAATTAGGATACTTTTGGAGTGAGTTTATTGGTAGTTTTGTACCTGTTTTAGTAGAAGAGAAACAAAGAATGATGGCCACTGCTCACGGGAGCAGATAATGGTACCAACTGTTGATTTTATTAGACCCAATCCTGTTGAAGAAGAAGTTGAATCTAGAGTTGATGAATCTGATCTTCATAAAAAGATAAGAATTTGAATAAATATTTCTAATGTGGAAGAAATAATTGAGAATCTAGATTGATTGGTTGGAGATGTTGAGCAGATGGCTTAAAGAGAAAATCAACTAAGGGAAGCTATACCTGTTTCTAGTGGAGATTTCCTTGAAATTATATGTTTTATTATTGCTAATTCTATATATGTAGAGAAGTTCGCTTTGAAAGCAAGACCATAAGTTTCAGAATAAGAGCCATGGTTTGCTATGGTGGAAGCAAGACGATAAACCCAAGCACTTTCTAATGAGTCTTATGACTCATTGAACTGAGATACAGAGTCTCTAATTCAAAATTTCAACCAATTGAATGCACAAAAATTGTCTCTACAACAAGATTTTGAATATGAAACGAATAAATTTGAAGAATGAATAATTTCTATTGCACCTAGAGCTATGTTTTAGGTTCATCAGGCTCAATTCAAATATATTCAAGAATATTTTTTTGTATGTGATATTGAAGATTTTATCAAGAATTTAGTAGTTGAAATGATAAATTTAAAGGAAGAATCTGTGGAGAAATCATATTTTAATGATTTGAAGAAATTTGGGGCAAAGAGTTTTAATATATCAAAGTAAGTCATCAGACATCAACCTCTTCACAAAACACTTCTCCAAATTTGATCAGAATATTTGAAGCTATAACTTTAGGGTTAACTGATTTCAATGAAAGAATGTACATTATTTAGTGTGAAAGTACTCCTTTGAATGTTCTCTTGCAAAATCAAATACATTTGATAAGTCAAATAACCTCTAATGATTCTTGGTTAGGTCCATTTCTTCATCAAGTGAGAGATAAGATAAATGATGTCATTTAGTTTGAAGAATCAGTTAATGAATTTTTTAAAGTAATTTTGGTTGAGAGATTAAGAATTGATCAAGATTCTAGGAGGATGCTCTAGAAGTGGATGAAAGTTTTCAACAATCACTTTCAGAGTTTAATGGTAAAGATACATGATTCATGGTGATGTTCAGTCAATTATTCTTCCTACTGTATCCTCTCCAAGTAGAGAATCAGATCAAGACAATCAATCTGACCCCAATCCATTTTTCTAAAATATTTCTTCAGTTTATTGGGAAAGGTTCTCATAATTTTATAAAAAATATTATTTTCAATTCAATTCAATTTACTTTACTTTAATTAAATTTATATCTGTGAGTTTTATATATTTTTATTTTATTTTATTTGTGAAAATTTACTTAATTAAAAATATAAATGTATTTATCTTTTAATACTTATTAATAAACAATAATTGACAGTTATGTGTTGCATAAAATGTGTTTTAATCCATTTTCATATGATTTGTTTTTGATATCACAAAAGGGGGATAAATTTGGGAAGACATAAGATTCTCAATTTTTCAAGTACATATTTTATTTTAATGTAAATAGTATCGTGAAATCAAAATAATACCGTAAAAAAATTAATTTATGATGAAACAAGTATTTTCTTTAAAAATATTATTTTAGTAGTTTTTATAATTCCTAAATTTTCTAAATTATTTTTTGGGTTTTGTGATTATGAAATAGGGGGATATTGTCAGGAAGGTATTATCTTAAAAATATTCTATAAATCTTATTGATTTTGTTTCTCTCAAAAACCCTTGTTTGTTTTACTAATGATATTACTTTAAGTGAGTTTCAGGAAATTAATATTATTTAAAATATTTATTTTGGAATTATATTCAAGTTATTAATCTATGAGGAATATTCATCAAAGCATTCAAAAATCATTTTAGTTTTTTTGGAAACACTGTACATTAATAAGAATAACATATGGAATATACCCTATATTCCAAACAACGAGTATGGACTTCATACCCTACGTTGACAAAAAGTATTGAACATGATCCCTACGATGAATAATTAATGTATGGATCAACAAACCTATGTTTGGTAAATGAACATATAGATTATCAACCCCATGTTTGAACAAACGTACAGAATATCAATCCAATGTGGAAGTTTGGAAACACTGTTCATACCCTATGTTTGAAGAATGAACATATGGTTAATAAAACTTACACTGAAAGGATGAACGTATGGATTCTCATCCCAACATTACTTTTTATCCCTATATTATCCTCAGATTAATGTATGGTTCAAGAACCATACAATGAAATGTACCCTAAAATATGAGAATGAACCCTAGGATACACAAAGGAACCCTACGCTATGCAAAGGAACCCTATGCTACGGTGTTTAAACCTATATTGGTCTATTCAAATTCAGATATTTTTAATCCAAAAATTTATTCTAGACTTCTACAACTGTCTTGATGGAATTAAAGATTAATTGAAAAATATTTTATGACTAGTTTAAAGACTTTTCATGATCAATTAAAAAACCCATATTCATCAAAGAAAACTAGTCATATTCTTAATGAAAGTTATGACTACCCTGGTCTATTAAAATTTTAATATCCGTGTTTTGTTAAGTGACTTTCTTGGATCTTGAATACCGAAACAAGATGTATTCTCTCTATATATTATATCACAATTTACTTTGAAATTAGATATACAAATGTATACTTGTGAATATCTTTTGAATATAGAACTATTGCAAATATCGATAAACTTTTTTGTCTTCTGAAAGAGGATACATGTTTGAGATATAAATTTATAAACCTCATACTATTTTTAAACTAGTGCTTGTTTATTTCTACTTTTACTAAAGATCATTTGAAACCTAGATCTATTCAAAGTTATTCTTTCTAGATGACATTAATTTCTGAAGAAGAAGATCCATATTTTTTCATTTTCTACTGCAGCTGTAAAGTACAACCCAAACCATCTATAAATCAAAATCTTTTGATTTATTAGAGTTTCAACTACTCGTACTCAGTTGTGGTGGAATTTCAGCTTCTCAGACTAAGCTATGGATATTGGGTTCCCTATAAAATAATGAAAAGTCTTTGTTTATCCATGTTGTAAAAGGTGTCAACTGCCCGCACTAAGTTATGGATTTGATGTGTTTGTGATAAGAGGAACTTCTAGTTAAATTCAGCAAGGTCGTAGAGAGATCATTGGTAGAGTAGAATATAGTATCTTTGTGCCCCGAACCATAATAAAATTTCCATGTTCATTCTTTCTATTTATTCACTGCTCTATTACATTTAGATGAAAATGTTGTATATCTGTATAAATCCCTAGGAGATTTAAAATCCAGAATCTATCATGATTTTTGAAAGACACAATTCACCCCCTCCTGTGTATCTTTGTATTATTTTGACCTAACATCTTTCAACTTTGGTCTTCTGGACTTAGCTCCCCCTTAGGGAAAATCATGCCACAATAAGTTTATGTTAGTGTTTTAATCGTCAATCCGTTTCAAGGGGGCCAGATCCTAGTGTTCTTGTCCTAATTACCCACTAAATACCCTAGATACCATGTTATTTATTCAATCAATGAATAAATCATGGGAAAATAAATCATTTCAAATTTTATTAAAATAGAATTTCCAATTTTTTGTTTTAAAAAAATTCCATTCTCATTTCAAAACCATATAATAGGTTTTCATCAATTCATTCCACTTAAAATCATATTTAAATTTAATACCTTTATCTCAAGGTTATAAATCAAATAATTTATTCAAATAAACTTCTAAATCTATCCATAGATTTTCTTAAATCCACCCAATAATTTCAATTCCATTTAAATTGGGTATTTTACCAAATATCCATGCCCTATTCAAATCACTCATCAAATCATTTCATTTTCAGGTTTTTAAATCATTTAAAAACTCATTTAAATTCAATCAATAAATTTAAGGTTTTAATTATAGGAAAAAATCATATGGAACTACCTACCATTAATCAATAATAAAATCAACACCTGTAATGGAAAAAACTAATAAATAATGAAGGTGAAGGAGATTGAAAGGAAATCATTGATCATAAACAACAAGATCAAACCTTGATTCAATCGATCATCACTAGATCATACCACCGCCAAAGAGGGGTATTAGAGAGAAAGAGAACACCAAAGTGAGGAAACTCATTAGGTATAAAACACCAAACCGAGACATCCAGAAGGAAAAAATATCCCCAAAGTTGTCTAGAGTATCCATAGGGATTGAGAGAAGAGGCTACAATACAAATGAAATAGTTTTTTATGTTTCACCATACAAAATCCCACCGAACTTGAGGAATTCCCAACTTTAATCCTTGATTTACAATGTGAATATCCTAGGTGGTGTATATACTGAAAAAAGCATCACCTTAGGCTAAAAATACTAATCTCAACCATTTTGAATCATGAAAACAATTCTTGATGTGAACATTCATGTCATGAAACTGATTCATGGCTTCTTCAGAGTGACAGATTCACAATGTGAAATACATTCTTGGTATAAATATGTTCTGAAGATATTATACAACCAAAACATGCTGAAAAAAAATCAAAAAATCATTTAACTCAACCCAGACCAAAAAATAACCCTCTAGAACCTTTAAGAAATTTATACCCAGTCTCTATTGATTCATATAGATGCACATCCTAGAACTTTAGATTATTTTCCCCAAAAAATTCTATCTATCCTCTAAAGGCCTAAAATGAACCCAAACAAAAAGGGGATCAAAACTAAACTCAATAATTATCTAAAAGAAGGTAACAAGATTTTATAGGTATTTCTGTTTGAGGTTTCATACATAGTGGAAACACCTATTATATCCTGGTTTATCTCAACATTTTTCAGATTCAATGAATAATCCTCAATGAACATGATGTGTAACGATACGAACAACAACATTTTTCTAATGAAATTAACAAAGGGTGTTGTAACTAAGAGTATTTAACATTAAATTTATAATTAATTTAAAGCATAAGAATAAATATTACCTCAAAATTGAGTTCTTTATTCATTGAAGGTATTGATTGTTTGAACCTCATTTAGTGTAACGTCATTTCATTGTGAGGACCCAATATAGAACCCCTCTAGCAGTGATCCAAACATTCTCCCTCTACCTTTGAATAACATCTTTGGAACGTCGGGTGCTAGCGTAGTCGATCGATCATCATGTTTTGTTCACCTTGATCACCTCACATACCTTCAATATTGAAGGAATATCATTTAATCTCTTATTCTTGAGAATAGGAAAAGTTTATATTGAGCTTGAGAGAGAAACCTAGAGATGTTATTATTTGTGAGTGAATTATTAAGGGAGGAAATGTTTTATAGAATGATTAAACTATTCACAAATTCCATATAAGTCTATTTATAAACTCAGTGTTATGGGTAAATAATAATTAATTACACATATTCCCTAAAAAATATATTAAACCCTATAAAACCCTATGGAATGTAAAATGATAATAATATTATTGTATCTCATGATGTGTGCTAACCTGTGAAATGATAAATATTACTTTACATTATGCTAAAATAAATATTTTTCACTCGACCCATCTCAGTTCACTCATCCTTCCCAAAATTTATTGAATTCTTGAATAAGTATTTAAATAAATAGTATTTGATGAAGAAATAAATAAATATCTTATTCATAGTCCAGAGAATAAATATTTGTTTTAAATATTCACATAACTAAAAAAATATTTATTTTAAAAATTAATATTTATTTATTACCTTGTGAATAAAAATATATAAATAAATATTATAAATTTATATAATTAAATAATTACTTGATGAATAAATATTTATTTAATATATGATATCAATTAAAATGTCCTAAATATATAATATTCTTTAATTTGTAGAATATTATTTATTCCAGCTATTAAATACAAATTTAATTTAAATAAAATCAAAGGACACACTAGTGTGTGAACCTCTAGGCCACTTTCTCATTGGTATTAAGCGGGCTTTCCTAAAGTTCATGATTGTTGTCTAGAAATTGGTCAAGGAACCCATAGAAAAGAAGTTAATGTCACAAAAATGAAAATTACAAATGAACGCTCACTGTGTAATATAATCCCTTTATCTCAACATCTGACCAAGAATTTTCATTCTCATGTCATCAATATATGTGCTTGATATGTCTTTATTTGAATATCTACAATGAAATTGTAAATACACCATGACCATTGAATTTAATCTAACAGTTATTTTCTATTTAAAGTTATGATATATCAACATACATAAATACGAAAGGATAAATCCTTCCATGAATTATTCATTGATATATATTACTTTTTATGCCTCCAACACATCCTTCTTATTGTAAACATAGGGTGTCCTAGGTTTCATCAATACACTAAAGTACATGACTCATAATATACATTAATAATAATGATAATGTATGAGGACCATTATACACATTCATAGATAAGAATTCCAAGATTTCTTTAGCATGTGGAATTATCATTGGTGGGTATGTCCTCATGATACTCCCATCTCAGAGTTCACCACGTGAGAAATTAATGAGAATAAGTTTCATCATATTATGAGTACTCTCACCAAAAAAGTCAACATACCTCATTTCCCATCATGGAATTTCATCCTGACCATATGAATAGCTATTTAAGAGACATAATCATAGCACCTCAGGTTTCTCATCATAGTGTGAAACTACATTAACCTATTTTTATTCGACACATACTCTTGGTAATTATTACATTAAAGTTACAGAGAATAAAAAACAACATGTGATAACATATTAATTGATGTTCACCTCTTTTAATATTTACAGTTAATTAAAAATACATATCATTTGGTTCTGAGGGAACCAACAACAACTGAATACCATTTTACAAGCCAATTGCTAATTGTCTGGTTTTTCATCACATGTAATACATGGTCCTATCGAGTATGGAAATAACTTCTAGGACTGCTAGCTATTCTAGTGGGCTAACCATATCCACATTCCTCCATAGTAAATCTTCTTACTATGATACTACCTCTCTAATAAAATCCATAAATTGATGATATTTTCAAAGCGTACAATTTTTCCATTAATGTGACCTTTGTTCTTTCATAGGAACCACCATTGTTGTAGTATCACGACTTTCACAACCCAACCTATGGGGGTCCACCAGGGCTAGAAGTAATCTCTTTGTGACACCTGAAGACCGCCTCCAATATGCCAAGGGTGAAATAATTGCACCAAGAATGCATAAAAAACAATGGGAGGCCTTACCCTTATCATTATACAGTTAGAAAGACACCGAAAAACACAAGAACCACAACTATTTAGGATATACAAGTAGAGGTAAAATGTATAATAAGAATGCATACCACTCAAGAATTTTGGAAAATAAAACCACCATTCCATTTCATCTCTAATCCAAAATTTTATAACTTCTGAATATCACTAGATCCACCAAGCTCCAACCACACAGTTCCAAGTCCAGAAGGTCCCCAATCTATATAATGCCTACATAGAAAAAAATGTATGGTTTTGAGTCCTATGAATGGGTGAGTATAAGAATAACTAGTAGTATTCCACCAAAACAAAAGGCTAATAGGGCTTCATGTTATCACATGAGTGGGGTTAAATCATATGACCACCCGACACAACCCTATGGAAACTCAACCCAGGAAGAATACCCCCCCCCCCCAAAAAAAATCAAGTCCTCCCTATTTATTAGGGAAAAAAATCCAACTCCAATGATTTTCTCAACCAAACCACGTGGAAACTCCAGATAGGTCCCAAAACTCTAGAGAAAACACAACCCTACTCAATGTCTTCCAAATAAGACAAGCTCGATTAGTTTGTGAAAGGGAAAAACCTCATAGAGATACCACCACACCCTTGAAAAAATTCAATGAGATCCTTATCCAGTGATAATACACATAAAAATGAGCCACATTGTCTTCATGAGAACCACCATTGAATCATAAGGTGGGTAACCAGTACTATCATCACATCATCATTCCATGAATGAAGCCCTACACTACACCAAGATCAACAAGACACCCAACCAATATCACCTGATACTCTCATCACATTGAAGTGGAGTTAATGCATTGGAACACACAAAGGTAGAATATGACTTAGGAAATTGAGGGAAAAATCAACTTTTGGGAATCATTATAAGTTAGAAACCCAATTTCCTAGATACTCACTAGGGTGAAAGGTGAACTACTAATGGAAGAGTATCCAATGCTAGAACTCACTAATATCTAGAATTAATCTGGGAGGTAAAGTATTGAATCACTCCCCACTCCTCAAATATATATAGAAACAAACCATCCATGAAATTCACCTATATCTCCACCAATCCATGTAAAATTTAAGCTATCATTGGAGACCCACAACTCATTGGTACATGAAACTTGGCAGAGTGGGTACCAACATTGAACACTGATTTTTCCTCATTGAATAACCACTTCCAAGATGAACCATCATTGTGTTCATATCAGGTATCCCATTCCATGCCGAGGGGTGAGATCAACTAAGAAGAGATCTACCACCATAAAAAAGAGAAAAGTGCACCTCATGAGAAGGAGTTATAAGAGAACATTTCCCAACATGGAGTACCCATGCCTTACTCAGTAGGGGTGATGTATCCATAAATCGAAAGGAATTCCCACCCCTTAACCCATCATGCAGGATCAATGAAGGTATCTACTTCTAGATGCCACACTTTAATCGCTACCTAAGAATTGGACCTAGTAGTCTAGTAAAGGGGAAGATCAAGAGAGTTCTATAAATGCTACACCATATCACTAGATAAAAACTAAAGATTCAACATGAGAGAGGGGAGGGGGGTAATCAATCTTCAAATGAAGACTAGCCAAAAAAAATTATTACAAAGGAAGGAGTGTATAACTCATTTATCCTCTAAAACTAAGTTTCATGCACCAACACCAACTCTATAGTGCATAATGATAAAGATATTTCCTCCATAACTCATGTGTCTAACTAAGACCTATTGAATCACACTATGATGAATAGGGAACTACTCATTCTCAACTAGACACTAATGTCCACAACCCTCTATCCTATTAGGAAACCGTAACCACCATCAAATCTAGGAGGGGTGCCGACCTTTGAGAGAATGTGAATAGTTCCACACCCAACTTCCATTTATACCATGAGAAGCCCCCAACCCTAGCACAGTATCTACTCATTTGTCTAAATATCATCATAATTTCCATGAGATTAGGAACCAAAAATTGCATCAAGTCATATAACTATCAATCTCTAATAGAAAAGTGGACCCCGTCTTTACATTATACATAGAAGGATACTCTAAATAAACTAATCAATTTTCCAAAACCATATCCTAGGTGAGAAGATACAAAAATTCCTATAAAAGGGATAGTAAATGATGTGTAGGAAGAGTAAAAATTATTTCTACCCAATGCCTAATTATGGGAAAGTTTCCAAAAAAACCCGACATGTGCTTCTCCAGAACACAGTGTATCCCTATACTACATAGGGTGTGGGGGGAATGGGTACCTGGCCATGTACCCCACCCTTGGACATGTCGTGTCACATGAATTGAAATGTATAATTAAACACCCATTTTCTTCACATGAGTGTTTGGTCATGTACATGGATAGACTTTATGCTATGTGCCCTAGTGTACCACTCAACACGTAACTCAAACCCACATGTCATTCAGATCTTGTAACCCAAGATGAAAAAATAGGTACACAATGTGTGTTCTTGAAACCACATGTTGTGTTGTTAGAAATTCAAGATACATATCACCTGTTATATACCCAAATCCACACTAAACACTTGGATTCAAACAAGGACCAACTTGGAAATGAAAACCAGTCTATCCATGAACCAAAATAAAAGGCAGAAACAAAAATAGAATAAAAAGATGTGAAATATGAAATATCACATACTATATCTTAGAGGATCATTGGATCTTCCTAAATGAATGTTTTTGATCTCTGATCCATGGTCATTAAATCTAGATCCATGTTTCAATCATCCCACGATGAAGATTCCTCCCTTGAATGCTGCATTTCAGATCTGCATCTCTAAAGGTGAAGGAGAAGGGGAGAAACCAGGTACACACATAGGGATAAAGGGGAGAAAGTTAGGGTTAATTGACACCCTCTTTAATTAAAAAGGAAGACCCATTAAATAGTCCCAACAAAATCCTAAATCTCAAATGATTACTACACCCCACTTAGATAAATCCCCTCATTCGAGAACCAACTAAAAAGTTAGAATTCCAATCTATAGATCCGTTTTGGAGATATTAACCTTCAAACCCATATAAAATAATTTATATTTGTTTAATAAATATTAAATACTATGAATAATTTTTTTTACACAAAATCTCACCAAACTTACACCCTAGGATATACTCCACATTCTGGAGTTAATGAAATGATCAATTTTTGGAGGTTTTTATATAGGTGGAATTTACCATTTTACCCTTTAAAATGGAATAGGGTCTGAAAATCCAAAATTCACAAATGTTTTCACATGGGAAATACTAGATCATTACATTATACCCACTATAAGGCTTTTAATCCTCAAAAAAGGAACAACCATAATGAATATCAATAATCCAACAATCTAACATCATGCAGAAGATAGGCTACTATGACATGAGCTCCTCTGGACTTAGAAGTCGTTACACACAGGGATCCCAAACAGATCCCAATATCCTCCCAAAACCTTGATCATGGATGCTTCCTCTAATATTTTCTTTCTTCCATCACCAACCAACCTCTACCCATCACAGGGGAAGGTTTCAACCCACACACTACTTTCCTTTTGAATAGTCACTATGGATTCCCACTAAACAACCTTTATCTTTCTATGATGTGGTCTCCCAATGATCCCAACATGTTGAAATGCTATGAACCAAGGGAATATATCAGATATAGTTTATTTAAGGAACTCTTCAAGAGTTTCATACTTAAAAGGGGGAAAACCCAAGACTCTTTTTTCGAGACAAACAAAACACACTAACATCCACATTTAGGAATCTTAACAAGGGCACCATACCACAATTACACTACACAAATATGATTACAATATCTGAGCATAAACACATTTTCATCAACTAGATTAGTGAACTAGGGTTACAAATACCCCTTTATCCAAACCTCAAAGAAACTGGAGGGATTCCACGACTACACCACTTTCCTCATCTGTGTCCTCAAACTCCATAGAATAACTAATATGTTCACTCCAAAACTCAAGGTTAACACCCGTTTTCCTCCAAACTCCCACAAAAAAGACTATGAAATGGTCAGTCACACCTAAATCCATAGGGATACCACCATAAATATCCACCCAAATGAACCATACATCATTGAAGGGGCATGAAATCAATATGACCATCATCTAGTCAGCTCAATGATTATATCTTCTATACTCATACAGTCAATCATGCCTCCATAAAAGTACATAGGAAGCTTCATTGATTAGGGAATCACAAAGTATTGTGTGATAAAATCCATTTTTGAACAACACTAAAATAGAATCATATCTCAACTTCCTCTTCAATCCATCGAAACCTCCTGAAGCAGGTCACAACCAAGGGATCAACATTTGACTCCTTCCTTATATCAAGAAAACCACCAAGGATAAATAATATAATCCCTTTCTCTATATCTATGGTTCATTTCCTATGAAAAATATAACACAAAAAATCAAAATCACCAATTTGTTGGTGGAATGCATGAATCCTTCAAGGGCTTGTCTCACTCACCAGCTTGGTCCCACTCCCAAAGGAGTGAAACACGATCAATCTACCCAATCACCAAGATTCCTAAAAGAAATCATCAAATTACCAAACTTGATTTGAGGGTGATGGACCATGTCTATAAAAGTCACCACCAAGTCTCTCCCTACTATAATGAAAAATCCATGGGGCTAGCTGCCTAAACTATCTCTCACCATCGATCAAAAAAAGGATAAACATTAACTTCCATGAGGCATATCTAGCCTAACTTCATTGGTCCAAAGGTCCTATGGGGATATTTGGAACCCTGATCATGCCCCAACTAGGCTAGTAGTAGGACATTCATGACACCCAAAAAAGGGTCACAATCTGAACCTTGATCATCTCAAGCCCTACATGGTCCACTAATTCGCAACTCACAATACAAAACTTGTCATCACATCGATCACCACCCAACACCTCAATTTATCCACAAGACAAGGTGGTGACATAATGGATTCCTTGTATTCTTAAGGGAAGCACATATCCTACCAATGTTTCTAAGGCTAGAATCTTGCTCACCAGGTATCACTAGACTAGAAAATGGATCCTCTCACACAACAATCTCAGTTAGGAGATCACACCAAACATTATACTTATCCAAGATTTAAATGATCATTGATCTATAGTGAAGGAACCACACCTCAAAGTGTGTCTACAAACTAGTTAAGAGAGGGCCAACCTCACTAGAAATAGAATTTACACCCTGAATCGTGGTAGAGATACCACACCACAAGGTAGAATATTCATTACTTTCATTACATAAAATTTCAACCAATATAGATAAAGGACCCACACAGACTCATAGAGCTGTACTGACTCCACTATAGGATAGAGGACCCACACCTCATTGGGATCGAGTGAATACCAACCCCATGATGCAATGGAATATACACCAACCAAGGGGAAAACCTATCCATCCCATGGAGGATCCAAACCCATACCGATAGGGGAGTACATACTCACATGGTTAGAGAACCATGTCTAGACTAATTATAAACTTCTACCTCTAAAAATGGAGTTACTCCCTTCCCAATAGGGGAGTACTAACCCGAATACATTATTGGGGACCTGCACCTCATCAGATTGAGGGAGTTCTAACCCTATTCCAGAATGGAGGACCTGTGCCTCAGGAATGGTTGTCTATACCCTTAAAACCATGGGGGAGTACAGAGATCCATAATATTTTATAGGGAACTCATGCCTCACTGGAATAAACCTTAGATCAGAGAACACTCAACCCAGTGGGGGATCTCATTCCACATTTGATCCCTTTAGACAAGGGTATTACTAATCTGATATGAAGATGCAATTGGATATCATAAATTTTTTAAATATTCTCCTAGGAATCCCATAGGTCTTTGAGTAGTCCTAGGGATATCATCATCCACAAATGGTCCAAATTAATCCTTTTTAAAAAATAATTTTTATGAGAGAAATCAACATCCTCATTGCATGGAATCAACACTGTGCTAGGACATCATTACATAAAATCAATAAATTCATAGACCACTATATCATGCATGGACCTATATAATTGTTCCTTACGACCAATACTATAACCTCCCAAGTTAGTCTCCCATATTATTAGAGTCTTTTCATATAAATAAATAATTCTCTATACCTCAACTGGGTTCCCCAATATAGAATCTAATCATAAGCACACAAATCATTGTTTCCCTACATGTATCAAACTAAACACATGAGATAATTATTTTTAAGCACAATCCCTAGTAAGTAACTGCTCTTATACCACTCTTCCATGACCCTACCCATCAAGGCCACACTTGTGTAAGGAACCAGATTCTAGATGCCATTTCTTTTGTGTGATTGGGGTTATGGAGGAACTTATAGTAATTTATAAGGTGTTTGGAGAGTGTTGGGGCGAGGGGGGGTGTCAATTCCTTTTTAGGAAAGGTTGTAGCATGGATCCATGGGATATTCCATAATCATGGGTTCTGCGGGGTGGAATGATATGCTGGTACATAAGGTAGGTCAAAGAGTATACTACCTTTTTAGGGGTGACTTCACCATATAGGTTGGATAATATATATCCCTTCTCAGTGATCATGATGATATGGCATGTAACAGGTGGCTGCGACATAGCGGTTTGAGGGTGTTCTTCCAAAAATGAGGTGTCTACAATGTTGTAAAAATGGATACTCCATAGTCCCTCCCTTAGAAAATAGGATATCATCGAGATATGAATTATGGCTATCAAGAACATGAGTCTGAATGGGGGATGTGGTGTGGTATCCTTCCACTGTGTCATAGTCTTTATATTTTTCAACAGGTTGGGTGTAGTCCTAGGGGAATCTCCATGGTCTTATAAAAACTAGCCTTCCTATAAATAACCCAAATATCATTAGAAGTCAGTTTCACTAGACTTCTTTTTCTTGAACCCTATGTTCTCAAGGGAATTTTTTTTAAGTCTTTGATTCCCCTTTCAACAGGGATTTATCCCAACTTCCCATGTTTGATCCACAAAAATCTGAGGTATGTTCTGTCCCCCATTTCTCATGGTTTCTTCATATATCTATCTCATTTCCTCATGTTCCTTCATTCCATGTTATGGTGTTTGATTTCCATCATTCTAATGGTGTTTTAATTTTCATTTTTTGGTGTGTTCATGGAACTGCATCCTTTTGGGATCATAGTTTCCTCATGGGAGAGGTGATTGGTGATCCACATTGGAATTTCATTTCCATTTCAAAAAAATTATATGTTTGAGGAAGGGGATTCATTGATTCTCCTATTTATTTATTTGAAATCATAAATTGACCATGGTTTATCCCTTTATATGGTAGTGGAAGTAACCTAAAAAATATTTAACTGGATTAATGAATGAAATTGGTTATGGTTAGCGATTTCATAATTTATACCATGATAATAGTTTTCCTCTTGATTTTATAGATACTTTTCTATCTATTATATGATTATTATCATATTTATTTTGATTTAAAATGGTAAAAAATGTAAATATAGAATTAATTTATTGGATAAATAACTTAAAGGGGAATTTTTATCAAATACGATGTATCTTGTAATTTAATGGTAATCAAATTGATGCTAATTTCATGTTTAATTGAAATTTTTCTTCTATGTGTTAATGGAATATGATAAAGAACATGAAGATGTAATTATTGTTTCTGGTAAAAATAAAAGGTATGTTAAATGAGAATTTTTATTCTTTATTATTTTTAAAGATAGAATAAATGCTTGTAATCTTGTTAAATAAATGATAGATTAATATAGATGATGCCTTAGGTTGCCCATAATTGTAACCAAGGAAAATGAATCATTTAATTCAATATGGAATAAAAACTAGTAATTTTGATAGAGATAAATGTTTAGGTCCAAGATACCCTATTTTCTTGAGAAGGCTGAATGCCTTGTATTTGTGGCCGAGTGTGACCGTTTTCATATAAATGAAAAATAATTTGTTTTAGGGCCTTTTTTTCCTTGATGACTGTTCTTTCTTCTTGCTACCATGTGATGTGCTCTTGATGTAATCCTTGCTATTTGATGTGATGTGATCCCAAGATAGTTGATGAAATATGGGTGGGGTGGCTTGAAGTTTTTGGAAGAAGTTAACACCTATGACGGTGAGACGCATGGTGGCATGAATAAGGGTGATAGGGATGACACTGTAAATGATGGAATAGGTTAAATATTTCCTTAACCATTATTTTTATTAATATGGATGCTTGTTGTTAATAAATCTATTTAATGGTTGGATGAATGGGTTTCTTTTTTATCATTATTCCTTTCCTGACTGCTTGAGGCAGTTGGTTGTGCTCAATAGAATATCTTTGATGATGGCCTATGATTTTTTCTTAGAGTAACTAGAATTTTGTAATGGTAATTATGTTTAATAATTTTTTACCAATGTGTATAGTTCTTATTGGAATGAAAATTTTAATTTTAATCTTGATAAATCGTGGAATCGGTTGGATTATTCCAAGAGGTCATAGAATTCTCTAGAGGATAATAAAGTGTTTTTTTGTCAATGAAAAATTAAGGTCTAATGAAATGTAACTTGGAATAATGTTTATGGTTAATTAATAGCTAATAAATTAATTTAAAAAAGTAAATGATAAAAATGAAATAAGTAATTTATTGTAAGTCTTCTTAAATGCATGTGTTCTTATAAGATATCCAATCCCTAGTATTGGCTATCGGGCATCTAAGTGACGATAGATGAAGTTGATCCCAGGACTAGGTTATACCCATAGTGTGGTGGTGATCTATATTTTATCCTTTAAATTTTGTGATTTTATACGCTTCCCCACCCATGTCAGTAGGGAGACTGAAACCTAGTGGAATCTAGGAGGGTATCTTCCCTAATATCTAGGTGGTGAGGAAGGATTCTTGAATACCTCCTTTAGCCCCAAAATTTTCTCTTGGTAGTATTATATGATGGTATACACAGTAGTTAGTTTACCACATATGTGTACAGAAGGATGTAATTTATTATGGTTATTTCACACAAATGTATCTATGGATATAGTATCTAAATTATTATTATAGGTATGACATGTATAGGTTGTGATAGCTTGATGTGCCTTAATTGGTGTACGAGATATGATGGATCGAGTTATAATACCTGATGTTTGATACACATCATATGGGCTATGGTGGCACTCAAAAACTACTTGGTTATTATATGAAGATTTGATATGGGATTATGTGATGATTTTTTGCACGAGGTGCATGTTGTGATAGTTATCCAAGGTGTTTTCAGGCTGCCTTACTTTTTGTGAGAGTTGGAGTAGGGCGTACGATGTTGGGAAAGAGTGTAAAACCAATATAGAAATGATATATAGGTACCCTTATCATTTCATTAATATAATATTTGTTCTCTTTTATATGATACTTGGTGAGATATAGCCATGGTTTAATGACCTAGAATCTTATTAATGGAATTTACCTTATTATAATTATTTCATGTAGTATAAAGCACATAAATCCCATAAGGAAACCAACAAAACCTTATCCTCATGAATTAATAATGATATATTAGTTAGTAAATAAACTAATTATAATTACAAATATTACAATGGGATAAAAAATAAAAAATATGATAAGTAATATATGAAAATTTGGATATGCTCGATCCACTAGAATGATCGCTCTCATGAAAAAAAATGTCAAAATAAAACATAATGTTAATAATAGAATATTAATTTTTAAGATGAAAGTATATATATCCTTCATATAAAATATAATTTAATGAATTATAAATGTAATGTGAAATATTTATAGGAAGTAGGGAACCCATATGACCATTGGAATAGAAATCAAACCGTTGGAATAGTAACGTGATTGTTGGAGTAGTAATCTAATCATTAGGAGTAATAAACCTACCATTAGAATAGTAAAATCACATATTAAAGCATAAAATAATATTTAAGTATCTTATAAAATGAGAATAGGATATATTTAAACCATCGTACAAGTAAATAAATGTTTTAAAAATGAGAAATTAAGTGCCTGTATTTTTATAAAACAGAAATGTTTAAATTGAACTTTTTAAATAAATATAGTGATTTAAAATAAGTTTTATTTACATAAAATGGAGTTAAAAAGTAATATTAAATTTTATTATAATTATATGATTATTTTAAGAGACCACAATTAATTTTTCAAAGGGTTATAAACTAGATTATAATATTAAAATTGGTATTTTTTGAATAAATGAAGATTTTATTTAAAAATTAAATTTTCGACATTTATAAAATTATTTTCATAAAATAGATTCCATTTTTTAAATCTAGACATCGAAAAATGTCTAGGGTTATTTTTTAATATTTTTCTAAAATAGTTGATTTTTTGGTGAATAGTGAATTATGGTAATTTAATGTATTTAATATTATAAGTTAATACATGGATATTTTAGTCCTGGATGATGTAAGAACCCATTATATTGAAATAAAATGCACCATTTACTATAAATATTTACAATATTCAATACTATTGATAGTCTTGAGAAAAAATAATAAACTAATGAATGTAATATTTATAAACAACCCTCTCCTCCACATATAAATACTACCACTCACCAACCCTTCTCCTCACACCTTATAAGACTTTTAACTTTCCAAAATTATTCCCAAAACCCTTCCGAAACCTCTCATTCACATCCTAGTGCTTTTGGTATCACAAAAATTGCAATCTCAATTTTCTTAAGGGGTCCTTCAAGGAGGCAATATTCAAGAGGTAACATTCTCAAACGACCTCTTTTAAATTCTTTTCTTCTCCTATCTTCTACTCAGCCTCTTATCCAAAATATAATAATAACTCTAGTATCACATATATAAAATAATTTTAGAGTGATAATGTAATATCTACCATCCTTACTTTTCTTCTCTCCTCTTATTCAAAGAAACTAAACCATTTTACAAATTATATTAGTTAACAATCTCTATGGACAGTGAGTTTTTATTTTCCATTACCGCCATCAAGGCTGGTCATAAAACAATTATTATGGTTAAATAATATTTTAGTAAGTATATTATAACTTATTTCATGTTTTCTAACTAATATAAATATATATATAGATATATATAATATTAAATAAAAAGAAACTAATTTGTAATGGTTGGTAAAACCACCTAAATGAACTAACCACACAACGATAACGTTTTTACTCAATGAACCATCCCTATATGGGAAAAAATATGGATAATTGGGACTATTTCAATTTATTTTATTACATTAGTAACATTTTATTTCACTTCTTTAGTTTTATTCCCATTTTACAAGAACTTTCGTATTTATACACAAGTGAACCAACCATGGAACCATGCAACGAATGCTCCGAGAACAACGAAATTGAAATTTATAACTAATTGAAATGGCCATAAATATAATTAATAAAATTATTATAAATAAAATATATATGGAATAGGTTATTAATTAATTAACTAATTAATCTAATTTTATTATCCATGACATCAAGGTTAAGTGTAGAATGATTTTGGAAAATGAGGTAAGAGATCTCTCTGAACCACCATATTTTTTGGGGTTATGATTTATCTATCATTAACTATATTTATCTCTTTATTATAATAATATACTTATTATATATTCTATATATACATACAAAAAATATATACCAAGTTTATTTAACCTTTATCTGTTGAGTATATACATGTTTTAATGGTTTCCTCTCAATTTCTTTCGAAAAAGGCGATTAAGGGGAACTTCCCTCTTTTCATTACCTATTTTAAATTACTAATCAATAAAATGTTCTAAAAATTAAATGGTTTCTAAAATATATCATTATTATGTATAAAACCATTTTGTTGCACTTTTTATTTTATATAAATTATTATGCCCTGACCATCATTGAAGACTCTTCATTAATTTCCCTAAAACTCTGCTTAAGTAACACATTTCAAAAGATATCTAACCACTATTTTTCATGTATTAAATTTATTTGTAAATCATTCATTCTGATATATTCTTATTTTTATTTTATTAATGTTCAATAATTATTTAATACCTTCTTTCATGGAAACCATTGTGATACGCCCTTTAGTTATGCTTTATAGAATGATTTTGAAACCCATTTCTTTCCACGGGTAATACTTATGTTTATGAATTATGTTTGATCTTATTATATGGAATGCATATAGATGTACATGTTATGATGGGTTTTTCCAAATATATATCCAATTCATTGGTCAATGTTTTAGTCTCATGAGGTGATATGTATGGGGTTGGTGAGTAAACCTATTCCATGAGGGGACTCTATCCACCATGTGATGTTGTCTTGGAAGTTAGCCTTGACTAATGATAATGACATGTTTTATGATTCTGTAAAATTCCTATGTTTCCAAGATCTTATGATTTGGGGTTATTTATGTTATGCCTCTATATGATTACTCATGAGTCATGATTTTTATGTTATCATGTTTTTCCTTCTGACTTATATGCTATGATTTATTTCCATGTTTATTCACTAACTAGGCTTTTTAGATCACCCCTTTTCTCTATGTATTTCCATATGTTATCCTATGCAGTTTTAGGCAATTAAGGGAAGTTATGATCACATTATGAATATTAAAATAAAGAAATTTTATTTTAGTTTCATATTTTCCATTTATGTACCTAATCCTCCAAAGACACTAGGATTTTCGATCCATGGTTTGTATTTAATGAATATTTTTTTTAAAAATAATATAATAATAAGTGTCAGGGACATAGGTCACCATAGTTTCATTAGAGTATGGTACAATTATTTTTTGGGATTATGTCTATAAAACCTTAGTGATAACCCTAGGTATTAGTCTAAATATAGGAATAATTACCATTGATAACCTAGATTAAAACTTAGGGACTCATAAGTTAAGATATAATTTTCATTTATAAGTTATTTATTCTAAGTTTTCAATTTCATTTTTATATGATCATTAGTTAAGTATTCAAACCCCTAATTTTTTCTACCTTTTTTGGTCAATGGTAGGAAATAGGAGAACCCATACCAACAACCATTGTGATAGGAATTATGATGATTTCCCTAATGAGATTCCTAACTTGATGAGATAAGAAGCTTAGAACTAAATGATAGTACAAGAACAATTGTCTCAAGTTATAAATAATAACTTTAATCATATAGAATTTCCTCCTTCTCCTAATAAATGGTAAGTTTTTGTCAATTACTTTATATGAAAAAAGGCCTCCTACATTCAGTGGGTATTTTGATCCCCTCATCGCAGAATAATGGATTAACTATATTTAGAAGATATTCGCAATACTAAAATTATTAGAATTAGAGAAGTTCATGCTAGAGGTCGGTTATTTTGATGGGAAAACTGATAAATGGTGGAAAATTATCAAGAACATGAATTATAAATAGGAAATTGATTCCATGGAATGAAAAGGATTCAAGAAAATATTCTTCAATAAAAAATTTCCCCAATCTATTCATCTTAAAATGGATAGGGAGTCACTTAGACTAAATAAAAAGGAAGAAGATCCCATTGGGAAATATGAGGAAAAATCTACAAGGCATGCATGGTATACCTCCTACTTTTTCATTGACATCTAAAGCAATGTGGATCACTTCATTAGTAAATTAAATATGAGTTTATGAAAATAATTGGAGATTCAAGACATTGAAAACTATGAGGAGATTTTTTGTTGTTCCCTTAAGGTCAAGATAGATATTGGTAACTCTCAGTGGTCTTGTGGTATTTGATATGAAAAGAAAAAATTAGATTTTTCTTCAAGAGTATCAGTGGATAAATCCCATGTAAGAAAGAAAACCTAACTTCCCACATGCCAAAAACATGGGAATAAGCATCCTGGAAATTTTCTCAAGGGAACTAGAAGATTATTAAAATGTGGGAAATAGGCTCATAAAGCTAATCTGTTCTGAAAGGATTTGAAGGAGACCACTAATGTGATAGAATAAAATAAGGTACAAATCAACCCTTAGCTTGTTGTATAGTGTTTTAACTACAAATAAAATAGGAATTATACAATCTAATTACCTATGATAAGGGTCTTTAGATACAATAAATTACATTAAACTTTAAGTACTAGAGAGAAAGGAAGGGTATATTCTATCTGTACTACTGAGCTGGATACCAAAAATGATGTGGTGATAGATATACTAGTTATTCATTTAGGAACAGTGAACATACTTTTTGATTCCGGTTCTGCACACTCTTTTATATTTTCCATATTTAGTAGAAGTTTTCAAATACCACATCAAAATTTGGGCTTGTGATATCTATGAGAAGAGAGAATATAGAAATTATCGTATCTCGAGTAAATAAATCCTCCCAAGTTAATGTTTGTTGGTTGAACCTCCCAGTGAATCTCATATTGCTTCATTTAGTGGAGTTTGATGTTGTATTGGGCATGGGTTGGATGACATTATATGAAGACAACATCAACTATCAAGAAAGAGAGATCAATCTTTACATCTTGAGTCATCCTATGATTCTATAAAAAATCAAGGAGTATGAATATCCTTTGGAATATCCTTCTCAAGTGTGGATTCTATTTCCATATGAGTAAGAATATCAAGCTCACATTATTGAGATGAAGGAGACACTCATGCTCAAAGACATGCCCAATCAGATGGATTATACTGATGTATTCCTTGAATAATTTCCTAGTCTTATCCTAATAGAGAGGTTGAGTTACCAATCAAACATATACCTAGATCTATACCGACATCTATGAATCCCTACATAATGGAAACCATTGAGTTAGAAGAACTGAATTATCAGTTATAAGAGAATCTGTAAAAGGGTTTTATATGCCCAATGCTTTACCATGGGGTACGCTAGTCCTATTTTCTAAGAAGAAGGATGGTTCAATGTTCCTCTGCGTTGATTATGATGAGCTAAATAAAATCACAATAAATATAAGTATTCCCTGACATTGATAGATGAATTGTTTGATCAACCACATGGGCCCCATTATTTCTCTAAGGTGGACCTTTGGTCAGGATATCACTAATTAAAGGTGAAGAAGGAATATATTACCAAGATTGCCTTTCAAACATGGTATGGAAACTATAAGTTCACAATGATTCCTTTCAGACTCACTAATGATCTATAAATATTTTTGGAATTAACGAATAGAGTCTTTATAGATTACCTTGAATAATTTATGGTTGTATTTATAGATGATATTTTGATATACTACAATACCAAGAAGGATCATAATGAGTATTTAAATATTGTTCTAAATTCTTAATGAAAGGGGAAAATATATTCAAATTATAATAAATGTGAGTTATGGATTGAGTAATCATCATTCATAGGGCATGTTATCACTAGAAAAGGAATATATATGGACCGTTCTAAGAAAAAGGCAATTGAGGAGGGGCCCATGAGAACGTTTTTAATAGAGACTCATAACTTCCTTGGACTAGATGGGTATTACCATTGATTTTTGATAATTTTATAATGATTGTAATACCCAATAACTTAGATGAATTGGAAGGTAGTAAAGTTTTTTAGGACTAGTGAATGTGAAGAATTCTTCAAATAGTTGAATAAGAGGCTTATCACTACACCGGTACTTACACTACCCATAAATAGGGAAATATTCATGGTATAAAATTATGATTCAAAGAGGTTATTTGGATATGTATTGATAAAAAATGAAAAATTGATAGTTTATGCCTCAAGTAAGCTGAAAGTCCATGAGCAGAACCATACCACACATGATCTTGACTTTGTGGCTGCGATCTTCATGTTGAAAATATGGAGACATTATCTCTATGAGGAGATGTGTGAGATATATACAGATCACAAGAGCCTCAAATATATATTCATAGATAAGGTACTTAATATGTTCCAGTTAAGATGGTTAGATTTCATCAAGTATTATGATTTCTCAATCCACTACCATCCTAGGAAATAAAATAAAGTGGAAGATGCTCTAAGTAGAAATGATCTGACTCTCCTATTAATGATGAGAATTGAGAATGATCCAATCTTCATAGACTTACAGAGGATGTAAATGGGTTCTAAAAAGGATGGAACATAATAATTAATTTCTAAAATGATTGCTCAAATATACTTTCAGAGAAGATAAAGGATACTCAAATAGATGATGTAGAAGTTAAAAAGAAGGTGGAAGCTATTAGAAATTGTAATTCCTTGGAGTTCAAAATTGATGAGGATGAAGTTCTAATATTTGGGTCACAACTATGTGTACCCTTAAATACTAAGATAAAGTAGGAGATTTTGAATGATTCACATAGCTTGAACTTCCCCATCCACCCAGGTAGCTCAAAGATGTATTAAGATATTCAAAAGAACTATTGGTGGGACAATATGAAGAATGAGAGCACAAAGTATACATCGAAGTGACTTATATTTTAGAAAGTGAAGGTTGAAAAGAAAAATTATAAGGAGATGATGAAACCATTACCCATACCTACATAGAAATTGTAAAACATCACCATTTAATTTTTCACTGGTCTTCTAAATAAATCCGAAGGAAATAATTATATATTGGTTATTATGGAACATATTATAAATAATTATCATTTCATTGCAATTTGAGAGGAATTATCACTCGATCAACTTGTATGTATATACACCATAGAAGTAGTGAGGCTTTATGGAGTACCGTTATTGATTATATTTGATCGAGATCTAAGATTTACCTCTAAGTTCTAGAAGAGTATCCAACACGATCTAAAAACTGAGTTGAATTTTGGTATGGTTTATCACCCCCCAAATGATGGAAAATATAAGCTGACTATCTATAAAATATAATACATTTTAAGGTTATGATTTATGGCATAAAATGGGGAAGGGACCAACATCTTCCTCTGGTCGGGTTTTATTACAAAAAATAATTTCCAATCAATCATCAAAATGGCTCCATATGAATCCTTTTATGGGAAGAGATGTAACACACCTACATGTTGGGATGAAGTTGGTGAACGCAAGATGGTGTGACATAAAATGGTTGAGGAAATGGTAGAAAAGGTCAATACCATTCAGTAGAAAATGAGGGTTTCTTAGAGTTTAAATAAGAGATATACTGACAATCATCATCGAGACCTATAGTTTTAGGGATGGAGATAAGGTATTGTCCATGAATATCCATGGAAGGGAATCATGAGATTTTGGAAGAAGGGAAAGCTAAGTCCCACATACATCAGACCCTTTGATATTCTTGATCTCATTGGAGATTTGGTCTATTGACTAGAACTTCAACCAACCATGTCTTAAGTAAATTTTGTACACCCCATATCCCTCTTGAGGGAGTACATAATATATCCCTCACATGTACTGAATTCAGAGGTGGTAAAGTTAGAGAATGTTCTCTCTTATGAAGAGTAATTGGTAAATATCATGGGACACAAAGATAAAATTTTACACAACAAGACAAATCACCTAGTCAAAGTACTACAGTGAAACATTACGTATGAGGAGGCAACATGGGGACCATAAAAATCCATGAAATAGATATACCCTCAAATTTTTCACCTTAGTATCAAAAACAAAATTTCAAGGGTGAAATTTCTTAAGGGGAAAGAATATAACGACCCCTTTTTTATCAATGGATTTTTTCCTTCTTATAATTAAGCCATGTAGTATAAAGCACATATAGAACATAGAGAAAGAAACAAAAAATTATTATCATAAATTAATAATGATACATTAGTCAGAAACTAAACTAATAATAATTTCAAAAATTACTATGGGATAAAAAATAGAAAATAAGATAAGTAATATATCAAAATTTGGATCTACTTGATCCACCAGAATGATTTCACTCATGAACAGAGATGTAAAAATAAAATAGAATGTTAATAATATACTATTAATTTTGAAGATGAAATTATACATAACCATTATATAAAATAGAATTGAATGAATAATGAATATAATAAGAGGTATTTAAAGGAATTAAGGAACCCATACAACTGCTACAAATCTGATAGTTGGGATAGTAATCTGATCGTTAGAATAGTAACCTGAACATTGGAATAGTAATTTGACCACTAGGAATAGTAATCTCACCATTAGAATTGTAAAAACAAATATGAAATAATAAAATAATATTTAGGTATATTTTCAAATGAAAATATGATATATTTAAAATATAGAACAAGTAAATAAATGTTTTAAAAATGAGAAATTAAGTGCTTATAATTTTATAAAAGATAAATGTTTTAATCAATCTTTTATAGTAAATATGATGATTTAAAATAAAGTATATTTATATAAAATTCATTTATAAAGTAATATAAAGTAATATTATATTGATAAGATAATTTTATGAGACTATAAGTAATTTTTCAAAAGGTCATAAAACCGATTATAATATCAAAATCGGTATTTTTTAAATAAATGAGGATTTTATTGAAAAATTAAATTGATCATATTTATAAAATTATATTCATAAAATTGATTCCACTTTTTAAATCTATACATAAAAAATTGTTAGGGTGATGTTTTTTGTATTTTTCTAAAATAGTTGAATTTTTAGTGAATAGTGAAATGCGGTAATTTACAGTACTAAACATTATAATTCAAATACATTATTTTTTGAGTCATGGAGGATATAATAACCCATTATCTCAAATTAAATGCACCATTTATTTTATATATTCCCAATAATCAATACTATTGATAGTATTGAGACAAAATAATAAAGTAATGATTATAATATTCAAAAACACCCCTCTCCTTCCCTTATAAAAACCACCCTTCACCACCCCTTATACCACATTATAATTATTTTAGCTTAATAAAATTCTTCCCAAAACCCTTAATAAACCTATTCCACAATTCATAGTTCTTATAGTCTCACCAAAATACCAATCCCAAGTTCCTTAATGGTCCTTCCATAGGCGATATTTAAGAGGAAACGTTATAAAATGACATACTTTAAATTCTTTTCTAATCATACCTCCTCCTAACCCATTCATACAAAATGGAATAATAAATAAAATATCATTTATATAATGAAAATTTATAGAGATAATGGAATATCTACCATCCATACTTTTCTTTTCTCCTCTTATTTAATGAAATGAAACCATTGTCCAAATTATGTCGGTTACTTGTCTATGTGAATAATGAGGTTTAGTTTTCTATTTATTCCTTCAACGCTGGTCATAAAAATATTAATATTGTTAAATAAGATTTTAGTAATTATATAGTAACTTATTTCATGATATCAAACTAATATATAGACACAATTTTAGATATAATTTAACTAGTTCATGATGGTTAGAAAAACCACCTAAATGAACTGGCCACACAATGTTAACATTTTTACTCAATGATCCATCCCTATATCAGAAAACCTATTTATATTTAGGACCAATTAAATTTATTGAATTAAATTAATACAATTTCATTTAACTTCTGTAGTTGTAGTCCCATTTTACATGAACTTCCATAATTATACACAAGTGAACTGACCAAGAAACCATGAAATAAACACTCCCAGAACAATGGCATTGAACTTTATAACTCATAAAAATGTTCATAAATGAAATTATTAAAATTATAATAAATAAAATAATTATGGAATATTTATTTAATTATATAATTGATTAATCTAATTTGATTATCTAGGACATTAAGGTAAAGTGCAGAATGATTCTGAAACATAAGTTAAGGGATCTCTCCGAACTACCCTATTTTCATTGGGTAATGATTTATAAGTATTTACCTAAATTTGTATCTTTATTATTATAATATAATTCTTCTATATTATTTATATATGTACCACACATTTATACCTAGTGTATTTAACCTTTATTTGATGGGGATATACATGTTTTAATGGCTCCTTATTAATTTCTTTCGAAAAGATCATTAAAGGGTACTTCTCTCTTTTCATTGCCTCTTTTAATGTACCAGTAAATGAAATGTTTTAAAATTGAAATGGTTTTTAAAAACACACATTCTTATGTTTAAAACCCTTTGTTACTTCTATTTTATAAGAATTATTATTCCCATACCCCCATTAAATACTCTTTACTTGACCAATCAATCAATATTTATTTTATTATAAGAGAGTAAAAGGAAATCATAGGAGGATACAAATAAGAAATAAAAAGAGGTAAAGGGGGTATTAATTAATTAATAATAAGAGAATACACTATAACATGGTTCAATCCCTCATGAGGAAAGGAATAAAGACCAGAAAAAAAAAATCTTTTAACCTTAGGTCGCCTTGGTGGGAAGAAAATTAGCAACCGTATTCCCTTTACCCCACGTATGAAAAAATACATGTGGTTGTTCACAAGACACTTGAAACTATGAATGGTATATGAAATAGACCAGGGGATAGGTCAAAGACCAATTATATAACTATAAATAATAAGAGAATATGTTTTTCTTACCATGAGATTAATATTACTTTGAGTACACAACATGAGGTACACGAGCATCGCTTAAGCTTCTTCTTAAAGTGAGTCTCCTCTTCTGAAAAAAAGATAGATTAATAGATTCTCAATATCCCATAAAACTCCACAACCCTGCATAACTCCCATGTTTCATGAACCATCTCTGTTCATCATATGACCAGATTAGTGTGGGTACAATCGAACCCACTTCCCCAGCATAACATTGGGAGAAATGTTGGGTGTGGAAGTGATTGAAAGGAGTGATCTTAGAGATTGGGATACATCACTATATTTATAGAGTCATATAAAATCAATCAATGTGTTTCTTGTTTTAAAAATAAGGCATGTTCTTGTACTTAAGAATCCTTTATGCCAAGATTCCTTTCTCTCTTTCCACATACACCAACAGTCTGCTGATAGGATTAGAGCTCTCATATTTTCCTTAGTGCTGAGGGTCCCCACTCCCTAAAACCACTGGTTAAGGAAAGTATCACTCCAAGACTCCTAAAAATATCATCTATTTAAACCATAAAATGATTTCCACCCCATAATTATCTAATCTCCTTTAAATAATATATGATTGAATGTTTTAACTGGTGGTTCCCTATAACAATGACACTTTAAAGCAAGTATAACAACAAGATGTTTGATTTTTTCCTTAATTAGAAGTGCATGGTTCCTTACACACCACACCAGGAAATTTAATTTCCTTATAATATTCTTATTCCAAAGCACTTCACCCCAATATTCCGGATCATTGGCCATCATATTCATTCTATGAAAATATTTTGATGAGAAATCTCTCGAAGAGAAACCCATGAAGACACGTCTGTCTAGATCATAATTTAACATAATGTTATAACATATTTTCCATTGGTTATAATCTAGGATAAAATGGATAATGCTTTAGTGCACACTATATTTCCCCAAAGTGATGTCCGAAGTAGGATATTTGGGAATTCCAAGATTTATTCCCACACAATTATGCTGCTAGATGTTGATGTCATCCCTACCCACTATCCAGTGAGTGTTCCATTGTGGATTCAATCAGTGAGACTGGATCATGAGATGGAAATTTAAAGTATTACCTATCTAAATTCCCATGTCAACCCCATACTTATCATGTATTTACTTTCCACAGAGCATCTTCCCCTCGAGGAGCTCCCATTCCAACTTTTCATGCAAGCCCTTCATTGTCCCATAGACACTTATAATGTTAATACAACCCTTAGATAAAGGTCTTTACATCCTATCTCATGAAACCTAGTAATTATTTCCATATGACTGGGAATCCCATAATAAATAATCCATAATGTCATCCATTCTAGATACGACCCTTTTTGGAATATTTAGGACAGAATGGACATGCTTAAGAATAGATGAGAGAATGCTATTCACCATGGTAATTCTTCCTCCAAATGATAAGAACCAGTTTTCCAATTCACGATTCATCCCATGATTCTATAAATAACCCTATAAAAGTGATGAATATGGAGTTTTCATGAGGATATCAGGGAACCCAAATATTCCTTGGGAAATGTCCCTCTGTGCATGTCAAGGCTGCTCTCCAGAGATCTAACCCACCTATCAAAAAATCCGCTCTAAATGTAGATACTACTCTTGTCATAGTTTACTATTTGGTCACTCCATTTACAATAATCCTACATGATTCCATTTATCTCCCAAATATATATATTACTACCATTAATAAAAATGATTCTTTCATTTGAAGACATAAGGTGAGATATTCCACAATAATGGTATCTGGAGTGATAAGGAAGAATACTACCCAACACAATACCTTTGTTTATATATCAACTTATAGAGTCCTAGGTAAGAATAAACAAGGTGGGGATATTAAAATAAAAAAGTTTTATTTTAGCATCATGTTTCCCATTTATGTACCTAGTCTTATAAATACACTAGAATTTTTGATCCTTTGTTTTTAGTTAATGGATATTTATGATAAAACTCATTTAATAATAAGTGTAAAAGGCTTGAGTCACTATACATTTTGAGGTTGGGAACTTAGTATACCAATTTAGGTGATGAGTTAGTTTTAGTTATTGTTCATTGGGCTATAGTATGATTTATTTATCTATTTCATGAGAGGATTTTAGAAGGATCCTAATGACTATACTGTTATTCTCACCCCATGTATGTATAAACTATTTTTCAGGTCAGTAGGATCATGTTGGATATCAGGCTAGATATTACTAGCTTGTGGGATAAAGGAGCCATTTGGTCTTCATGGTCACTATTGGCTTTACCTTTTTAGTACTTGTAGTTTCCTTTCTAATTTTTTTGGTCTTTTTTGACATTTCATGTTTACACTAAAGACCTATTTTATCTTTATGAGAAGGTGTTGATCAATGTGTCTGTATTATCTCTCTCATCAACATTTTCTCTTAGAGATTAATGCCTCTCATTTGTATGTTTAATATACCCTCATCACTAGTCACAAGCACGGGGCATAATGGAGGCTAGAATTAAGAGGTCACCAGCTCCCTTCTCTCATTATCAACCACATATGGAAAATCTTGTGGGGGGGGGATCATGATAGAGTGGTATCAATGGTTTAGGTTATGGGATAAGATAGATTCTGGAGTTAGGAATCAGTGATTTTTCATGGGTTAGTAAGACAATAGTTTTACCTGAGTTTAGTAAGTTTTGTAAACAAGGAAGATCAGTAGAGACATGGGTATTTGTGGCCCACTGTGATCTAATGCACAAACATTTAAGTTTACCTATCCTACTAAGAAGAGTGGTAATGGTTACGGGGAAAAGACAAAGGAAAGAATCATGCATCATTATTCTTTGTGTCTATTTTTAAAATGGTTAGACCTAGGGATTAGGTTAAACCTTATATAAATAAATAAAGTAATTAACCAACTAATGTTAAATATTCCATATTCTAGTCTTAGGATTCACTAACCATTTGTGTAACACCTCGAGATTTTTTGAAATATATTTTTTCAATAAAATTTAATCATTTTGATATTTTTCATTATACACAACACCAATTTTAGATTATGTTACATGCAATGATGATTTTATCTTATGTTACATGCTATATTTATTTTAGACTGCATTATACGCAATACTGATTTTAAATGAAATGTAAAATACTATTAAAATATTATTATTTAATGTGATAGTTATTACCTATACATTGGAATGGAAGGTATGAATAGTATTAAATAAATTAAGAAAATATATGGTCTAAAAATGTATATATAATTAATTCTTAGGTTCTTAATTAATTATAAATGGAAACATAAACTATTTAAAAATAATGGAAATATTTTTTTGAAAAACTCTTTTTGAGCACAAAAACGATTTTTAACTTAATAAATTAAAAAAAAAAATTTGTGAATGATTTAAATAAAATTTAAATATTATATATTCAATAAAATTTTTGACATTCATATGATATTTTTTCTAGAAAATAGATAAGAATGAATCTAATTTTATGTTTAAAAACTATATTTTTTTTCTAAAAATCAATTTCGTCACCTTTTGTACACCTATTTTAAAATTAATTTTTTTTACACTTTTAGTAAATTTTTCTAAAAAATAAAATTAATTTTTTAAATCTACATTTCAAAATTATCTTAGTAATAATTTTCGAGAATTTTCCGAAAGGATAATTTTTTCGACTAATAGTGAAAAATACCAATTTTTATTAAGAATTTTCATTTCTATTGAAGCATTTAAATACATAATTTTTTTTAAATATGGTTTTAAAAGTAAAATTAGTTCAATTATATATCTATTAATATAATTTAGTTCTTTTAAATAAATTTATTATTTAATTTTTATATTAAAACATTCTAAACTTACTAAAATTTTCTCTTTGAAAACCCCTTTTCTCATCGCATCCGCATGTTTAATTTTCAATCAAATACTTCCAGTTTTATGAGTTGAATTTGAAAAAATGGATTCTATATTTTTAATTTGAATAATTTATATTATAAAAAAAAAATTAAACTTAGTGTTTTACCATAATGAATAACAAAAATAGTAAACAATATTTACCATGGTTATGGTAAAAATGAGTTTACTAGGGGTTAAAGTAAAAAGATAGGGGTTAAAATGACCCAAAACTTATAAAAACCCATTTTATGGAAATATTTAGACCTTATATATTATAGGTTTTATAATTTTCCATTTTCGATCCTTTTTTCAAGTGAAAAACATGTGTACACATATATTTTCAAAAATACAATTGTGCCACTCACATCACTTATAAAAGGCCACCCCATATTCTCCCCTATTCACACTTATGAAACCAATTGGTCAGGAAAAACCCTAAAAAAATCACTTAATTACTTTCCTCCTATCATCATATAATCCTTATTTTGGTCATAAATCTAATCTAAGAACCCTTTTGGTGGGAACTAAATTTTTTTTTCGAAGAAGAGGTAACGTCCCTAATTTATTGTTTTAT
The DNA here is from genome assembly GCA_963277665.1 of Viscum album. Classification (NCBI taxonomy): domain Eukaryota; kingdom Viridiplantae; phylum Streptophyta; class Magnoliopsida; order Santalales; family Viscaceae; genus Viscum; species Viscum album. The sequence continues at coordinate 1,561,817,824 of OY728130.1, forward strand.
TTTATTTCTTACTCCACCTCCTGAAATAGATATTAAAACATTATTATATGATAAACCTAATATCTTTCATATACTGAGATGTTATTATGTTAATGAAACATCCTAAAACATTCTCTTCTTCCTTTAAATAGGTCACAAAATCATGATTCATATGTTTTTGCGAACTACATCCTTCTGAACCAATGTTATTATTTTTACATCACCAGCTCTCATGGTTTTATATAAAGATTTATTTATTGTTTATATATTATATTTATGATATTATTATTATTCTTGGATCATTATATCACATATTCCATCTCACTTTCCATTCCATGGGAATATGATAAGGTCGTTCGTGTGTATGACGGACTACCGCCTCATAAAGCGATCGTTCACACTTTACGTGGAAGGTAATAAAGAAGAATTTAATGAAATTATGAAATATATATGAGATATAAACAATTATTTAATGGTAATATATTATTTACCTTTTTTTTTCAATCCTTTGAGAAAATAGAAACAGTTTTCATGCGTACGTATGACCTACCCTCTCCATAAATGGTGTATTTCATTTTATATCTCTAAATTTTATGGAATAATATAAATACATATATACTGAATATACATTATATTTATATCATGGTTTATATTCTGGAGATATTTGAACCATTATCAATTTAAGAAGACTGAAAATAACAAATCAAAACGTACATGAAAATATTATCTGAAACATGACTTCTACATGAATGTTTTAATAAATAGGTATTAAAATGTCATAATTAAATCATACATGGAGTTATATATAAAATTATTGTTATTTAATAGGTTTATAATAAAATTATTTGTATTATATATGAGTTTTTAACATTTATGAAGGGGGTCAAGACATTTGGTAAGAGATTTTCATCTCACTTTTTTTACTTCCGTGAGACACATGCCATATTCACCACCCATTTATTTTATGTGGTTTATATAATGAACATAAATGTATTTTAAGATTATTCACCTGAATAATATTTTTATTTACTTATCCGTTTGATGATACATATTTCATGGGTCTTAAGATTTAGTGTTACTAAAGTGGTGACGGTTTTATGATACAATCTCATCATTTATCGGGATTTTTTATGTTTATACTTTCAATGATGAAATATTATGACCCATATCTCAACTAATTAACAAATTTTCTTCTCCTCTAGATATTTCACGAGAATACATATTTTCCCTTCATTTTCCTCTATTTATGTACTCAATATTTCAAAATAATTTTTTTAAGAAAAATCATCTTTATTTCTCTCTTCGGTCAAAAAACCCTTTTCTTCCAAAACAATGTTTTCTAAAAATGTTTTGAAAAATGTTTTTATAAGTCTCTCAATGATTTATTAAATAATTTTTTACCCATTTTTTACTTTTTATATATTTTTTGAAAGTAATCTTCATTTTGTTTTCCAAAAAATAACCGTTTGGCTTTTACAAAAAATGTGAAAAAAATATTTTCTTTAACATGTATGACATGAATGGTATTTTTTGATATCATGAACAACTCATTATTTTTAAATATTAATATATAATTTTAAAAAAATTCTATGAAGTTAATTTCCAAAATTTCTTATGGTTTTTTATTTTAAAAAGTGATTTTGAAAGAAAAGATATGTTCCTCAAGAAATGTTCCAAGTGTATTTTCAAAATCATTTTCCATATAATTTGAATTCTTTTTCTATTAATTATTCTTTATTGGGGATATTATCCACATATAAAATTATTATTCTTTCTATGAATTGTTTATGTTTATGATGGAAAGATCTTTATGAAGCCCTTTTCTTTCTATGGGTTATACCATGAAAAAATTCTTATCAAACCTGATTATTTTTCCATGAGTTATGCTTTCGTGAAATGATGAAGTGTATATGAAACCCATTTCTTTTTCATGGGTTATGGTATGATGTAATTATTATGAAACCCATTTCTTTCTATGGGTTCTGATATAATGGATGTTTTACTATCTTGTGGTGCACACATGTAATATTTTTGTTATGCAATGATGGTTATGTTATAACCAAGGACAGTGGTTATGTTATAATCAATTATAGTGGTTATTTTATAACCAATATAGTTGGGAACTATATCTCCATATAATGAATTGGGTATTGATTAATGCTATATTATCTCAAAGGGTACATGTTATGTTATCCAAATCCAAAAAGGGAGTATAGGTGAGGTTATCCCAAGACCAAAAGAGTGTACATGGGAGGTTTTTCCATGCTCAAAGAAGGTACATGGGTGGTTAGCCCAAGCCTAATTTTTTTTATTGTATTGGTAGATATCCTTGACATTAGTTTTTATGCTTATGTATATGCTGAAAATCCATGTCTTATGGAAATATTATGCTCTCATGGGTCATGTTTTTTTATTATATTATGAATCATGTTTTATGAACTATCATGATTTATGCCGTGAATCATGTTTATGATTTGTATTATAAATGGTTTGGTTTTTATTTTTTTATTCTCATGTTCTCATAGCCATATTCTCATGTTATATTGATATATCCCTTGTTTACCCTTAATAGGCATATGAGATTACCCTTTATTTTGTTTCCTTTCTCCAGGATAGAAAGAAAGTTATTATGTATGATATGTTTAATAAGGGTTCTAGTTATGATAAATTTAGTGGGATATAGTGTAGCTTACATTAGTACTAGTTTATTATATATAAAAGTTTCCAAATTCACTAGATCTGACCTATTATGGAGTGGATAATTATTTTATTTAATGAATATTTATCTTATAATATGTAATATTTATTTATGAGAAGTTTAGGTCTCTATAGTTTTTTCTTTTATATGTATGGATCCTGGTCGATGTCCTCATTAGGTTTGTTCTAATGTTGCTCAGCAGAATGTTCATGAAGATCATCATATAGTAGAGGTCGATGAAGATAACACTTATGGGAGGACACTCTAAGAGTTTCATCATTAGAGTCTACAGAAATATGAGGGATCCAATTTAGGACTAGTCATAGAAGAATGGTTGGAGGAGGTTGGGATAAATTTTAGTTTAATCCATACTCAAAAGGAGCAATGGGTTTCATTGTTAGTGATAATGTTATGTGGGGTAGAGAGGTAGTGGGAGATTTTCTTCCTTAGGGGTCGTAATGAGTAGTTTTTCTTATGGGAGAAGTTCATGAACCAGTTCTAAGAATAGTTTCTTTCTTCTACCATAAAGGATACCAGTCTCCAAGAACTACTTACCCTTTGATAGGGGAGTTGAAATGTGTGGGAGTTTAGGATCTATTTCAAGACCCTTCTCCATTATACTTCAGACCTATTTCTAGAAGTTGATTCTAGGGAAATTCATTTTAAGGAGTCTTTTCAACCAAAGATCCAGTACTAGGTCACCCATTTTATGAAGAAGACATATCTCGAGTTGTTGGAAAGAGTATAGACTTTTGATAGGATTCCATGAAGAACTGAATAATTATGAGAGGGTAGTCATCAAGATTCCTCAGAATTTTTTCTATGCCCCGGGGTTCCTAGTTTCCTGGAGAAGAGAGATTTCAGTCAAATGGGGGTAAGTCCTTTACCACAACGTGTTTTTTCTCTGGGGGTGTTAGCACTAAGACATTTTCCAATAGATCAAATGTATTATTTTATTATGTAGGCCAAGGTCATCAGTAGAGATATTTCCTGAACATTTTTATCAGTCAATGTGCCCAGGTGTTCCACTTCAAGTTCCTCCATTATGATAGTTTACTCCAAGGTAACTACAACAAGACGATCGAGGTTGGGATCCGTAGTGAAGAGATCGGGTAGTAATATGGTATCCTAGAGATTCTCCTCCTCCTTAGAGAGTATATTATAGTCATGGAGGTGGTCTTCAGTAGGGCCTAAGAGTCCAAAGAGCATGTCATGTCCAGCTGCATGCTCTATCATTTATAGAACCAGGTAATTCAGATATAGTTTTAGGTACCCATAATTTGTTTTCTACCTTGGTGTATTCTTTTTTTTATTTAGGAGATACACAATCCTTCATTTCACCTACCATTATCCATGAATTTGGAATTTAGGAGGAGATAATTATAGTTCCCATTACATTGGTTATGCCGGTCATAGTATGATCTTATATGTATAAAGTATCTAAGGACTGTGATCTAGTGTTGGGGAAACACCACTCTTGGGGAGACTTCCTATGTTTACAAATACAATCCTACGACATCATCCTTAGTATGGACATGATATATTTGGTCGAGGCTATTTTGGCTTACTTCAAGAGACATGTTGTGTTATATAATGATGAAGGAGAGTTTCTAGTATTTATTAGTGAGTGAGACCCTAAAATGGGTCATAGGCGTGTTATTTTCTTATCTTCCTTGATGTGAGAGATAATGCTAAGTTCATTGGAGTTTTATCCATCGGTCTTTCCTAAGGTTGTAGAAATGAACCTTGATTTCGTTCCTAAGGAGGTTGTAGAATTTCACCATTGATGAGAGACCAGGTTTAGGATCGAACTACAACTGAGTGTTTCTCTAATCTCAATTTATTAGTATTTGATGGAATCTTCTGAGATATGATATCTATGAGTACAACTTAATGATATATTTTATTGAGGTTTTTTAGCTAGGTGTGTCACCTTGGGGTGCACTAGTTTTGCTCGTGAAGAAGTATAATGGTAGTTTAGATCTGTTGTCAATTATCATCTCTTAAATCAAGTGAAAGTGAAGAATCATTTTCCTCTTCCACATATTGATGATTTATTTTATCAACTAAAAGAAACTAGTTATTTATCAATATCGATCTATGGTTAGGATATCATCAGATACAAGTGAAGGATGAGGATATTCCGAAGACCACTTTCTGATGTCATTATGGGAATTATGAGTTTTTGTGTTGTCATTTAGTGTAATGAACACTCCAACATTTTTCATGGTTTAATGAAAATAGTATTCATAGAGTTCTTGGATTGGTTCATTATGGTTTTCATTGATGCCATCTCTGTGTACTTTTGTGGAGGAGTATGTAGATCATTTTCATGCAGTTCTGTATCATCAGTTTCCATTCAGGGAGTTATCAAAGTGCTATTTCTATCTTAATTATGTTCATTTCTTAGGTCATTTCATGTACCAATAAGGATTAATTGTAGATCCTTTTAATATAGTTTAATTTTTTATTGGTTATCCCCCAAAACTATTACATAGGTATAGAGTTCCTTGGGGGTTCAGGCAATTACAGGAAGTTATTATCTGATTTCTCATGGGTTACAAATACTTTGAAAACCTTGACTAGAAAGGATAATGAATTCATGTGGATTGAATAGTTTCAGGTGTATTTTTAGTTCCAAATGGATAATATGTTTAGTACTGTAGTTATCCATCTTCTAGAAGATGATGTTTATTTTGATTTTTTTCTATGATTCTTCATAGCTTGGCTTGGACTGTGTGTTGATGTAGTAGAGATTAGTTGGTTCTTATATGTATAAGAATTTATGTCCCCATGAGCATAATTTTTCCACCCATGATCTCAATTTGTATTTAGTTGTTTTTTACTAGATATTGTGGATAAACTACCTTGTCAAAAATCATTTTTTGTTTACTATTGGTCATAATATCTTGAGGCATGTATTCTCCTAGAATGACTTGAACTTGCTATAATAACGGTGGATGGAATTATTATGATATCATGAATTCAAGATTTTATATACACTAGGAAAGGGTAATTTTGTAGCCAATGTTCTAAGAATAAAGTCACATAGTGATGTTGTACATGAATGTCATGATTTTTGGAGAGTTATCGATGGACTTATTCAACAGTTTACCTTGATATCAAGGAGGCTATAATACTATATGGGTTATATTGTATCATTTGAAAAAGTTATCACACCTCATAGCGATCAGGGAGTCGAACTCAGTGGAGGTTTTGTCAAGGAATTACCTAGATGAGGCAGTGAGGCTCCACAGTTCCATGAGGGTGATCATATATGATTATAACCAGTGATTTACTCCTAGGGTGTGGATATTTCTCCTACCTGATTTTTTCTTTTAGTTGTGCCTTAACACTACTTTTTATCCCCAGATGGATAGTCAGACATAACAGACTGTTCAGACTCTTGAAGACATGTTGTGTTTTTATGTCCTGGATTTTGGAGGTTCATGGATGAGGAACCTTACTTTGGTTTATTTTTATTACAATAATAATTTTCATTAACCCATTCATATGAAATCATTTGAGGTTTTTTATGCTATAACTTTCCATTCTTTTTTGTTCTGGACTAGGGTCTAAGAGTCAGTAACTGTCTGGCCAGAGATAGTGAAAAACAAGACAGAGATGGTTCAAGTGACACATGAGAGGATGAAAGCAGTGAGGGATTGTTAGAAATTCTATGTTGACCATAGTAGGATACCTTTAGAGTTTGAAATTGTACATTATGTGTTCATTAAGGTGAATCCTCATTGTGGGTAGCGAAGTTTTGGTTGTGGGAGTAAGTTCTCTCAATTATTTTTAGGCCTTTCCAGGTGTTGTCTCATGTTTGAGTTGTGGAATATTAAAAAGCACTTCCCCAGAAGATGAGTTGGATGCACAATTTTTTCCATGTGTTACAACTATAATATTAACTTCATGATGATTCTCACATCATTGATTTTGGAGAGATCAATTTTTATGATGACATGACCTTTTAGGAGCATCCTATGGAGATCCAAGATCACAAAGGTAAGGTGTTTCGATGGTGTTCTATTCCCTTGGTTAATGTCTTGTGAAAAACTTGTGGCATGGAGGAGAGTGGCCAAGAACATGATTCGTATATATGTGATAAATACCTAAAGGTATTTGTTTTTGAGATATTATCTTATGTTAATTCTCATTTGTGGTTGTTAAACTTTTCTGGTTTATGATATGGTTGTCTCTCTTGTTGCTTTGCGGTGTCCTTTCTCTCATTGATACATATCTACTATAGATAGTTCTTTGGATATGGTTCTTTTTGTTGTGTGGTTTTTTATTTTTTCCTCTATGTGAGGCATTTTATTTTCTATTATTGTGAGATCCTTGAGATATATATCACAGGGTGGTTGTTTAAACAACCCTTTTTGTCATTTCTCTTCAGGTGTTGTTTTAAATTCTCTAAGATGAGAATGGCTTGATAGGTATGTAATGTAAGGAAATAGATCTTAGTATCCCTTTATTCTCTATGTTTGGGGTTTGTGAGGCACCTGGAAGAAGTTACATTGTGTTTAGAGAGTATTGGGGGGGGGGGGTGTTCTACTACATTTTTAGGTAAGGCTGTAGCGTAGAGCCATGGGCTATGCCATAGGCCTTGGTTCTATGGAATGGAAAGACATTTTGTAGCATAGGGGAGATTTGATATGCTTATTCCTTTTTAGGGGTGAATGAACCATAGAGGTTGGATGCACCATATCCCTTTCTGGTGGTCATGTAGTTAGAGAGTGGAATGGGAGTTTGTGACACAGTAGTTCAAGGTTGTTCTACAAGAATGAGATAACTGCGACGTGGTTGATTATGATACACTATAGTCTCTCCTTGGGAAAATAGGGTTTGTACTAGATCTGTACTATATATATCGAGCATACAAGTTTGATTGGTGGGGGGGGGGGGGGTTGCAACATGGTCTCCTTCCACTGTGTTGTGGTCCTCCCATTTTTCAACAGCCTGTGACGTGGTCTGAGGGGATTCACTGTGGTCTTTTAAAAATAAGTATTCCAATAAATACCCCAACCCCCATCCGAATCCGATTTTCTCCCAATTCTTTATCTCAAACCCTTGGAACCCAAGGGTAGTTTTTCAAAGGCTTTAAATACCCTTTCAATAGGGATTCATCCTATATTCACATGTTTGATCCACAAAAATCCAAGGTACGTTCTACCTCCTTTTTTACACGGTTTATTCATAGATAAATATCGTTTCCACCAATTCCTTATTTCAATGTTATGAAATATGATATCCATACTTCTAATGGACATTTATTTATCTTTTTCTAGTGAATTCATGTCATTAAATCCTTATGGGATCATAGTTTCCTCATGGTAGAGGTGATCGTAGATTTTCACTGGCATTATGTTTCTATTTCAAGAACGTTAGAAGTTTGAGGTAGGGGATTCATTACTTATTTTATTTATTTACTTGAGATCAAAAATTTACCATGGTTTATCAATTTTTTTGGAAGTGGAATTAATGTAACAAATATTTAACTATATTAAAGAATGAAATTGGTTATGGTTAGAAATTTCTTGTTTTATACCATGATAATGGTTTGCCTCTTGATTTTATAGATAGTGTGTTATCTATGACATTCTGGTTAGTATATATTTTTTATTATTATGTTGTAATGTTTCTTTAGATGGAAAATGGTAAAGAATGTAAATACAAAATTAATTGTTTGGATAAAGAACTTAAAGAGGTATGTTTAATAAATTTAGTGTATCTTGTAATTTGATGGCAATCAAATTGATGCTATTTGCATGTTTAATTTAAAATTTTCTTCAATGTGTTAATATAATATTCTAAATAAAATGAATCTAAAACTCTTATTTATGAAAATAATAAAAATCATGCTAAATGATAATTGTTATCATTTAATATTGTTAAAGATGGAATAAATTCTTGGAAGCATGTTAAATAAATGATAGCTTGAGATAGATCATGCCTTAGGTTGACTGTAATTAGAACCTATGATAATGAATCAGTTAATTCATGATGTAATTAAAATGATATATTTTGATAAAGATAAATATTTGAGTTTGAAAGATCCCATTTTTTTGAGAAGGAATAATTCCCTAGGTTTGGGGTCGAGTGAGGTCATTTTCATATAAAGGATAAATTCATTGTTTTAGTGTCTAGTTTTCCCTATTGAATATGTTTGTTTCTTGCTACCTTTTGATGTTATTTGGAGTTGATCCTTTCGATGTGATGTGATTTAAGCCTTATATGGATGATTATATATGGGTGGGGAGGCCCAAAATTTGTGGTACTAGTTGATGCTTGTTATGGAAAGATGCATGGTGATATGAATGAGGGTGTTGGGGATGACACCAAAGATGATGGAATAGGTTTAATCTAGGATTAACTATTGTTGTAATTAATTTGGATGATTTATATTAATTAATCTATTTAATTTTCATATGTACATGATTCTTTTTTATCTGCATTCGTTTCCCCACTACATGAGGTAGCTGGACATGCTTGGTTGCAACTCTTTAATGGTATATTATGATGTTTTCCTAGATTAATTGTAATTATGAAATCGTAGTAATGTTTAATAAATATTTAACTCATGGGGTTAGTTTTATATATAATTAAAATGTTAATGTTAATCATAATAAACCATGGTCTCAATTGGATGATTCTTGGAGGGTATGGACTTCAACTGAGGATAATAAAGTGTGGTATAATCAATTTTAAATTAATGGTTAATGGAATGTAACTTGGAATAATTTTTATGGTTAATTAATTACTAATTAATTAATTAATGAAATGAAATTATAAAAAGTAAATAATCAATTTTTATTTGTCATCTTAAATTCTTGTGTGCTAATAGGATATCTAGTCCCCAGAAGTGTCAGCTGGGTGTCCAAGTGATGGTAGATACCATTATGCCTAGGACTAGAATATTCCCATAGTGTGGTGGTAAGATATATTATATGATATATGTTTTGTTATTTCATATGCTAACCCACTAATTTTGGTAGAGTGAATTAAACTCAGTGGACTCTGAGAGGGTGTTTTCCCAAACATACTGGTGGTGACGATGGATAACTTACTACCCCCTCTGGTGCCACTCTCTTCTCTTAGTAGTATTACGTGATGGTATTGAAAGTGTTTAGTTTCCTATATTTTTTAGGGGACTATAATGGATTATGGTTGTTTCACAAACATGTATATTCAGATATAGTATCCAAAGGATTATTATATGTGTGATGTGTATAAGTTATGATGGATTAATGCACCTTACTCAGTGTATGGGCTGTGATGGCTTGAGGTATAACAGTCGATGTGTAATACACATTATACAGTATGTGGTGGAACCCTAAAGTTACTTTGTTACTATATAGATTTGTGATATGGGATGATGTGATGATTTGATTCATGAGTTGAATGTTGTGATACTTATCCAAGGTGTTTTAAGTCTGTCTTACTTTTGGAGAGAGATGGCTCAGGTCATAAAACACTGGGTAAGTGTAGAAAACCAATGGGGAAGTGGTAGTAGGGTACCCTTATTGTTTTATTACTATAGAATATGATCTATTTTATGAGATACTTAATGATATATATCCACGAAGAGGCTGGGAACTTAGTATACATATTAATGTGACAAGTTAGTTTCACTTGTCGTTCACTGGGATTTAATATGATTTTTTCATCTTTTGTATGAGAGGATCTAAAGAGGATCCTACCGAGTATACTATTATTCTCACCCCATGGATATATAAAATATTTTTCTATTCAGTAGGATAATGTAGGAGATTGTGCGGGATATTATTAGCACGTGGGTTGTAAGAGCTATTTGGGATTCAAGTTCACTGGTGAGTTTACCTTTTTGGTACTTATAGTTTCCTTTATAGTTGTTTTAGTCTTATATGACATTGAACGTATACACTTGGGATCTCTTTTATCTTTATGAGAAGGTTTTTATTGGTGTATCCATCTCATATCTTTCTTACACTTTTTCACTTCAAGGGTAATGTCTCCCATTTGTATGTTTGTTACATCCTCAATGTTAGTTGCTAACCTGGGGCCAAATGGAGGTGAGACTTGGGCATTCACCATCTCACTTCTCTCATTGTCGACACAAGAGGTGTATTCCTTAGGGGGAGGGGATCGTGATAACCTAGGCTAACACTAAGCTATGTGTGACACCCAATCCTGCCTTAATAGGCCAGTGGCTAGCGACTAGCACCAAAAAGGAATAACAAACAATTGGAGGGCTTAACCTAAACATCCCATAGTAAAAAAGCCACCAAAATGAAGGTTCTGGGCATAATGGAAGCACTATATGGGGCATTTCTAACTCATATTTTGGTTACAATCAATGATCAATATGAGATATACATTTATTCTTGGGCCATAAAAATTGAATCAAAGAGTATTTGACTTGATAACATTAGAAACAGAACATTAGATCATTGCATATTATTTATAAATAATCTAAATAATTAAATCATTACCTTGCAATGAATTATTTCTTCATTTATGAATCTGAAAATGCACCTATTTCACACATTCATTGTGTTGTAGCAATCAAGATTATATTCCCTCTAGTGGTGTTCCATACATGCTCTATAAATATTCGAACGCCGCTGTAGGAATCTCTGATTACTAGCATGGAAGATCCTAATGCTTATAATGTTTTCCTTAGTTATTATTGCAAATCACTTCAAGAAGGATTCTCTTGGATATCTTTAGAATAGAGAGTGGTGGTGGGGAGGATCACCCTCAATTGTTGATAGCATTCTTGGAGATTGGAGCTGTCTAGGGCTTTGAGAGGATTCTACAAATGTTGTTGTGCACAAAAAAATCCAAATGGAATCCCTCTAAGAAAATAATATAATTGGGTTTAAATACTACTAGGGTTGAAAATAATAATTTCACATGTGACCTTATTATTTTTATTTATCCCTATGAAACCCCATGTTTATGATAATGGTAATGATATTATTACTTTTACATGCACAAAACTAACGAATTAATTAAATATTATTTATTAAAATAACATTGAATATATATTATTTATTTCCAGAGAATTAAACTCGGTATTCCATTCCTCCATAATATTTATCAAGCCTTAAATAATGACTATTTATTTAATAAATAAATTCCACTCAATTATTCATCAATAAATAAATAAATATTACACCCACTAAATAAAAAATAAATATTTATTAAATATAATATTCATAAAATATTCTCTTGAATAACTAGTGACATATAATTTGTGATCATGTAAACATGAATAATTATTAAACCATGAGTAGGAATATTATTTATTAAACTTATTAAATAATAAAAAGTAATTTTATTTAACTGAGGTTCTAGATAATCTTAGTGTGCGACCCTCTAGGACTATTTCTCAGTGGCATTAGGTAAAGCAACCCAAAGTCCAAGGTTTTTATCTAGAAACACTCCAGGGAACCCATAGAGAAATTAGTTAATGTCAAAATTACATAAAAATTAATATGAATTATTACTGTATGATATAATAACTTTATCATGACATCTCTAATGAAGAAGGTTTCATAATGGTGACATCAATCTATGTGTTTGATATCTCTTTATTTGTATTTCCATAAATTGATCCTACCTACAGAAAACCATGGATATGTATTTTTTTTAGGCTGTATCATTTCAATAAAAGGTTCTAATATATCAACCTTCACTGAATAATAGTAGTGAAAAATCCTTTCTCACATTATTCATTAATAAAATATTACTCATGACACACCCAACGTATCCTACTTCACTATGAACATATGTTATAGTTTTTTTCAATACATCCATACCCATGACTCATAATATTTATTAATAATAATATTAAATTCTATGTATTAATACACACATCCACATATAGGAACATCCAATGACACACATAAATGTGGATTTCTTACTAGCGAGTATCGTACTCATAATCTCATAGATTGGAAATTACCAAGGGTGTACATCATGATATGGTTCCTTAAAGTCATATTAGTCTCCACTCCTAATACCTTGTATCATTTATTTACCTCAAATTAATTTATCTAGTTATATAAAATATATTTTTGAATACTATCACGGAACTTATAGGTTCTCATCATAGCTAGAAAATACTATGACCTTTCAGTGTGATACTCTTAAAAAATTATCATATACTACGTTACACAAAAGAACAATCATGATGTGATAATTATTTCATTAATATTAAAAAATATGAATACATGTGATCATAAATTACATATAAGTTGGTTCTAGGGAACCAACTCTAATAGAATCCAACTTGCACTACAACCAACTACTAACAACCTTCACTCGATTTTCTCTCAAATGATATTCATTATTCTACTGAGATAATTCTTTAATCAAGGGGTACTCTATATTTTCTTCCAAGGAAACATTTCTAACTAAAACTTTACCCCTATAAGAAAACCCCCTCAATAGGTGATACTTCTAGAGTATGTTCTTTTTTCCATTGGTGTGACCTTGTATCATTTGAAAGAGCTACCACTATAGTATTATCACAATATAATGTGATAGGTTATTTTCTGTTAGGCACCACATCAAGCTCTTTGAAAATTTTCATATCTAAAAGGCTTATTTGGATACATCTTAAGACATTATATACTCTGAATCCATTATAGAATTAGAAAAAATGGTTTCTTTGAACTATTACTTCTCACAACTCAGTACTAGAAAATGGACCCATCACCATGGTTTTGGGGAAAACTGTGGGCATAGGAAACTTTTCAGGACCTATACCCAGGGTTTTGAAAAACCGTGGGTATATGGGGACATATACCCACAGTTTTCCAAAACCGTGGGTATAGGTCCTGAAAATTTTCCTATGCCATGATTTTCGAAATCAGTGGGTATAGGGGTACCTATCCCCATGGTTTTGGGTAAAAATATGGGGATAGGTCTGGGATAAAATATGTATACCCACGGTTATGAAAAACCATGGGCATAGGCTTCCCATGTGTGCCCGAGAATTTTTTTTCCCACGGGAAGCAATTTTTTTTTGGCGGGAGGCCTATAACCACGGTTCTTCCCTCTATACCCATGGTTTATATAACTATATTTAACTATATATATATATACATAGGTGATGTTAGGGAAGTGGTAAAATGTGGTGTTTACAATGAAGAGGTTGTGGGATCGAAACCCACTGCCCACATTCTTTTAGGATTTATACCCATGGTTTTAAAACCATGGGTAAAAGACTTTGACAACGTGGCAATTGTGTATGATGCTTTGAAACAATGGAAGAACAGTTATACCCATGGTTTTGGAAAACCATGGGTATAGGATGGGGACCTATACCAACGCCACCAATGACCACGGTTCCCAAAACCATGGGTATAGGCTATACCCACAGTTTTGGGGGCTATACCCACTATTTTGAACCATGGTTATATGTCATTTTTTCATATAGTGACCCCTATTTTGATACTAAAAACATATCCCAACTATAAATTTTGATCATTTTGATCTGTTAGAAAAATAGCATCAGTATAACACCTAATGACCAGCTCCCCATCTCTTTGATGCACCTGGACATATCCTTAGATCTTCATCGATATTTAAGGAAAACCTTAACAAAATATCAATATTGTTCACCTATATCATCTTGATATCTTATTACCATTCTCAATGAACAGGAAACATAAAGTCTAGTAAATATCATTGCATACATGGTTGATCATATTTACAAAATGTATGGGATATTACTCATTCTATATTTCTCTTATTATGTTTGAGGACACATTTTCTTAGAAAGATGTATACCATGTGACACCAAAACCAATACCCTATTGGATTTTTCCATTATAAATATCTTTAGTATATGGTTAATGTATGTACCTCGACTTAGTCCAAGTAGCCTATTCGATCCATCACAAATTATCTTAATCTCTAGTATGTAGGATGCTTCACCTAAGTCCTTCATTGAGAAGATTTTTTTAATTAGTCCTTAATAGATCACAACACTGGTACATCATTTCCAAGAAGTAATATGTCATCAACATGTACTACCAGGATAATGACTACATCCCTACTAAAAAACATGTAAAAACATGGATCCCATTATTTCTTAATAAAACCAAAATCTTTTATAGCTTCATTGAATCAAATGTTGCATGACCTAGATGCTTTATTCAATAAAAATGGATCTCTATAACTTTTAAATATTTTTTTCATCACCTATATTCACAAACCCTTTAGGTTTTTTCATATAGACATCTTCTTAAAGGTTCTCATTAAGGAAAGATGTTTTGACATTCGTTTGAAAAATTTCATAGTCATGGTAAGCTACTATAGAAAGTATAATTCTGATGGATTTACACATAGAAACTAGAGAACAGATTTCATTTTAGTTAATGGATTGACGATGATTGAACCCTTTAGACACTTTACATACTTTATAGGTACTTACTTTACCTTTCATGCCTATATTTCTCTTAAATTACCATTTGTACCCAATGAGATTTACATAAACTAATAGATCGGCCATAATCCAATCTTTGTTATGATACATGTAATCCATTTCATAATTCACGGATTCTTGACCTATTATAGCTTCTGATCTTTATACTACCTCTTTTTAGGAGAGGGGTTCATTATTTTGAACCAATAATGAGTCACTATCTTCTATGACTGGAAAACCATATATCTCCAGTCCCCTTACCTCTCTGGTTGACCTTCCTAATACTTTTATTTTTGGAATAACTTCTTCCATGGGGAACTATGAAATCTATTTATATACCATCTCTTATGTATCCTAAGAATCAAATCCATATGAGTCAATATTTCTCCCACTATCCTTCTTGAGGATGTCTACCCTCTCAAGAAAACCGAATTGTATGGATATAATCACTTTCTTTTATGAGGGGTTGTATAGGTAGTATACCCTTATTTCCTAAGGATACCCTATAAAGATACAATTTTTTCCCTGAGGTGGTATTTTTTTTCCTGATACAGCCTTAAAAAATTCCTTGCAACCCTATATGCATGTATGTGACGAAATGGGGTTCATTCCACTTTATAACTTGAATGGAATTTTGTTTTAAGCTTTAGATGTTACTTGGTTTAGTGTGTATGCTATAGTTTTTAATGAATATCCACAAAAGGATAATAGAAGATCTACATGAATCAACATCAAAATTACCATGTATATCAATTTATGGTTCCTCATTTCACTAAAAACATTCCATTATGTTGTGTAAGGTGGAGTGAGTAGATAAAGAAACCAAAACTCCCATAAATGTCAATAAACTCTTGGTTAATATATTTACCACCTTTTTTAGATAAAAAATTCTTTATCTTATTTACAAGTTTATTCTCTTATTCATTCATTAATTATTTTAATTTATCAAAGGACTCATATATATACCTCATCAAGTAGACATATCCATATCTACTCTAGTCATCAGTAAAAGTTATTAAGTAAGAATATCCACCTTTATCTTCTACAATAAATGGTGCACACACATCAGTGTGTACCAATCCTAGAAAATCTATGAACTTTTCACCATAGAATATTGGTTCTATAATTTTTCCTGATAAACAAGCATGAAATATTTCAAGTTGTTTTATCTGAAAAGTGTATAAATAATTATCTTAATAGATTATTATTAAAAACATATTGTTTATATAACCAAGATGGCTATGCCACAACTGGGTGTTATATGAGTCATGTGAACACAATTAATTATCAATTTCCATCACTTGGTATTCATAATTTAATACATAAATATAATTATTTAAATTTTCCATATCATAACATGTGTTGTAGTCATGAAAAAAAATTAATTCCTAAACATCAAAAAAAACCATCTATATCTAGGCAGGATTCCAAAATTATGTTTTTGGTAACAGTCGATACATAATCAAAATATTTTAATACCAATATCATTCCTTTTGTAAATTAATGGTGGTAGTCTCAAATGACTAGAGCATCCATCCTTACATAATTGGAATCTTGTAAATCCACCACTCTAGAAATATTTCAAAATCAAATTGGTTCTTACATTTGAATACATATGTGAGCACCAAAATCTATATCCAATAAACAATTTGTGGATATTGAAATATTAAACTTTATAATAAATGCAACTTTATCATTCCTTAGCTTTGGGTGCAGTTCCTCTTCCAATGTCCTTGATTTCAACATGAAAAACATATTTCTTCCCTTTCCTTTCCTTACCTCTATATTTTCCTCTTCTTAAAAGGATGGTGCTCGAGATATTTAGACTTTTTATGAGTCTTGGTTCACTTTCCCTTGTTCTTCCTTTTCTTTTTCATGATAAGAACCATGTGGTTTTCATTCCCCATTTCCTTTTCCACCGGGTGAACCATAGTAATATGTTTTAAAAGTCACTTCTTATGATTGGTCAAGTTATAATTAAGAATAAAACTGTTGAAGGAATTGGGTAGTAATGAAAGTATGATATTGGAGCACAACTCATTTGATAATTTCATTCCCAAGATGTTGAGGCATTCAATATATCCAATAGTCTTGACTAGATGATGTTCAACAGGAAACAGCTCTTTAAGCTTAATTTCATGTAAACAAAGCATTTGAGATCTTGTATCTCTCTTGTATAACCTTCTCATAATAGTAATCCCAAAGGTCATGCTATAAATATCTGTGTATTCATGTTTCTTTAGAATATCATTGGTAATGATAACATGAAACATTGAACATATATGGAATCATTTAAATGTTTCTCATAGAGAAAAAAATATCCCTCATTAGTCTCTTGGTGAGGCACTTTAGGATTAGAGTTTTATAGAACATATAATTTCTTCTCATGGTGTAGGATAACGAGTAAGATCCTTTTAAATTATTGGAAATTAGTTCCTATGAGAAGGTTATTCTTCTCAAGTATAGATCATAGTGATATGTTCAAATTTATATTTAATACTAATTCAACAAACAAGAAGTGCATAATTTTAGTACTTTTTATAATAAATGTAGATAATAAATATTATATAAATTTATTAATCTCCCACTATTTTATTGAAACCAAATATCCCTCAGCTTTAGCTTCAGAATATCCCATTTCTTGTAAATTATAGTGATAGAGACCCATATTTCCCTTATCATAACTTAAACTTTTCCCAAACAATCTATTTGAAGTGTTTTAGGTTGGAATTAAAAAATGCCAACTACATTGACTCGTAATTCCTTGATATGTTGATTGGACTCCCCATTACTGAAATCCTTAAATTTTATTTACTTAAACTATACCACTTAGTTAGACCAAGTAATTCTTGGGAAGTCAAACCATGATGTGAACTAAGTTTAGTCAACCCAAAAATTGAACATATAATTCCCTGATAATTGAAATCACCTAGACTTGGGATGGTCAACCACTATGGTTCAATTAACTTAAGTAGTGTAAGGATATACTAAATTAACATATATAATTGAGGGTTTTTTATCTTTTATATTTAAATTTTCCATTTTTTTCTTTATTACATAGTTTTTAATATTAAGTGAATTTAATTAAGTGATTAACCATGTCTTAGGTAAATTTTATGCATAATACAATTTATTTTAGTTCTACCTCGAATGGTCATTAATTCAATAATTCATGTGATTATGACTAAAAATACACACTAAAATTAACTATTCATCTTTAAATAAATAAAACAATAAATTTATATAATCATGAACTTTTTCTAATGGTTAGTTTAACTAGAGGTGATAAACTAACCATCAACCTAGGGGGAAAACACATTGAATTATGAAATAGTTTTTGTTGCGGCTTTACGCCTATCCTCCCATGTACCTCTTGCACCATTTTGAACTCATCTAAAAACTTGAACGTCCTCCACATTCTTAAGAGATCCATCCATTACATAAGATTTTACTCACATGTAGGTAAAGGGAACCAAAGGAAAGGGTAACGAGTTTACAAAAAAGGAAAGAGTGGGATCACAAATCCTTACAAAATGAGAGGAAAGATGATATGCAGACCATCAAATTAATTTAATAATAAATTAAAATGAAACCAATTATATACAAATATATGGTCTATTCTCATGATCATCTACACACATGCAACACATTTTTCATTTGAAACAATTTGATTTCAATTTTAATCAATCTTATTTGAGATAAATCACACTCGAATCAATTAATTATCTTCTTTAATTAATCAATTGTTTTATATTAATTCTCATATAAACTTTCTTGATATTCTCATCCATCATAATTTTAAACATTTTTTTTAAAATTAACCATGTAAAAAACACGTACCTTGGTGGAAACATAGTGAATAACAATCCGAATTACCCTGCATGTATTATATTGCACATTGTTTACTAATGCAGCATGTGACATACATGGATTATCATGCAATTTCATGGAGTGTATATGTAACGACCCAAAGATTCATTAATGGAAATCCCTCTTGGTTTAATTAAATGTCTCTTTATGTAAAATGTTTATATAAAATGTCAACTTATTTGGTTTTATGTTATGAATTGTGACCGTTACTTTTATAGTCATTGAACAGTGATCACATGATTAGTATAAATATAAGGCTTTAACAAATCCAATTTACTCAGACAAAGGAAGCGATGGACTCATCCAGTAGAATTGATCCATACGAAGCCCATTTGTCGGAGCTCGAAAAAGAGGTGGCGCCTTTTGGATTCTCTCTTGACAATTCCCAAGATGAGCTTTATCATGTCAATCTCTATTGGGACTGTCTATGGGAAAAGTGGAAGTTGATAGAGATTACCACTCGAGCGATGTTATCTGACCCACCTCTAGAGTCTGTCACCATCAGACACCTTAGCCTTAGGTCTTATGCGACAGTTTTAAGGGTTTATGTAACAAATCTCTAGTACTATGTTCATGTAAATTATTTTTGTATATAATAATGAATATAATTTCTTGTCATTATTGATACATTGTAAATAGTTTTTAAAATACAAATTGTGTTTTTTGTTATTATTTAATTAAGAATTATATTTTATTAAATTAAGGGATTTTTGAATTAAATTATATTTTAATAAAATATTATTATTATTATTAAATTAATTTTTATTAAATATAAATGATCTTATATTTTTATGAATGCAATTGTAATTTTTATTAAGGTTCGAAAGCCGTTTTTGCCAAATCCCGTGAATTTTCGATAAATGTCGGTTTTTATTTTAAAAGTGAAAATTAACATATTTAGAAAATTATTTAGATAATATAAATGTTATTTCTGGAATCGGGATGTCGAAATTATCCAACGGTGAATTTTTCATAATTTTCTGAGACAGTAAAATTTTTGGGTAAAAAATAAATATCGTTTAAATATATAATGTGTGTTACGACATCATAATGACCCAATAGTGATGTAATAAAATACTATAAGCTTTATTTTCGGCCAATATATGTTTTACCATTAAAATAATGTGATTTTGGGTTTTTTGACTTATTTTACAAAGCATTAATGGACCCCTCAAGACTTATTAATCATCTTGTCTTTTTAAATTATTTTTTATGGGAGTGTGACTCACCTCCACATAATAAAACCCATTATTTTAAGAAGTTAGGACTTTTAACTTATAAAATATTGTTTTTCTCTCCCCTTTTCCAAAAACCATGGGCAAAAACCATGAGCTGATTTGTGTTTTGGATTAGTTTAATGTAAGGGGTCCCAAACCTAAATAATAAAGAATTCACTCACCTTTCCTATATAAACCCACAAAATATCCCACTTCCTCCTCACTCAAAGCCTTTGGAGTTCCTCCAATCTCTGCCCTACTCTCTCTAGAATCCCCCCAAGGTTCCCCAAGCTCCCAAGAAGTCTCTCTCAAGCCTCTCTCAAGCCTTTGGAAGCACACTTCCAAGTAAGGGTTTATCTTCCTTTCACTTTTTTGTCCAATTTTCTTAATATTGTTATGCCCTTTTAATTTCAATTATAAATGCTGGGGTATGGTTTCAAACCTCCCCCATAATTCCCTCTTATTGTTTGAATGATGGGATACCCCTTTCTCTCTCATTAAATTCCTCCCATGTACACCCGTTACTATGCAGAAATTCCGAAAGGAACTTCTCTCTCCTCATTTACATTCAAGCAATAATTTTGTATCATGAATCTAAATTCCATTACAATTGTTGGAAAATGTATCTATATGACCCCCATTACTTTCCATTTCATGTAGATATTATTAGACACCCCTTTCTCTCTCATCAACCATTTTTATGAATTCCTATATCACGCCGTTACGCTGCCGAAATTGCACCGATTTTCTAAGACAATGCCATTGTGTAGTGAATGCCATGCCCATTTCTCCATCAAGGGTATTCACCTTCATGCAAATTTACTTATTAATTTTAAAGTTTCATTCCACCTTCCTTTGTCGTGGAATAAATGATTATGTTTTATGAATCCATGTTTTATGAATCCATGTTTTATGATCCATGTGGCACACTTATGCATGAAATGAAATGTTTAAGAAGGGTGTGCCCTTATAGCACTCCAATGCATTGGGTAAAGTATAGTATCATGATACATCATGTGAAATGAGTATTGACTCATTCTAATTCAAGTGAAACGAGGGTTTACTCATGCTTCATGTGCAATGAGTATTTACTCATGCTCCATGTGCAATGAGCCTTGGCCCATGCTAATTCCATGTTATGTTTTGTTGCAACATTTCCATGTTATGATTATCATGCTTTATCAAGCCTTTATGTTCATGTTTCTCTTGTACTCTATTGATGTGCCTATTGTCTAACATGTATTGTACTCCTCATTTATTCCATGTTTATTCCCTTATCGGGCTTTATAGCTCATCCTTTTTCTTATGCATGTCCTCAGGTTATCCCATGCAATGATAAGTACGAGGGAATGTAATGGTCATGTAAAGGAAGTTTTCAATAAAGATGTTGTATTTCATGTTTTAAGTTGTTATGTAATGATCCTAAGCCCCAAATACACTATACCTCTCGATCATCCATGTTTTATCAAGTGAATAGTTTATAAAATAAATCATGTTTAAGTTTGTAATAAAAGAAGGGTTGTCATAGTTGGTATCAAAGGATAAGTTTAGTTATTTTTGGGATTAGGATTAGAAAACCCTAGTAAAGCCATAGAGACAAGAATAAGTATAATAAAAACATCCATATGTTTTGGTATGTACTGAGTATGTGGTTTATCAAACAAATACATCCTTGTCTGGATACGAGCAGGTAGAGGCGGCTCTGGCACATATGTATCCTAGTGGTAAAACCCAAAAAAACCGCTTTGAGCTAGACTCAAATGGGAACTGGTGCAGGACAACAGGCCTTGCTGCACTCTTTTTTATGACACTCCCAGGGGATATGTTTTGATAAATTCTCAAGCTTAGTATGAACCCTTATTAAGGGAATAAAAAAAATGCCACTAAGAATATATGTTAGAAAGTAGATCATGAAAAGCCTAGATTGAGGCCTATAGACTCATGAGTTAAGGAAATAAAAGTTTATTTATAAGTCATCAACTTTTGTCTTTAGATTACCCTTTATGTGTTACCCCCTAGCTTTCCTTTTATTCCAACCAATGCCTGATAATAGGAAGACTCAGCTTAACAACTGATGTGAAGATCAGTGTGATGATTGTACTAATGAGATGCCCAATCCAATGGGAGTGGGAATCACAAACTTTGTCACACTTCTCTCTCAGCTAACTCAAGCTTTGAATAGAAACACAGGTCAAGATGAACATCCAAACCCCCATAAGAAGGAACAAGTCACTATCGAGAGCTTCATGAGACAAAGGTATCCTACTTTTAGTGGATCATCTGATCCCATGATCGCTGAACAATGGATCAACTCCATTGGAAAGATCTTCTCTATCCTTAAATTTCCTGAAGAAGACAAGGTTCTTCTGGAGGATTATCGTATGGAGGATGAAGCTGATCAATGGTGGATGTTGATCAAAAATACGAAGCCTGAGGAGGAGATAGAGGCATTGGAATGGAAGGATTTATGGAAGATATTTTTCGATAAATATTTTCCGCGCACCCTCCGGCTTAAGATGGAAAGGGACTTCCTTTCCCTCAAGAAAAAAGAAGAATAATCTGTTGGAACGTATGAGGAAAACTTCACAAGTCTTGCATGATACGCTTTCAGCTTTGTTGTTACCCCCTAATGCAAGGTTGACCACTTCTTTGGTGGGCTGAAGCCTAGGCTGCGGAAAGAATTAGCAATCCGTGACATTGAAAGCTATAAGGAAATTGTCCGATGTGCCCTCAAGGTCGAAATGGAGATCGGGGAATCACAGGGGTATCATGGGGACAAGAAGTGTAAGGTGGAATTCAATGATGGTGGTATGATGGATAAATCCAACGGTGCTAAGAAGATCCAGCACCCCACTTACCAAAAGTTCAAAAAGAAGCACCCTAGAAATTGCCTAAAGGGGACGCAGAAATGCTTTAGGTGTGGAAGAGAAGGGAACCAAGCTGTTAACTATCGACAAGAAAGACCCGCTACTGTGACATAGGAGAGGAACGCTCCGTTCGAACATCAACGCATTGTTCATTTCTAAAACTGCAAAGAATCGGGGCATCTTGCAAATCAGTTCCCTAATCTAAAGGTTTTCAGAGGCAACCAACAACCTACAAGGCTGCAAGGAAGAGCTTTTTCCATCACTTCTACTAAAGTGAACCTTGAAAAAGAAGTGGTGACAGGTATGCTAGTTATTCATTCAAGAATAGAGAACATACTTTTAGATTCAGGTTCTATGCATTATTTTATTTCTCGAAAGTTTATTAGAACAATCCCAGCACCACCACAAATCATGGAAGTGAAGATTTCAGTGAATACAACAAATGGGGAAATCATTTCATACCATGAATATAACTCCTCCCCTATCATAATATGTGGATAGAATTTCCCGGCGAACCTATTCATACTCCCTCTAGTGGAATTTGATGCAATTCTTGGCATGGATTGGATTTCCTTATATAGAGCCAACATAAATTGTCGGGGTGAGGGAAATCAAACTCCATATGAAGAATCGACCCCCGATTATTTACAAGTGTAAGGAGGAAGATGAATCTCCTTTAGCTCCATCATCTAAATCATGGATATTACTTCCCTATGAGAACACGTATCTGGATCAGATGATTGAGTCCAAGGAAGAAACCATCCTTGAAGAAATGCCTATTGTGAGGGAATTCGCTGATGTGTTTCATGAGGAACTGCATAGTCTTCCTCCTAGAAGAGACGTTGAATTCTCAATTGAACTTATACCTGGGGAACTACCAATATCCAAGACTCCATATAGAATCGATGTCGTTGAGATTGAATAGCTGAAGAAACAACTATAGGAGAATCTGGATAAAGGGTTTATATGCCCAAGTGCTTCACCATGGGGTGCACCAGTCCTCTTCTTCAAGAAGAAGGATAGGCCAATGCGGCTTTGCATCGATTATCATGAAATTAAAAAAATAACGATAAAGAACAAGTATCCTCTGCCACAGATCAATGACTTGTTCGATCAGCTACGTGGAGCACAATACTTCTCCAAGGTAGATTTGTGGTCGGGATATTATCAAGTAAGGGTGAAGAAGGAAGATGTCCCCAAGGCTACTTTTCGTACAAGATACGGGCACTATGAATTCATAGTAATGCCTTTTAGACTCACCAATGCACAAGAAATCTTCATGGACTTGATAAATAGAGTCTTTAGAGATTACCTAGACAAATTTTTGGTAGTATTTATAGATGATATTCTAATATACTCTAAAACCAAGGAGGATCATGAGGAGCATTTAAGAACTATACTGGAGACTTTGCGCAATGATAATATCTATGAAAATTACAAAAAGTGTGAGTTATGGTTGAAGGAAGTCTCATTCTTGGGCCATATCATCACAAGCAATGGGATATCTGTGGATCCCTCCAAAACAGATGCAATTAAGGGATGGTCGAGGCCAACATTGGTAACGGATATCCGTAGCTTCTTGGGGTTAGCTGGATATTGTTGACGATTTGTGAGAATTTTTTTCACGTTTGTCCAACCCCCTTACCAAGCTAACTCAAAAGGGAGTAAAATTTGCTTGGAGTGATGAATGCGAAGAAAGCTTCAAGGAGTTGAAAATGAGGCGTATCACTACACCCATCCTCACTTTACCCACAAGTGGGGAACTTTTTGTGGTATTCAGTGACGCTTCGAAGAAGTGCTTAGGCTGTGTGCTGATGCAGAATGATAAAGTGATATCCTATGCCTCAAGGCAGTTGAAAATCCATGAGCGAAATTATCCAACACATGATCTAGAGTTTGCGGCTGTGATCTTTGCCTTGAAAATATGGCAACATTATCTCTATGGGGAGAAATGTGAGATATATACTGACCACAAGAGTCTTAAATATATATTCACACAGAAAGAGCTTAATATACGCCAGAGAAGATGGATATAGCTCATCAAGGATTATGACTTTTCAATACATTACCACCCTGGGAAAGAGAACAAGTTGGAAGATGCCCTAAGTAGAAAGGACCCAACAATTCTATCAATGATGAGAATTGAGAAGGATCCAATCTTCTTAGAATTGATGAAGATAGACATGTGAATCATAAATAAGGGATCATCATCAATCCTTTCAGAAATGATTGCTCAACCATATCTTTTGGAAAGGTTAAAGGATGCTAAAAAGGATGACAAAGGAATTCAAGAAAAAGTGGAAGGTATCGAAAAAGGAAAATCCTTGGAGTTTAATGTTAATGAATAAGGAATTGTGCAATTTGGGAAAAGACTATGTGTTCCGTCAAGTCCAGAGCTGAAGTAGGAACTTTTGGTTGATGCACATAGTTCAAATTTCTCTATTCACCTAGGGAGCACAAATATGTATCGAGATCTATGAGAAAACTTTTGGTGGGATAATATGAAGAAGGAGATCACAGAATATACATCAAAGTGCCTGGTGTGCCAGCAAGTGAAGACAAAGAGGAAGAAGTCTAAGGGGATGATGCAACCATTGCCCATACCAGAATGGAAATGGGAGAACATCACCATGGACTTTGTCACTGGACTTCTGAGGACATCCAAAGGCAAAAATGCAGTCTGGGTTGTTGTGGATCATCTTACAAAGACTGCACACTTCATTGCTATTCGGGAGGATTTCTCATTAGATCAACTGGAATGGATATATATAAGGGAAGTGGTAAGGATGCATGGAGTTCCACTATATATTGTGTCTGACCGAGATCCAAGATTCACCTCTAATTTTTGGAAGAGTCTTCAACATGCTCTGAATACTGAACTGAACTTCAGTACGACCTATCATCCTCAAACTGATGGAAAATCCTAGAAGACTATCCAAACACTTGAGGACATGTTGAGAGCATGCTAAATGGACTTTAAAGGAGGATGGGATCAACATCTTCCTCTGGTTGAGTTCTCTTATAATAACAGTTTCCACTCGAGCATCCAAATGGCACTATATGAAGCCTTGTATAGGAAAAGGTGTAGAACACCGGCATGTTGGGATGAGGTCGGTGAATGTAAGCTGCTTGGACCAGAAATTGTGGAGGAAATGGTGGAGAAGGTGAAAATCATTCAGTAGCATATCAAGGCAGCCTAGAGTCGACAGAAGAGTTATGCAGATAATCATCGATGAGACCTTGAGATTAAAGTTGGAGACATGATTTTTCTACGCATATCTTCCCGGAATAAGGTTATGAGGTTTGGAAAGAAAGGGAAGTTAAGTCCAAGGTACATCGGCCCCTTCGATATTCTTGATCGTGTTGAAGTTGTGGCCTATCGACTAGCACTTCCACCTACCATAGACAAAGTACATGATTTATTTCATGTATCCCTCTTAAGGAAGTACATACCGGACCCTTCACATGTACTCTCTTCTGAGGTGGTACAGTTGGAGGATAAACTTTCTTACGAGGAGCAACCAGTGAAGATTTTAGATCGTAGATAAAAAGTTCTACGAAATAAGATAATGCCCCTCGTCAAGGTGTTGTGGTGAAACCACAAGTTTGAAGAAGCAACTTGGGAATCAGAGGAAATGATGAAGGTGATTTACCCACATCTGTTTTAGTGTGGGAAAGGGAAATTTCGAGGGTGAAATTTCTTAAGGGGGGAATATTGTAACGACCCAAAGTTTCATTAATGGAAATCCCTCTTGATCTTATTAAATGTCTCATTATGTAAAATGTTTATATAAAATATCAACTTCTTTGGTTTTATGTTATGAATTGTGACAGTTACTTTTATAGCCGTTGAATAGTGATCACATGATTAGTATAAATATAAGGCTTTAAAAAACCCAATTTACTCAGACAAAGGAAGCGATGGACTCATCGAGTAGAATTGCTCTATAAAAAGCCCATCTGTCGGAGCATGGAAAAGAGGTGGCGTATTTGGGCTTCGCTCTTGAACAAGACCAACCTGAGCTTCATCATGTCAAGATCAAATGGGACCATGTACAGGAAAAGTGGAAGTTAATTTTTATTAAATATAAATTATATTATTATTTTATGAATGCAATTGTAATTTTTATTAAGGTTTAAAATCCATTTTTTTTCAAAACCCGTGAATTTTCGACAAATGTAGGTTTTTATTTTAAAAGTGAAAATTAATATATTTATAAAATTATTTAGATAAAATAAATGTTATTTCTAGAATCAGGATGTCGAAATTATCTAACAGTGAATTTTTCATAATTTTCTGAGATAGTCAAATTTTTGGGTAAAAATTAAATACCGTTTAAATATATAATGTGTTTTATGACATCATAATGACCCAAATAGTGATGTAATAAAATACTATAAGCTTTATGTTCGGACAATATATGTTTTAACATTAAAATAATGTGATTTTGGGTGTGTTTGACTTATTTTACAAAGCATTAATGGACCCCTCAAGAATTATTAAACATCTTGTCTTTTAAAATTATTTTCCATGAGAGTGTGACTCACCTCCACATAAGCAAACCTATTATTTTAAGAAGTTCGGACTTTGGAATTATATAATATTTTTTTCCTCTCACCTTTTCCAAATACCATGGGAAAAAACAATGAGTTGATTTGTGGTTTGGATTATTTTAATATAAGGGGTCCCAAACATAAATAATAAATAATTCACTCACTTTTCCTATATAAACCCACCCATGATCCCACTTACATCTCACTCAAATCCTTTGGATTTCGTCCAACCTCTGACCTAATCTCTCTAGAATCCTCTCAAGGTTCCCCAAGCTCCCAAGAAGCCTCTCTCAATCCTTTGGAAGCACACTTCCAAGTAAGGGTTTTTCTTGCTTTCACTTTTTTGTCCAATTTTCTTAATATTGTTATGCCCTTTTAATTTCAATTATAAATGTTGGGGTATGGTTTTTCGCCTCCCTCATACTTCCCTCTTATTTTTTGAATGATGGGGACCCCATTATCTCTCATTAAATGCCTCCCATGTACACCTGTTACTATGCCGAAATTCCGAAAGGAACTTCTCTCTCCTCATTTACATTCAAGCAATAATTTTATATCATGAATTTAAATTCCATTATAATTATTGGGAGATGTATCTATATGACCCCCCTTACTGTCCATTTAATGTAAATATGATGAGACCCCACTTTCTCTCTCATCAACAATTTTTATGAATTCCTATATCACGTCGTTATGCAGTCGAAATTGCACGATTTTCTAAGCCAATGTCATTGTGTAGTGAATGTCGTGCCCATTTCTCCATCAAGAGTATCCACCTTCATGCACATTTACTTTTTGATTATAAAGTTTCATTCCACATTCATTTGTCATGGAATAAATGATTATGTTTTATGAATCCATGTTTTATGATCCATGTGGCACACTTAAACATAAAATGAAATGTTTAAGAAGAGTGGACGCTTATAGCACTCCAATGCATTGGGTAAAGTATAGTATAATGATACATCATGTGCAATGAGTGTTGAATAATGCTAATTCAAGTGTAATGAGGGTTTACTCATGCTTCATGTGCAATGAGGATTTACTCATGCTCCATGTGCAATGATCCTTGGCTCATGCTAATTCTATGTTAAGTGTTGTTTCCACATTTCCATGTAATGACTATCATGATTTATCATGCCTTTATGTTCATGTTTCTCTTGTGCTCTATTTATATGCCTATTGTCTAACATGTATTGTACTTTTCATGTATTCCATGTTTATTCCCTTACTGGGCTTTATAGCTCACCCCTTTTCTTACACATGTCCTCAGGTTATCCCATGCAATGCTAAGTACGAGGGAATGTAATGGTCATGTAAAGGAAGTTTTCAATAGAGATGTTGTATTTCATGTTTTAAGTTGTTATGTAATGATCCTAATCCCCAAAGACACTAGACCTATCGATCATCCATGTAGTATCAAGTGAATAGTTTATGAAATAAATCATGTTTAAGTTTGTAATAAAAGTAGGGTTGTAATAGTATATAGTCGAATAAATGACACATTGAACACATGTGATTTTCATAGTGTGTTATGTTTTAATCCACATAGAGTAATAACTATATTACGACTGATACACGATATTCGATTCTAAACATTATATACAAATTAATTAAAAATTTAATATTTATAAATCTTATCACATGGAATGTACATAGTAAAATAAATGACACACAAACACATGTTGATAAGGTTTAAGTGGTATAGTAAATTAATTTTAAATCTATATAATTTTTTAATATACACATCATGTACAATCTAGCTACATGGTGTGTATATTTCTCATCATCTATCCGCAACATATTCCTAAGGACTTGGTTTGTAATAGTTACATTGAAAATAATGAAGTATATGGAGTGTACATGGACTAAATAGAGTGTGGTATCCAAGTTAAAATATCACCAGTCATGTTGGCTGTGGAAGAGAATACATGAACCATCTTTGACTAATGGACTACATGTTTTGTATGAATGTTACACATTGTTTGGTGTAGATGACCACATGCCAACCTAGCCTGGTCAACACATGGTGTATTTAAATAAACACCATATGAAATAAATTCACATGGATTGAATTAATTCTAAATAAATTAAAGATCCATTGAACATAGGTACATGACATGTACAAATGGGCTACATGGAGTGTACTCTTGTGCTATATATCGAGAATCCTAATCACCATTGGATGATTTCTTTGAATGTTTTTCATTCATAAAATTAATATATTTAGATTATATTTTTGAGAAATAAGGGGAGTAAGAGAAGATATCCAGACTCTTATTAATAAATTATTAAACTAAATTTGAAAACTAATGATAAATTAATTAATAAATCATCAATATTTAAATAATTATATATAATTATGCATCTAATTTAATACAACATGAAGGTTCCAAGCATAATGGAAGCACCGAATGTGGTATGCCTAGCTTAGACTTGATTCAAAATTAATGATTAAGTCAAGATGTACATTGATGATGAACACCGTGTCCAACGAAATTAAATCAAATATTAATTGACATGAGAGCACTAAAACTAAAATGCATGATCATTACATATTATTTATAATTAATTTAAATAATTATAGAATTACCTTATGATGAATTATTTCTTTGTTGATGGATTTGACAATTTTGCTACATTATTTTGTCATTACATTGCAGGAATCAAGAGTAGACTCCCTCTAGTGGTGATACACTTGTTCTCCAAGAACCTCCAAATACCATCAATAGAATCTCTGGGTGATAGAGTGGTAGATCCTAACACTTTCGTCATTTTACTTTGATTGACTAAAGAATTTATTCAAGAAGGATTATTTTGTATCTCTCTATAATTGGTAGTATTATGGAAGGATTGCCTCTCTCTATTTTTGAGAGTGTTCTAGTAAAAGGGATATCTCTAGGGCTTTGATAGGATTCTCCAAATGTTGTTGAGCACAAAAAAAACAAAAATTGAAAACCCCTATGAAAATAATGTAATTGAGTTTAAATATTGCATGTATTAGAGAATAATTATTACATATGTACCCTTATTATTTTTCTTAATCCCCATAAAACCCCATGTCTATGATAATAATAATAATATTTTTGACATCCACAAAACTCATTAATTAATTAAGTATTATTTATTCAAATAATATTTAATATATATTAATTCTTACCGGACCATAAAAAATGGCCCACCATTCCTCCAAAATATTTGTGGGGCCTTGAATAATGAATATTTATTTAATAAATAACTATCATTTCATTATTCACTAATAAATAATTAAATATTATATTCACTAAATAATAAATAAAAGTTTATTAAATATTCCTCTGATAAAATATTCTATCAAATAACCAATGATGAAATATATACAATAAAGTAAACATTAGTAATTATTAAACCATGCAAAATATTCACATTTATTCAACTTTTTAAATAATAAATAATATTATTATTTAACTGAGGTTCTAGATACCCATTGTGTGTGACCTTATAGTCCTCTTTCTTAGAAGAATTTGGAAAAGAAGCCCAAAGTACAAGGTTAGTGTATAGAAACACACCAAGGCACCTGTATATAAAGAAGTTAAAGTACTAATAAATTCGAACATCATACAAATAGTTACTGTGTAATATAATCCCTTTATCACGATAGCACTAATCAAGAAGGTTGCATGCTGGTGCCATTAACCAATATGCTTGATATCTCTTTCTTTGAATTTCTAGAAATTAAACTTGACTATATAAAATGATGGACCTAGATTCATTTAAGCTATATAATTTCTATAAAAGGTCCCGAGATATCAACTTATATTAAATAACATAATGGAAAAATCCTTCACTACATTATCCAATAATGAAATATTACTCATGACATACCCAATAGATCCCACTTCTCTACAAACATATATTTTCATGGATTTCGTAAATATATCAAAGTATATAACTCATACCATCCATAAATAATATTTTTTAAGTCTAAGGATCAATACAATAATCCATATATGAGAACATCCAGTGACACAAATAAATATGGATTTCCTACTGCTGGGTCTCATTATCATAATCTATTATATTTGAAATTACTAAGGGTGTAAACTATGGGAAGGTACCTCAAATTCCTATGAGTATACACCCATGATATCCTATATCATTTCTTTACCTCAAATTATTTCATTATTCTATAGAAAATATAATTAAGAATACTATCATGTAACTTCTAGGTTCTTATCATGGCGGAGAACTATTATGACCTTTCAGTGTGACAACTACTCTTAGGAAATTATCCCACACTATGATATGTATAATAAAAATCATAATGTGATATGTAGTTCTTTAATAATCAAAAATATGAAAAAGGTAATCATTAAGTACCTAGAATTTGGTTCTAGGTCCCCATATACAACAAAAAAACAAGAGAACCACAACCAAAGATGATATACAAGTCTATTTGGAATGCATAATATTCATGTGTACCTCTTAAGAGATTTGGAAAAGAAATCCACCATAATATTCCATATACAATATGAAATCTACCAA
The DNA here is from genome assembly GCA_963277665.1 of Viscum album. Lineage (NCBI taxonomy): Eukaryota > Viridiplantae > Streptophyta > Magnoliopsida > Santalales > Viscaceae > Viscum > Viscum album. Next base: position 1,561,849,954 of record OY728130.1, read on the forward strand.
CTCCTTAATCCCTCCAGCTCCACTAAGATCCAACCCCATAGTACCAAGTCTGGAAAGTCACAAATCTCCACACCGTCAACATAGACACAACATGCATTGGCCTGAGGCCTGTGAATGGGTGGGTATAAAAATTCCTAGTAGGATTCCCTAAAAACAAAAGTAAAACAAGGCCATGGGTAAGTACAGAATAAGGGATGAACCATATGACTACCCAACACAACCCAAGGGAAACTCAATCTTATAAGGACATCAAAAAACACCCCTAAACTTTATGACTCCTTATCTTCAATTTTGATCAAATCCAACTATAATTAATTTCTCAACCACACTATAGTGACACCCTAAATAGTTCCCACACATTAAGGGAAAAAATATACATTATCATTTTCCGGAATAGTAGACTAGCTCTATTGGTGATACAAAGGGAGACACATTATAGTGTCTTTATCATACCCTAGGGAAAATAAAATGAAATCCCTAGACAAAAATCATAAAACTGAAAATGAGGCACATTATATTCACCATATCCTTCACTAACTTGTAAGGAAAGTAACTAGTACTACCATCACACCATGATTGATTGAATGATTCCCTACACTACACAAGGACAAACAAAGCAACCGACCAACAATTTCCAACTCTCTCGGCATTTTGAAGTGGAGTTGAATCATTATACCACCCGAAGGTAGAATAAACCTTAGGAAACTGAGAGAAATTCCAACCTATAGGAATTATCATAATCTAATAACCCAATATATTAGATTCTATCGAGGGTGGAAGGATAATAATTTATAGAGGGGTAACCAATACCAGAACTCAAACCTATGAAGAAGAGAACTGAGAGGAAAAGGACTGAAGCACTCTACGCTTCTCAAATATATGTGTTTATAAACCATCCAAAAAATTTCCAATAATCAACCCAAATCCATTTAAAATTGATTTTTTCACATGAGATCCATTCCTCACTGGTACATGTAACCAGGATGAGGGGGTACCAACCCTAGACATCGATCTGTCTCTACTAAACAACCTATTCCAAGCTGAACTAACATTATTTTTGGGTAGAGGATCTGAACCATGCCAAGGTGAGAGATTTTCTAAGATGATAACCATAAAAATCCATGAAATAATATCCCTTACTTTACAATAGGGATATGCAAGATAACATCATCCAGCATATAGGACCCACACCTTGCCCGACTGGGGGGGGGGTTCTATCTCTATCAAATGAGAGGAATACCCACTCCTTGACCTAGAATGCACACTCAATGATGGTATAAATGTCCAAATGCTATATATTAACCACTACCTAGGAATTGGCCTTAATAGTTTGGTAAAGGGTAGTTCTAAGAGAATGGGGAAAATGATACTCCATCGCCCTAGATTATAACCTTAGATGCAACATGAGAGAGAGAGAGAGAGTCAGAATCGACCATAAAACTAAGACGAGCCATGGGGAGCTTCAAAACTAATAAGAGAGGGTCCAATCCCTCATTCCTATGAAATTAAGTTTCATGAACCAATAAAAACTCTATAGTGTATGGGGAGAAGGATAATTCCTCCTTGACTCACATGTCTGACTAAGACCCATAAAATTATTCAATGCTGAAGAGATTACAAATCATACTTGGAAAACCGTCGGTGTGAACGACCCTTGATCCTTTTAGAAAACCATATACACCAATAAATCTAATAGGGGTACATACAAATGAGAACATATGAGGACTTACACACATGAATTCTGATTATGCCATAATAAGTCCCCAACTATTTCACCCACTCATCTAATTTTTTAGCATCCCATCATCATAGTCATGAGATTAAGAACCACAACCAGCATTAATCCATCTCACCAACAACCTCTAATAGAAAAGTGGATCCCAATAATACATTATATGTGTAATGATACTTGTAATGAACTAATAATTTGTCTAAAACCATCTCTTGGGAGAGAAAATACACAAATATCATTAAAAAGGATAGCACATAGTGTGTACTCGGATTACACAACATATCCACCCAAATTAATCACTCTGGGCATGTCCCTAGACTAACCATGCATATACTTCTCCCACACATGAGGTGTCTCTATACTACATTGGGTGTGGGGGTTCTTGGGTTTCTGGCCATGTACCCCACTCTAGGCCATGCTGTGTCACCGAGAATGTTGTGTACAAGTACACGCCCATGTGAATCACATGGGTGTCTAGCCATGTACATGGATAAACCCCGTGATGTGTTCCCTAGGGATACAATTGGAAATTAAATTAGACTTATTGGTTATGAAGGGCTTGTCTCTGACCAGAGATGAACAAAAGAGGCACACAACATGTTTTTGTGAGACCACAAGCTGTGTTGTCATAAAATTTATACATAGATATCCTATGATATTCCCAAATCTGTTCCAATGTAACACCCTAGAGTTTTAATATATGAACACCCTTATATAATTCAACATGTTTGATAGCTTTCTCCATACTCAATACCGAACTAAAATGAATCTGTAATATATTTATAAAAAAATATTAATATTTAGGTATTAATTTTAAAAACCTAGTTGTTGAATTAATAGAAATGAATAAAAGAAACATCTTTATTAATTTTATGTATATAGAAAATAAAATCTACCTTTAATATGAATTACATTCAATTTTTTTTACCTAAAATAACTAATAAGATCGTTTATTTTTTGAAAAAGTATTTTTCTAAAGATTTCCTTTTATATGACATCCATTTATATTTTAAGAAACACGTGATTAATGATGATAATTTCCTTTGATATTAATAATTTTTTAATTCCAATTTAGTTGTTAAATGATATGAATTAAGAATAATAATAGATAATATTTGAAAATGTCATATTCTAATAAAAACAATATTTTTATTATATTTTAAGATTTTATTAAAAAAATGAATTTATAAATTTTTGAGTTTGAAATTAATAAAAATAAACTTGGTTTTTAATTCCTCATATCAGAATTTACTTACTATTAATTTTTAATCTTTTTCTGAAAACGTAATTTTTAGTCAAAAAAAGACAATTTTCACAAAACATGTAATTTTTTTGGCTTTACCGTTATATAATAATGAACTTATATTTATAAAACTTTTGAAGTAAAAAAATATTAATTTTACTGATAATTTTTTTCTTTTTAAAATAATATTTTAACTTATAAAACCTATGATAACATTTTTATAACTAATTAAAATGTTACTTTAATATAAAAACTGATTTCGGTATTTTCTTTGAATAAAGTATTTTTCTAAGGAGATTTTATTTTTGAATGACTTTTAAGCCTCATATAATTTATTTTTTTATAAAAATTCAATTCATTTCATTAAAATTAGTATACAAGATTATTTTATCTTATATATAAATTCAAAGCTTAAAAATTGTATTTCTCTAGAAACTGTTTTTTTGTAATTATGTGTATTTATTTATTTATAAATTTATAAATTTTATATTATAAAATGATTTTTCAATTTAAAATTAAAATTTTATAATCAGTTAAAAAGTTCAATATTAATTTTTTTCATTAAAATTAATTACTAGCGTTAAAAATTAATTATCATTGTAAAAATAAATGTGGTAAATTGAGTTTAACCTAGTGTAAGAGTCCTAAAATATTTTAAAAACGTGACTTGAATTGAATTACTGAGATTGGATCGACCAAGAAATGTGTCCCATAAAAGTTATTTCATTTTTTCCTTTTACACTTGAATACTAATCTTACATTATCGAAAATTTAAGGGTTACTATAAGAACTACCCTTTAATTCACATATAAAATTGTAAAATTTTCACCCCTACACGACTCACCTATCATTAGAATTTATACTTGAAACTCTTCCATTTAAATCTCCTTATAATCCTCTCCCATGAATATAAGACTCTGTTTAATCATATTTATAATAATCCCTTCAAATTCAAGGTTATTTTAATGAAAAATTCAAATCCCCAATATGAGTATTATCAACTACTTAATTTTCTTCTTAATTATTTTATTTCAAATTTATTCTATCCAAAGTAGTATAATGATATTATTATAATTTATATAATTTAATGTTACTATATTATTATTATTTTCATTATTTGTTCATACATCCCATCCATTAAGAGAAATAAAACTGCCATTCATGTGTTCTGAAAGCTGCCACCTCCACGACATTACATGTTTCATTTTCCATCACTACCTTACAAGGATGGATGAAAGGATGATATTAAAGTATAATTATGATTTTTATGATATAATTGATTTTATGGTATGAAATATTAGAGATTTAAAACCCTAATATTTTTTGAATTATAATTTTTTAATTAATTTAACCTTTGTGATATTTTTCATTTCACATAACATTGAAAATAGTTTATTTTATATTAAATCACTATGTTTGGATTTTGTTATATGAAACACTAAGTTAATCATGAAATAAAAACAAAATAAATTTTATCTTTATCTATATAGAACACTGAGGTTATCTTTCATCACACACAACAATAACTTTCCTCGATGGCTTGAGTAACATGCATGACTGAGTTTTACCAAAAAATAATATATTATTAAAATATTATTACTTAATATAATAAGATATAATGTAGAAGTTAAATTATGGGTTATAAAAATTATTTAGTAATTTTTTAAAATATTTTGTTTTCAAAAATATTAGATGAATTCATAGGTTATCAATTAATTAGAAATGAATATGAAAACCAATTGAATATAAAGAAATATATTAATATTTTTACGGTTACAAAGATGTTTTAACATAATAAATTAAATTAATTCTAACTAGTGAGTGATGTTAATTTAATATATCTGTTATATATTCAATAAAATATTTTTGTTATTCATCCAATATATTGGAAAGACATAACATAAGAACAAACCTAATTTTATGCATAAAAACCTATATTTTTTTATGAAGGTAGTTTTAACGCATTCTAATGGAGAACCCATTTTGAATCCAATTTTTGGAACTTTTATATATTTAATATCTAAAAATATGCTTTATAATTGGAAGGGAAGAATAAAAATTAGGTTAGTATATTGATTTGGTATTTTTATACAAGTTTCATTTTTTAATGAATTGTTGAAAATATTGTATTTTAAATCAAAACTGCTTTTTCATATAATTTATTTATAAAGATAAATTATATTTTAAATTGGTGTAAAAGTTTAATTAGATAATATTTTTATCAATTAATCCAATTGAGTTAATTTTAACCAATTTCACATTGAAATTGGATATAAAAACATAGAAAACTTTTGATCATTTTGTTTACTTTAAAAACCCGCAGTGTTGTCCCCTCAACGAGATTAATTTTAAATTAATTTCTTCCACTAATTTGATTGGAATTTAGAAAAATGGATTCCATATTTGTACTCAACATAATTTATAATGTCAAATAATCCTACTTAGTTTTCAACCAAAATTATTAGTGAAAGTAATTAAAATTAATTACATCGGTTAAGGTAAAATTAAGCTTAACTAAGGACTAAAACTTATATTTAAAACCCAAAATGAGATAGAAACCTTCCAAACACCAATTTTATGGAAATTATTCTTCAATTAACCTTAAATTATAGATTTTTGTTTGTTTTTTATGCATGTTTTTAGGTAAAAACATTGGCACACCTAACTTGTTTTAAAAAATGTCAAGTGTGTCATTTCGCATCCCTATAAAAGGCGACCAAATATAGTTCTTCTTAAAACCTATAAAAACACTTTGGTTATACAAATATCTTCCCAATAAACTTATAAAAGTCCCTAACTTCCCCCTTGAATCCCCCTTTGTGTAGAAAGTATTCCAATTAAGCCTTTTGGCACAAACCAAAAGGAGTTACTGATTAGGAGGCAACACCTTCTCTCAAGATCCTTTCTTTTATTTTCCTTCTCCACCGCTACAATATATTTATTTAATGATTTAATAACAAAACTAGTATCAGAAATATACTATTATTTTTTATTCTAATGTTAAAACCTACATTTACACACACCTCCATCTAATAGGTAATGAATATACTCTTTATGTCTACGATGGACTTCTGCCTCACAAAATGACGATTGTTTAATTTTCCTTACCACCTATCATGGTAGAAATTATGACGAAAACTATATTTAATTATATTATATTTATTATATATTTAAAAATATGTATTCATTTTAAAATACATATCTTTTTTTAATTTCCATTTGGTGTAAATATGATTTATTAATTTGAGGAAGTGTGGACTACCACCCCCTCAAAGGGATGTGATTTGTTTACACATTACATGGAATGCATTAAGGATTGGTTTAGTAAAATTATATGATATATATAAAATTATAATGATAATTTAATGATATTATATACATACATACATATATGTCATTTTATTTCTTTCAATATCATAATAAAAAATAGAAACAACGTTCATGCGTACATACGACTTATCGTCTCCATGAATGGTGTATTCTATTTCATAATTTTATATTATATGGATTATTATAATACAAATATAATGGATATAAATAATATTTATATCATGTTTTATACTATGTAATCATGATATAATTATAAGGACCAATAATACAAAAAATTAAGACACATGTGAAGAACAAAGAAAATATTATCCGAAGTGAAATATTAACAAAGGACGGTTAACAAGTGGGTAATATAAGGTCATAATAAAACCATATATGGTATTAGATATAATAATATGGTTCTAAAAAATATTTAAAAAAAATATATTTATTATATAGGTGGTTTAAATGAGTGCGTTGATAGTCAAGAGAGAAGGTAAGGGGATTTCATCTCACTTTTTATTTCCCTGATATACATGCTTTATTCACCAAAAATTAATTGTGTGTGGTATGTATAATTACCGTGGATATATTATATAATTCACATAATTATATTTATCTGTATTTAAATATCCATTATATTCTCTTTATTTCATGGGGTGTATGTTTCGAAAGCTACCAAATCGGTAATATAGTTTTGTCTTAATTTTACTTCTTTAAGACTCATGTTTTGTTATGTACCTAAAATCTTTTTCAAGGTTTATATACTTCAATTTTACATGTTATATCATGAATATAGTTATTTTAATGATGTTTTACGTTTTATGTAATTTCCTTTTTTACATGGAGATTATGATCCCATGTTACCAAGTTATAAGAGCTTATTGAGATAATCTCATCGCTTTTCAAGACTGTTTATGTATATGCTTAATTTGATGAAATATTATGATACATATATCAAAAACATTCATGAATTTTGTTATCCTCTATTTATTAATTATTTATTCATACATTGATACCATTTATACCACTCTTTGGTACATAAGATATTTAGGAAAGTGTTTTTAAGAAATCCCAACATTACCCACTCTTCGGTCAGAAATGTACATTCCTTCAAAACCATGTTTTCTAAAAAGGCTTTGCAAGAATATTGCATCATTATCATTTAATATTTAAATGAATATTTTAACCTTTTTTTATTTTAAAATTCTATTCAAATGAATATTTTTGTCACTTTCTAAACAAGTCATTTTTCTAACCTTTTTTCATGCAAAAGGAATGTTCTTTTTACCTCGTACGACATGTTCATATTTACCCTACATCATTTCATTGAAGCTTCCTTTGAATTTTTTAAAAGGTTAATTTTTAATAAAATGTTTTTAAAAGTTATATTCAAATAAAATTGTTTTCAAAATGTTTTCAAGACTTAGTTATAAGATTTCAAAGTATTTTCAAAGAAATAGTTTAAAAAAAAAATTCAAGCTCATTTCATATGTTTTCAAGTAAAAAGGTTTTAAAAACATTTTCAATATTTACTTATATGTTTTCAAAGCATTTACAAAAAAATGGTTTTCAAAATAATTTCAAGCTCCTTTCATATTTTTTCATGTAAAAAGGTTTTCAAAATATTTTCAGGCCTTCTTTATATGTTTTGGTGTTTTCAAAGAAAAAATATTTTAAAATGTTTTGAAGCTTATTTTTTTAGATTTCAAGGGAAAATGTTTTCAAAATGTTTTCAGTTATTATTTATATGTTTTCTAGGTATTTTTTAAGAAAATGATCTTCAAATGATTTTATGTATTAAAAATCCCCCTTTCAAAGAAGATAGTATATTTTACTTAAGAAACATTTATGAAATATATTTCAAAATTATTTTCTATCTAAGATGAAATATGTTGATGTTACCCATAACCTTCTATTAAATGATCTAAGGTTTCCATTAATTTTATTTCTATGAATGGGTCATGCTTAATGACATTGTCTTTATGAAACATGTTCCTCTTTAACGGGTTATATGTTTATGAAATCCATTTCTCTTTCACGGGTTATATGTTTATAAAATTTGTTTCTCTTTCACGGGTTGTGATTTTGAGGAGATGATTATTAAACCTATCTTTTTTCCACAGGCTATGATATTATTACATGTTTATGATACCCATTTCATTTCATGGGTTATGATAATATTATTTATGATCTTGTGGCACATGTATGTATGATTTAGTTATGAGATGGGTGGGACCTATATCTCCCTACAATGCATTAGGTAAGGATTTATATCTCATGATATAGAGTAATATGGTCATGGTAATGAACCTTGAATACTAATATGACCATGGGAGTGAACCATGACTACTAATATTGTATGAGGAGTGAACTCTTGCTACAAATATGGCCATGGGAGTGAACCATGACTACCAAGATGGTATGGGGAGTGAACTCGTACTACCAAGATGGTCTTGGTAGTGATGACTTAGCTAATATGAAAATAATATTATATGATTATGTCTCTAAAAAAATTACATGTTTTATACCTATGTTGTGGTTTCATGGATTATTCTCTTAATTCTATTATGATACATGTATTATGAATTTCCAATATTTATTATGATCTCTAATATGCAGGGTATCTTCAACTGTTATGCTCAAGCTCCATACCCTTTGATCATGTTATTATTACAAATTTACTTAAGTTAACCTTACCGAGCATCTGAGATCACCCCTTATTATGTTTCCTTTCCCATGGTTATGATGAAATGTTTTAGGTAGAAGTACTAAAGTTGGAGATCTTTATGGTAGATGTTCGAGATCTTTCACCAAGATAGAAGATTTTGTTTCCAATTTTCCAAAGACACTAAACTATTACAGTCCTCAGAAATATATTATTTTAATATACTAAATATTCATCTAAAATGGTGTAATATCCATGTATGTTAATCCTGGGTCATTATAAGAGATCCTATTAATTATATAATCAATAAATAATCATTATTAATTTAAAATTTTAAAATAAGCATAAAAGAGGATAACCTTTTATTCAAATTGTGTAATATATTCACATCCATTATTTCATATTATACTTATTGAAAATTTTGATATATTAAACTAATAAAAACCAACTAAGATCATTATTCTTATATTATAATGATATTAAAACAAAACCAACCCATAACCATTCATTAAATCAGTTTATGTTTATGTTTCGGTCAGTTTAACCAACCAATTGAGTGATACTATGAATTTATATCATGAATGACTATGGGAATATAATTATTTGTATAATATGATATAAATCTTTAAAAAACTGTTATTTTTTTTTTGGATATGTTATATCAAAATTTATTTCATTAATTAAGAAAACACCCTTCCATTTTCAAGAATTGTTGAAACATGCTTACTATAAAATTCATATTCATTGATAAAGACTAAAACAATCATGAATGGAATTTGAAACTTCATAAATTATTATAAATAATACCTAAATAAATAGTAAGGATATATTAATTTAGATATTTTATATATTAGTAGACACAAACACCTCTATTATGAAACTATTATAAATGATCAAAACTACAAACACCAGATGTAGGAAATCAATAGAATTCATGTATATGATGAATATTTATTAAATCTATGAATAAAAATGGATATGAATAATTTTATTAATTAATTTATTAATATATATATTTTTGTGATGTAGGAGGTTAAAGTACATTCATGAAAGTTAGAAAAAGAGGTAAGGGTCTCCGCCTTAAATTCATCTCTTTATGGCATGTTTGGTATTATTCACCTAATTTAATTTATATGGTGCATATACTACCTATTTGAGATATTATATCATGAATTATATTTTAATAATTGAAATTTATTTTCAACTAAAACCCATATCTTTCATGGGGTTTTGATTTTAAATTTTCTAAAGTTGTATGGGGTTTCTTGGTCTCAATTCTATTTCCTTAAGACATAATAAATTTTGTGCACCATGTTTACTTTTTTATAATTTATTTAGAAAAAATAGATATATTTTTTTCATACATTATATTTCATTAAATTTACAATCCAAATCATGTCCCCTTATTTAATTGGATATTGATTCAGTAGTTTCCCCAATAGTATGGATTTTTGGTAACTCAACTTTTGTTCATTGAGTTATGATAATTCTCTTGAAATTATAAGTTTGGAACCTTATAACCTTTAATAATATTATTTGATATTATCAATTTTTTTATGGTATATACATTCTTACAACATAAACCCTTTTACAAGTATTTATCACTTCTTAATATATGTTGCCCGCAAGGGAGATCGCTAGCTCAAATCTCCTTGTTTGATTTATAGTGTTTTATCTTGAACATTGTTCTTAAATAATTGGGAACACCAACCATAATATTTTATAATATGGTATTTTATAATACTATTTTTTTCTAACAATTTTTTATTACTCTTTTTACAATGTGAGTTTTGAACAAGGTATTTTTAAAAATATTAAAAAGTGTTTTCTTCCTCTAACTTTATTAATATTTGTCTTATATTCCACATTTCTCCAATAAAAACCATTTGTATTTTTAAGGACCTATTATTGAATATTATTTTGAAAAGTAAAGTTTTTAATAATATTTCATTTCATCTTTTCAAAAGTTACCTTTGAAAGCGACATGCAATATTGTATTTTATGTCAATGTTAAAATATTTTCTTAAAGCTCATTTAAGTTTTCACATCCATTTACCATATAATTTTCAAAATGATTTAACTTATTGGGGTTTATGTTTCATGATCTACCCTCTAATATATATAATATTTCACTTTTGAGAAATGAACTGATGATACCAACCAATCCAATTCTTAATCCCTTCTTGGGTGGTATCGTTTATGAATTCTTTTAGAAAGAGGTTTTTTACCTATGTCGACATCTTTTAATGTTATCCTTGTTAAATTGGGGATATATTCTTTTGAAAACAATCAAATTATTTCTATGGTTGGATTATGATCATGTTATTTAAATATTTACTTAGCTGTATACTCACTTCTCTATGCAGAATGAACATCACATTTTACATAATTCATATGGGATGATGATCAACTAGAATAAATGATATTCTATTAACATAGGGAAAAGTGTTGGTGTTCTGTATATTGTTATTAAAATATAGAATATTATTTTAAAGTTGATTATGTAATGTTTAGATATCCACATTCTTCTTCTGGATGGGTTATGATCATGTTATCCCTTTTATTGGCATGGGGAAAAGTATCGACATTCTGTATATCGTTATTCCATTACAAAATATTATTGAAAAGATGGATATGTAATTTATAACCATCCAAATTCTTTCTCTGGATGGGTTATGATCATGTTTTCCCTTTTATTAACATTGTGGAAATTATTCCCTTTCTTTATGATTATTTAATATTAAAATATGTTGGTTATTTATTTCTAATTATATAGATAGTCAAGTTATATTGATTAATGGGTTCCTCATGGAATGGTATTAGAGGTCTTTAAGAATCTTTTAGCGAATGAATTAGAATTAATCAGGTGATGGGTTGGCCTCAATAATTATACAACCCCTCCAATACGTTGATAGGTCTGATGAGACAAAACAAGTTTGAGTATTTGGTGTATTCCTACCAAATTTAGCAAGATGTATTGATTATGTTATTGATGAAAAGTAAAGTTTCTCGGCACTTGGACGTGATTACAGGTTTTTGTTGTACAACATTATAAATTCCATATATATGATATCAGTATCATTGATATTCATGTTTTCATTTATTTTCATGTATATAGAATGCTCATAGTTTCAATTTGATTATGTATTCATGTTATTTACCTATTCTTACCATAATATCTATGTCGTGTTTATTCCATGATTGTTTCAGTTATATATTTACCTTACAAAGAATTTGAGCACAACACTTAATTATTTTTTCATTCCCCAGGTTATGAATAAATGTAGGATACATGAAATGTTTATAAGTATATCATGTGTGTAAGAATTTATGAGAGATTTTGGAGACTTAACATGAATTAGTGAATTTCTTTGATATAACAGAAAAATAATTTCCTTTTTTTCAGAAAGGAATAGGCTTTATTAGTTTATGATGTGTTCTAATTATCTAAATCTATAAACCTAAAAAGATTCTTCATATGTAAGAAATTCAATAATCATAATTGATTTTGTAATAATGGATGGTTATATCCCGGATTTTATAGATGCTATTAAATAATGTACGTAAAGTAATTGTCTACGATAATAAAATCTAGGAGTGTGAGTTTGGAGCATCACAACCAAACACTCAAATTCGAATCAAGGCCAGAGTGAAAATGAGAATAAGGTTATCCATGATCAAAGAGGAAATTTAGGAACATCAATCAAATAAAAAAGGGGTAAAATACCAAATAAAGAGTCTTAACTCTTGGTGGATCATGAGCTTCACAGATGCATGTTTCTAATATCTGATCCGTGGTCATTGTATCCAAATCCATGTTCTAATCATCCTAAGATGAAGATTCCTCTCTCAAATTACTCCTATCATCTATGAATCACTAAAGGGGAAGTGAATGAGGATAATTCATGCATGCACATAAGGGGATATGGGAGTGATTTAGGGTTAATTACAACACTCTTTAATTAGAAATGAATACCCATTAAATGGTCTTAACCCATACCCAAAACCTGAACAGTGATTATATCTCACCTAGGTAAAAACCACTCATTTTTAACCAACAACGATGTAAGTATTTCAACCTAGAGCTCTATTTAGGAGATATTAATATTCGAACCCATAGAATATTATTAATATTTGTTTAATAAATTTTAAATATACTGAATAAAATTTTTGACATGAAATCTCAGCCAAATTCATCCCTAGTGAAAACACCACGTTCCAGAGTCTACGAAACTAGTATTTTTTAGGTGGTTTGGAAGAAATAAATTACTATTTGACCCATTGAAAAATACTAGGGATAAGAAACTTCAAAACATTCAAAGGATTTCACACAGGAAAACACAGATCTTTATAACAAAAATGTGTGATAGTATCTCTACTACAAGGTAAAACTAAAATCTCTTGGAATAAGTTGAGTCCAATACCTTCTTTATAAGAAATATTATTATATGTAATATACACTCATTTTTTTTTGAAGAATGGTCGACCCCTAATTACCTCACAATCTACAAATCATAGATCATCAATAAAGGAAGATAATATATCCTTACTATAACTTTAGATAATGTTAATATATCTAGAAAATATCACCTGAGTATAGGATGATGACTATATCCTTATATCCTACAAAAACTAGGAATATATTCTAAGTATTCCTCAAAATACGTTTAGGATATTATTGACTTCCAACTAATGGAGGTCTCATGGGACTACATGATATCTTCCTACCACCTCGTTGGTGTGAGAAATATCATGTCTGGTATATATCATGTTATAGATGGGTATAGAATTCTACTCATCATCTATCTCTCATCATGTGTCGAGAAACAAATTAAAATTAGAAACTACTCCTTTTGTTTTGTTCCATACTAAATCTATTCAGTACCTTGTAAATGTATGCACCCAAAATTATTCCAAACTACTTCTAAGATCCATCTCAATAGATCTTATTCACTAGATATAAGTTTCTTATTCATGTCATCATGGAAAAATTCATTCCTTGGTATTAAAACACATGTAAGACTATAATTTTGTTTTCCTTATGTTATTAATGTATTTATTTGGAAAAACAATAATACTCCCACTAACCTCTTGTAGACACCTGACACACATTCATACCAAATGAATATTCTATGATCACTATCCTTGTTTCTATCAATAAATGGATTAAAAAAATTTCATATCTTATTGGAAATTTTTATGTCACCAACCCTTATGTTTATGTCATATATAAATCTTTTAAAGGGTTCCTATAAGTAGACTATCCTTGATATATAAATTCTAGACATAATGATCATAGAAATTTACCATGACAAGTGGAATTCAAATTGTATTTTTCCTGATGATTAGTGAAAAGGAATTTCCATATACTAAGTATGTGACGCCCCGACCCCAGAAGCCCAGATTCGGTGCATTATTTTAATAAATTGGCATGATTACAAGGAATCAAGTCCCAAAAGACCAATCAGTTTAGTAGTCTTGGAACATATATTACATACATGGACGTTACATTACAATTTATAACATAAAACACAAAAAATCCTTTGATAATTCCATTGCTCCCTTAGCTTAAACCTGCATCTCAAACATAAAACACTTCTTGGGATCCTAGGAAAATAAAACATAAGAAAGGGGTGAGATCAGATGCTCAGTAAGGGTAAATAATTTAGCGGAAGCTGTAAACTTTTATGGAAAGATGTGTAATAAAAAAACAGCCTTATTAAACATAATCTTGAACATAATATGGAAAAAATTATTCAATATCACCATATAAACAAGCACATGGATATTCTACTAGTCTAATAATCACATGTAATAACTAATTTCATAATGATGGAATGCCTAATGCCGGACATCATTACCACATAGTCAAGGCCTTGTTCCAAGAATACAAATAAATGTTTTGTCAAGGCCTTGTTCCAATACACTAGTTTGTCTCATGAGACCTACCGATGCATCGAGGAGTTGTAGCAGGATCCACTCGTCACTTACTAAGTCCACCGCATTCCTTATATAAAAAGTTGAAACATAACATAAACATTTATATTAAAACTAGCATACAAAATGTCAATACATTAACCATAAACCATGAATGGTATAAAAATATAAAATCCACAGTCAAACATATCATAACTCATTCAATTCAATATGGAATATTGTTTTATAATAAATCAACCGCAATCAAAAATATTTTCCTGTAAAGGATGCTGACATAGTTGAAAATGATGAGTAAAACTTTTTGAGAGAAATATCCCTTTTTTAAAATCATTTAAAAGTCACACATTTATAAAGTACGTAATTTAAAATATATTTTTGAATCAAAGTGTCTCATACCACTTTGAAACTTTTTAAAAGAATTATCATTTCAAAGCATTCATGTCCATATAAATAATTCCTTAAAATAATTTTCAAAACATGGACATTAATCAAAAGCATTTAGAAAGATAAATATTTAAAACATTTAAATTGATGATCTAGTTAAATAGACACTCACATAAAACTTTAAAATATTAATTTTGAAAAAATATTTTTTAAATATGTGTATCGATGATAAATATGTCACAGTAAATACTTACAGATATACAACCTCAGATAATATTGAGATTGAAGAAATAACTCATACCTCGTTGTAATCAATCAAGTCATATGAACAATAGTCAATAACCACCAAATGAATCACAAAATGTCATGAATATAAAGATAATCATTATAATATATATCAAATGGAAGTACAAAAAACACCACATGCAATAAATAAGTGGTGAACAATGGAAATCTCACAGAATTAAAAGTGAGATAAGAAACCCCTTACTTTGCACTTTCCTTTGGTCGAGGGTATGTTTAACCTCATGTATAATGACCTTTGTATGTTATTAGATTATACCAGGACCATATTAATATTTATTATATCATATATGATTCATTTATGACTTTATACTACCCATTTAATAATTATTTTCATGTTAAATTAACATTTTGGGTAATAATCACTTTCTTTATCGTACGTATTTTAACTTGTTATTCTTGACCGTATCATTTAGGTCATTATTTGAATAATTCCAGAATATAAAACTTGATTCATATATCATATATATTTAGAATATAAATATTTATAATAGATAGATATATGAAATGGAAAACACTGTTTATGGAGACGGTAGGCTGTACATACGCATAAACACTATTTCTATTTTCATATCTTATTGAACGGAAGTAAGTGAATAAGATATATGTAAGTACATAAATACATACACACACACACACATATATATATATATATATATCCAGTATCATTATTATTTCATATATTACATACTTATTAGTAATATATATTTTTATTATCGTCGATGAATGGTGAATGTGGAAATGAATTTCATCGCGTCGTGGAGATGGTAATCCATACGTACGCACGAGTGACAATATAATTTCCTTAAAGGTGTGGAATTGGATGGTATATTAATTTTATAGAGACATTATCATGTTATTTTTATTATTTATATACATATTACTCATCATTATATCCATCCAAGTAACATAGTGTTGAATAAAAAATTACACCACGATGTGGAGACGGTAAGCCATACATATGCACGCATGGTGACATTATCATTCATAAGATTGATTGAATAATGAATATAGTTGTACCATATTTATAATAATATCACAGTATATCGAAGATACTGGAGTTATTATTTTAGAATTGAAACAACAAAGAATGAGTAAGTGGAAGAATAAGAGAACTTGAAAGAGGGTGGTGAAATCATTAACTTTTCTTCGGGTTATTCCTTTTGATTTGATTAAAAGGGATACATAGGTTGGATTTATGACCAAAATAATTCCTATAAGATGAATTTAGGATAGTTGGGAGGATATTTGGTCAGGGTTTGTCTAATCAAAATGGCTTTGGAGGTGTGAATTTGAGAGAAGGGGAAGTGCCCTTTTATAAGAGGGGTGAGGGGCACCTTAGGAAAAACTTATAATATCATTTTATAATAAATTTACTTTCGGTTTCTAATGGCTCCAAAATGAATTATTTAAAGGATAAGGTGGGTAGGGGTCTAAAAAAACTCAACCAATAGGTTTTATACATGACTATGTCACCATATTAACCTTAATATTTAGATTTAACTCTTAGTTAAATAGTTTGACATTTACCATGTCTCTTTGTATTTTTATATTATATGGTCAATAAATTTACTATAAAATTCCAATAGAACCCCAATTTGTTCATTAATGTCATATGTATTTTTATATAAGTCTTTTCGCCGAACCTTATATTTTTTGGACTATTATAGTAGTTAATAATATAATATTTGTTTTAAAAACTATTTTATGTCAACTTTGACACTATTTGGTATTTATTTTTTTGTTAAAATTATAACAGCATTATTACTTAGAAAAAATGATCTAACAAACCCTAACATGTCATATTAACCTATATAATTAGTTCAATTTATAAAAAGTATCAAATTACATTTATTTGGATATTTATAATGTCAATTATTTTAATCTTTCATTAATACGGTAATTACTACATCATCACTGTGTCATAAATAAATTTAATTATTTAATGTCCAAAAGTTATAAATAAGATATAATTATGTATGAAATATTTTTATCTTTCTAATGAATATTTATAGTCGAATTTATCTTATTTATAACCCTATATTAAGAATGTCTTAGTTATTAAACTTTGATTTTAACTCTTTTAACTCTTCTTTGAATTAAATAATAATAAATGTCCTAATCTAATAAAAGTGGACCTAAAGGATCATATTTTATTCCTAAGGTTGTTTTTGGTCTAATTAAATTTATCCAATAGAATTAGGACATGTGTTAGGGTAAGAATAATATCATTTTTACCCTTAATTACCCTATTTACTTTTAACCGTGGTAAATAAAAGTAAAAAGATACTATTCACAAAAAATTATTTTTATCTTATTGAACCACGTTTTTTTACTAATATCAACCATGTATCTCGGATTTTTTAAATTCCACTCACAGAAGCGGTAAAATTAAGTTTTATGCGAATTTGCAAATTCTCCTAGGAGGTGGGTAAAAGACGATGAAAAGTTAAATAAAATTCTATATATCTAATATTATTACAAAATGACTCCAATGAATTACATTGAACATATATAGGTATTATGTTTCTATTTTAACTAAAATAAATTTAAATAAAATAAATAATTATTTAAATAAAAAGTCGGTTTTAAACAATAACTGCGTGTTTTTCACTATTCATCAAAAATTGAAAGTTTTCAGAAAAATTACAAAAAATCACACTAAGATAATTTTTATATTTTGAATTAAAAAATTAAGTCTATTTTACCAAATTCAAAATATAGAAGTTTCATATATTAATTTAAAATTAATTCCCATTGTCAAAACCCAAAGGCATATTTTTAAGAAATAATAACTATCAAAAGATTGACACTTGCTTATGTCCAATTTCAAAGTGAAATTACTTACAATTACCAGAATTGGGTTAAATGGTAAAAATATAATCTATTTATACTTTTAAACCATGAAAATTTATAATTTAACACTATAAATTATTTTGATTAAAAAAGTCCTGTTCAGTTAAAATATAGTATTTTTCACTATTAACCCAAATATTAAAGTTATCAGAAAAACACCAAAAATTTATTGAAACTAAATTATTATGTCGCGATTCTAATTAAGAAGTTTATTTTTTCAAATCGAATATATAAAAGTTTCAAATATTGGATTTAAAAAGGGTTCACCATTAAAAGGCGGTAAAAGTGCATTTTTTGAAAATACTTCTTTTATCTGAAAAAAATTAATTAGTTCTTACATTATTTCTAAGAAGCTCATAATATGGATTCTAAAATTATAAGGATTATATTTAGTTCAAAATTCAGTTAATACTATTCATAAATGCTTCTGAAAGGCTAGTTTGGTAAGTCGTGGTGTGCTTGAACTCGGTGTTGCGTGTAGTGGAAGTTGTTGAATTAATTTGAAGAAATAACGTACTATGAAATCTTGGGGTGTTACAGTATTCCCTCCTTCAATAAATTTCTTTCTCATAATTTGTAATTGTTCTTCGAAAATAAAATATTGAAAATAGAAAATACCTTTGTGGGAAAACCCACATTGGAAATTGGGTTAATAAAATCTAGTCTTAATAAGAGGAAAAGGGAAATAAAAGGGTCACCACCAAATTATGATCACAATTAGGAGAACATTGATGGAAATTAGAGACACATAACTGGAGGTAAAACGTTAATATTTATAGGGAGTGATTGTGGTTACCAGTCACAAACAATTGTAGAATTGAGGGCCTCAAATCCATCAATCTGTGATGATTTAAAATATCATCGGTTCAAAAAAACATAAGGTATTAGGATAACCGATTTTTAGTTTTAAGATCCCTTACCTAAAGTTGAAGAATTAATTTATTCATAGAATAAGAGAAGAAAAATATATATATACTTGACATATAGTGTTCTATCCTTTAACTAATTTCTACCAGAAACTCATCTTTCACTCAAAATGATCATAGAACTTTAAAAAAATATATTCTATTTATCTTATTCGTATAGGGTTACAAAAAAAATGAATTTATAATTCATCTACCAAACCTTTAAAAAAAATACATTACTCAATCCAGGACATCACGTGGGCCAGTGGTAGGTGATAAACCCTTGTCACCCTTCAGTTGTGGGTTCAAGTCTCGCAGCTTTACCGGACACGACGGGTTGCCACCCGGCCTCTAGGTTGGCCTTTTATGGCAATCCAAAAATAATCTCAAACTATAATTATCCAAAATACTTCTGTCCAAACTCACAGTCCAAAATTTATAAGGAATGTAAACACAAGGAAGATCCTTTTTTCCACGTAATAACATGTGAACACCTTCATCATGTATTCTTTTAAAACACTGCAACATCCTGAATTACAATAAAACCTTATTGATTACATTCATGCTCCCTTATTCCTTATAGAATACTGAATATACTCCTTCTATACAAAAATATTGTAAACTCCAACAATGATGGAATATAGAAATCATTAATCTGTTTCAAGGTAGTCAAGAATATCCAATATAATTTATCCAAATCAATCATGTATTATTCCTAAATCACTACCTCGGTATCAGAACCATATTGTGGTTTATCTTTCTCTCAATCATATATTTTCCAAATATTTAACCTACTATTGAGTCACTTTTCATGGTTCCACACAATCTCAAGTCCTTAATGAAATAGTACTATAGTACAATCCTCATACACTCTATTATTCTTTTAACATGTACATCATTAATACAATACTCAAATGACACAATACTTTAATAAAAACGTAAGAAATATAATCATTCCTCTTCATCTTCGGTAATATCAAAACTTTATTATTATCCAATAGCAACATTTGGGGTATACTCGGATGATTTGGACATTGATTCACGTAGTGTCCCAACTCCTTGCAGAAAAATCATTGTACATTTGAAACTTTTTTCTTACCCTTGCGATCACGTACTTGGTGTCCTTTTTCTCCAAACTTATAAAAAACTCCCTTTCCCTTCAATAATTTACCAAGGTGGTTCTTTCCACAGTTATCACATATGGTAAAATCCTTCTTTTCCCTCTTCCCTTGATCCATTTTTCTCTCTTCCATACTGTTCTTCTCTTGGTTCCCATCAAAGCCATAGGACTCAGATAATTATTTACTTATCTTATTAACACATGATACTATTTCTTCATATGTTGAGAATACGTGGGAGACTATTTCCCTTCATAATTTTGGCTAAATACCATGAAACATATGACCCTTCTTACTCTTTGGATCATACGTCTTGCTAGAGTTCACATTCCTTCCACTGGGCACCATTTCTATACAACGGCATACACTAGATCAGTTTATGAATTGCAATGAATAATTATAAACTCGTAAAATACCTAACATAAATTGAACAGTTTATGGATATAATCCATAAAAATATTTTCTTTGAGGAGGTATATACTCGTAAATCCTTCATAATGATTTGTAAAGAAAATAAGAATTATCCTAAGAATATCCCCCGAGAGTGTCTTAACCAAGAGTACTACAAGTACCGTTGTTGTGCATCAGTTCCCATTCAAGTCTAGATCAAATCGGTGTTTTCAGGTTTTAACCCTAGGTACATCTGAGCAAGAGCCGCGTCTACCTGCTCTTATCCAGACATGGATGAATTTTCTTGGAAAACTCACAAAATATATACATTACCAAAATTATAGGAAGTTATTCCATACTAATCCTCAAAGTTTATCTTACGATAAAGTTCTCTAATCAGAGTTTATCTAAATCTTATTTCCAAGGTTATTACTAAACTTACTTTGATACCAACTGTAATGCCCCGACCCCAAAATCCTAGAGTCGATGTATTATTTTAATACATTAGCATGATTATAAGGAATCAAGTCCCGAAAGACCGATCAGTTTAGCAGTCTTGGAAAAAAGATTACATACATGGATGTTACATTACACTTTCTAACATAAAAAAAATAATCCTTTGAGAATTCCATTGCTCTCTTATCTTAACACTGCATCTCAAACATTAAACACTTCTTGGGATCCTGGGAAAATAAAACATAAGAAAGGGGTGAGATCAGATGCTCAGTAAGGGTAAATAATTTAGCGAAAGATGTAAACTTTTAAGGCAAGATGTGTAATAAAAACAACAGCCTTTTTAAACATAATCTTGAACATAATATGGAAAAAATAAATCAAACATCACCATATAAACAAGCACATGGATATTCTACTAGTCGAATAATCACATGTAATAATTAATTTCATAATGAGGGAATTCCTAACGCCGAACATCATTAACACATATTCAAGGCCTTGTGCCAAGACTACAAATAAAAGTTTTGTCAAGGCCTTGTTCCAAGAAACTAGTTTGTCTCATGAGACCTACCGATGCATCGATGAGCTATACCGGGCTCCACCCATCACTTATTAAGTCCACTGTATTCCTCATATGAAAAGTTAAAACATAACATAAACATTCGTATTAAAAATATCATACGAAATGTCAATACATTAACCATAAACCATGAATGGTATAAAAATAGAACATCCAAAGTCAAACATATCATAACTCATTCAATACAATATGGAATATTGTATTATAATAAATCAACCTGAATCAAAAATAATTTCTAGTAAAGGATGCTGACATTTTTGAAAATGATGAGTAAAACTTTTTGATAGAAATATCCCTTTTTTAAAATCATTTAAAAGTCACACATTTATAAATTAATTATTTTAAAAGGGATTTTTGAATCAAATTGTCCCATACCACTTTGAAAATTTTGAAAAGAATTATCATTTCAAAACATTCATGTTCCTATAAATAAATCCTTAAAATCATTTTGAAACCATGGAAATTAATTAAAAGGATTTAGAAAGATAAATATTTAAAACAGTTAAAACGATGATCTAGTTAAATACACCCTCAAATAAAACTTTAAAAGATTCATTTTGAAAATATTTTTTTGAAATATGTGTATCGATGATAAATATTTCCCAGTAAATACTTACACATAAACAGTCTCGGATAATAATAAGATTGAGGAAATAACCCTTACCTCATTGTAATCAATTGAGTCGTATGAACAATAGTCAATAAACATCAAATTAATTACAAAATATCATGAATATAAAGATAATAATGATAATATATATCAAATTTCAGTACACAATACACCACATAAAATAAATATGTGGTGAACAATGGAAATCTCACGGAATTAAAAGTGAGATAAGAAACCCCTTACCTTGCACTTTCCTTTGGTC
Organism: Viscum album; assembly: GCA_963277665.1. NCBI lineage: Eukaryota > Viridiplantae > Streptophyta > Magnoliopsida > Santalales > Viscaceae > Viscum > Viscum album. The sequence goes on from OY728130.1 coordinate 1,561,872,707, forward strand.
AAGGGTATGTTTAAACTTCTATATAATGAAAATTGTATGTTATTAGATTATAACAGGAACATATTCATATTTATTATATCATACAAGATTCATTTATGACTTTATACTACGCATTTAATAATGATTTTCATGTTAAATTAACATTTTGGGTAATAATTTCTTTATTTATCGTACATATTTTAACTTGTTATTCTTGACCGTATCATTTAGGTCATGATTAAAATACTTCCCGAATATAAACCTTGATTCATATATCATATATATTTAGAATATAAATATTTATAATTGATAGATATATGAAATGGAAAACACCGTTTATGGAGACGGTAGACCGTACGTACGCATAAACGTTGTTTCAGTTTTCATATCGTATTGAACGGAAGTAAGTGAATAAGATATATGTAAGTACATAAATACATATATATATATATATATATATATATATCTCCAGTAGCATTATTATGTCACATATTACATACTTATTAGTAATATATATTTTTATAATTGTCAATGAATGGTGAACGTGGAAATGAATCTCATCGCGTCGTGGAGATGGTAATCCGTACGTACGCATGAGCGACAATATCATTTTATTAAAGGTGTGGAATTAGATGATATATTAATTTTACAGAGACATTATCATGTTATTTTCATTATCTATATATATATTACTCATCATTATATCCATCCAAATAACATAGTGTTGAATAACAGATTATACCACGGCGTGGAGACGGTAAGCCGTACGTACGCACGCATGGTGACATTATCATTCATAAGATGGATAGAATAATGAATATAGTTATGAAATATTTATAATAACATAAAATTATATATAATATAATGGAGTTATTATTTTAGAATGGAATCAACAAATAAAGAGTAAGTGGAAGAATAAGAGAATTTGAAATAGGGTGGTGAGATCATTACCTCTTCTTCGGGTTCTTCCTTTTGATTTGATCAAAAGGGCATCTTAGGTTGGCTTTATGACGAAATTAAGGCCTCTAGGATGAATTTTGGATAGTTTGGAGGATATTTGGGCAGGTTTTGGCCGAGCCAAATGGCTTTGGAGGTGTGAATTTGAGAGAAGGGGAAGTGCTCTTTTATAAGAGGGGTGAGGGACACCGTAGAAAAAACCTAAAATATCATTTTATAATAAATTCATTTTCGGTTTCTAATGGCTCTAAAATGAATTATTTAAAGTATATGTTGTGTATGAGTCTAAATCCACTCAACCAATAGGTTTTAGATAGGTTTAGGTCACTATATTAACCTTAACTTTTAGATTTAACTCATAGTTAAATAGTTTGACATTTACCATGTCTCTTTGTATTTTTATATTATATGGCTAATAAACTTACTGTAAAATGCCAATATAACCCCAATTGGTTGGTTAATGTCACATATATTATTATATAAGTATTTTGGCCTAATCTTAAATTTTTAGGACTATTATATCACTTAATAATATAATATTTCTTTTAAAAACTATTTTTTGTCAATTTTGACACTATTTGGTATTTGTTTTTTTAAATAATAAAAGCATGATTACTTCGAAAAAAAATTAATCTAACCAAACCTAAAGAGTCATATTAACCTATAAAATTATTTTAATTTATAAAAAGTCTCAAATTACATTTATTTGTTTATTTATAATGTCAATTATTTTAATCTTTCATCAATACGGTAATTACTGCATCATCATTCTATCATAAATAAATTTAATTATTTAATGTATAAAAATTATAAATAAAATACCATTACATAGGAAATATTTTTATATTTCTAATGAATATTTATAGTCGAATATATCTTATGTATAAACCTATATTAAAAATGTTTTAGTTATTAAACTTTGATTTTAACTCTTTTAACTCTTCTTTGAATTAAATAATAATAAATGTACTAATCTAATCCAAGTGGACCTAAAGGATCATATTTTATTCCTAAGTTTGTTTTTGGTATAATTACACTTATCCAATAGAATTAGTACATGTTTTAGGGTTAGAATAATATCATGTTTACCCTTAATTACCCTATTTACTTTTAACAGTGGTAAATAAAAGTAAAAAGTTACTATTCACCAAAATTTATTTTTATCTCATTGAATCACATTTTTCTTACTAATATAAACCTTGTCTCTCTAATTTTTAAAATTACACTCACAAAAGCGGTAAAATTAAGTTTTATGCGAATTTGCAAATTCTCCTAGGAGGTGGGTAAAAGACAGTAAAAAGTTCAATAAAATTTTATATATCTAATATTATTACAAAATGACTCCAATTAATTACATTGAAAATATATAGGTATTATGTATCTATTTTTACCTAAAATAAATTTAAATAAAATAAATAATTATTTAAAAAAAAGTTGGTTTTAAACAATAACTCAGTGTTTTTCACTATTCATCAAAAAATTGAATGTTTTCAGAAAAATACCAAAAATTTACCCTAAGATAATTTTGATATTCTGAATTAAAAAATGAAGTCTATTTTACCAAATTCAAAACATAGAAGTTGAATTTATTAATTTAAAATTAATTCCTGTTGTCAAAACCAAAAGGCGTATTTTTAAGAAACAATAACTATCAAAATATTGACACTTGTTTATGTCCAATTTCAAAGTGAAATTACTTAAAATGACCATAATTTGATTAAATGGTAAAAATATAATCTATCTATACTTACAAACCATTAAAATGTATCATTTAACACTATAAATTATTTTAATTAAAAAAGTTGTTTTCAGTTAAAATATAGGCTTTTCAGTATTCACCCAAATATGAAAGTTATCAGAAAAACACCAAAAATTTAGTAATACTAAATTCTTATGTCTCGATTCTAAAGAATAATTTTATTTTGTCAAATTGAATATATAAAAGTTTCAAATATTGAATTTAAAAATGGTTCACCATTAAAAGGTGGTAAAAGTGTATTTTTTTGAAAAATACGCCTTTTATCTGAAAAAGATGAATTTGTTCTTATATTATGACTAAGAAACTCATAATATGGATTCAAAAATTATAAGGATTATATATAGTTCAAAATTTAGTTAATACTATTCATAACCGCTTTTGAACGACTATTTTGGTAAGTCATCGTGCGCTTGAACTCGGTGTTGTGTGTAGTGCAAGTTATTGAATAACTTTGAAGAAATAACGTACTATGAAATCTTGGGGTGTTACAAAGTATAAATGTAGTAAAACTATCAATACCCATTCATTCCTTATTAGTCCAAACTTGAACAATCATGTCTCATATATTTTTAATACTCAACTCAGTATCTAGAAACCACTAAAATATCAAGTGTGAAAATTTTGGTGTATAGAATCCATTTTTGAATTATAAAAAAAACAAATCTTAGAAATTTTCATTTTAATATTTTCTTATATACTTCATTATTATTAATAAAAAACATATCACTCACCATGGTGAATATAAAACCACATCTTGGTTTTAACCATCCAACAAAATATGTGTTTTTAGAATAATTCCTCCTACCAACCCTAATGGAGTCTATTGTTCCTATGACTAGTCATATACATCTAGAGTATAAAATTCATTAAATTAAATCCCTCTACCATTATCTCAATAGATATGTGATACCATCTTATATTTGGTTTTAATAAAACCTTTTTATTAGAGATATTTAATATCCTCAGTAGCTATAGGATAATTAACAGATACGTATATTGAGTTTCCTTGAGGTACATTCAAAGATTCACTACTAGAAAAATGACATATATCCACAGATAAATAGCCATGCTTTAATTTATCCATGGCTATAGGTAAGATAAAACCACAGAGAGATTTTCCCACGTGGCAAAAAATCTCTCTAATTTTGATCTCCCACCCTCGCGCTCGGGTTTCCACTCACCTCTCCCACCCTCACGCTCGGGTTTCCTCTCCCACCCTCGCACATGATATTTTTTCTCCCAAAACCCATCATCAACAGATATTCACCCCATAGATTGTCCCTCATCAGATCCCCGCTAGAATCTCCTTTTCTGTTCCTCCATCCTTCGTCAGCTTCTCTATTTTTAGTTCCCCCATCCCTCGCACATTCTTCGGGCGTTCCTCCTACTTTCAGTGCATCGGCCAGTGCTTCCCCTCTTCGCGATCGAGCTCCCCATCCTCCACACGATCATACTTCCCCTCTTTGTGATTGAGCTCCTCTCTTCTAGCATTCACCATTTCACTTGAGGTACTTTTAATTATGTATTTTTTTAGCGTTTCTAAAAATTTTGGGTGAAATTAACGGTCTATTTCAGTTCATTAGTTTGGGTTTATTTATGAATAGACGAGTGGGAAGTGATGAGTGGCCAGATTTCACAGGTTGTGTTATCATAGCTCTTTTGGTTCCGTTTCTCTATCTATTTTCAATTTGGATTGTTGTATCATCCTTTTTAATCCTATTATATTTATATATCTTCTTCCACATTGTTTTATTTTAGTTTAATCTATATCCTTTTATAGATATTTTCTTATACTAAGTTTGTAAGGATTTTTAATTCTTTTTTCCATTGCTTATTTTCACATTAATATTCATGGGATAAATCATTCCGAAAAGGGTTTTCTCAATACCCATGTACTAGTATCTAGCTTGGGGTATCAGGAAACCCCTTTGGGCTAGTGGTGGGTTAGGTTATGTGTCTATTAAGATGGTATCTCCATGACAGTTCATTTTAAATGGTATTAGATCATATGATTCAGTATAGGGACCTTGGTTCTCCAATCCATCTCTTGTTATTTAGGGAAATTGGGTATGATTTAGTTGGGATTGTCATCAAGACTTTGGTGGTTGGTTATGAGTGGTTTCTTAGTCACCACCCTTCATAATGACACATGAGTTTCCACAGTTAGTGGGGTTTGAGTTACAAATTTGGAATTTCACTTGATTTTTTGTGATGATGTTAAAATCCTCATTTGTATGGTGTGAGTTACCTTAGGTCTCAGATTAAATTTTGGGATGGGAAAAAATTTGTTCGATGGCATTATGTTAGTTCACGCGGTCAGATAAATGGGGCAGTGAACAAACACTCAACCTTAATGAGGTTATAGGGATTGTTAGATAAATGGCCCATAACCTATCTAACTACATGACTTAGTAAAGAATGCTTTTGTATCCCATTTCACTGGATGTTTATACTACCCTTTAGAAATTTAATTCACAAGTATTTCAGTCAAGGTGGGACTTATTTTATGTTGACGATGTAAATTGGTTTTTACATGGATTTGTTTTGTTCCCCCATTTTCGTGTGATTTTTCAAACCATTTTAAGTAAAATATGAGTTTTTTATTGAAGGTTATTTCATTTTGAAATGAAGAATTTAAGCTTGTCTACAAAATGGTTTTGAATTTCGTTAAAGATTTCTAGTTTGGGGGTTACTCCATTTTTGTTGTTAATAAAATGGAATTTCTTTTCCCAATTTTTATTTCTTTTTTTATATTGGTTGATTTGGTTATGGAATCTGGAAATTGTTTTAGTTATAAAAATCACTGGCTATACAATTGTATGATAATTTTAGATCCCTTGGGTTGTGTTCCAATTTTTTTTTTGTTTTCATTGGATGATGATGATCATGCGGTTAGTATTTAAAACAAAAAAAATAATTGTGGGTGAATTTTTTGGAAAATGGTTTAGAGAATGATATTTGAGCATTCAAGTTGATTCTTTATTTTGTAAGAGAATTAGTGGTTTTTAAAATCAGGATAAAATGTTTTGGAACTCCCTACAAAAAGTTGAATTTAAAAAAAATAAATTTTTTCCAAATGGTTTTGTGCTTCTAAAAACATTGGAATTATCAAAAAATGTAATTTTTTGGGAATGTAGTGTTTTTTAAATTAATGCAATTTTTGGAATATGGGTTTCCTTGTTTTCTTGTGCTTTATGGGTTTTGTCCCATCCTGCAGGTTGGGACCATTTGATGTTATTTTAGAAACACGACAAAGTGTGGTATATGTTTTTATTGGATTAAATCATGCCTCCCTGAAAGGTATCAGGTTAAAGGGGAGTGTTTATCTTAAAGGGTAGTCATTTTCTTATTCATGTATCTTGCTAATTTTCAAAGGGGAGAGTAAATTTTTGACCATTTTTAGATAATTGAAGGTAAAGTTTGTGAACCGTTCTTGTGAGGACCAATCTCCTTATGTTTTTAGGTGTGGGTTAGTTTTGGGGATTAGTGCATGATTTTAGATCCTTGTATCCTTGAGTTTGATTCCAATTAGTATGAACCTTTGGGTGTTCATTATGTTTCACTTAATTTGGTTTTGCTGTTCTGAGATGCTCACTCCATAATGTTTATATTTCCATGTAAGGATTATTGGGATATGTAGGGCTTGTGGTGAATAAAAAATGAATATGGTGTAGTTGGAAACCTCTTTTCAGTTATGAGCAAGGGGATACAAGTCCACAGTCATAAAATTCCTTTACTTTAAAGTGGTGAAGTCAAAAAAGCTAAACCGTGATGCATACAAAGAAGTGGTGGTTAAAAAATTAGCCTATATGTTCATTAAAGGCATATAAAACAGACAAACAATAAACAAAAGTATAAATAAATACATATCCAACACAAGTTAAGTTCAAAATAGATAAAAATTGGGGAGTAGGAAGATCCTAAGACTCTAGGATCACATCCAGAGGCTCCCTGTCTGGTTTTTTTCCATATGAGTATCCTTCTCATTGGGAGAGATCTACTTAAGATGGTTGGTATTGTCAACATAATGAATAGTTACCTATTATAGATAATGTGAAACCAAGGTGGAAACTAGCTACCCATCTAGAATGGGTTGGTCTAAAATAAGAGTCTAATCTGAGGTACTTAGTGTTTTATGCTCATATACTACTAGGGAACTCTACAATGTAGTCGTGGTCTATGTCGGAGTTTATGTTGAGGGTTACTCATTAAGTACCTTTATAATCTAAAAATATGTTCTGGTTTGGGTATTATGGTTAAAAAAATTAGTTCACTTCACCTTTTTTGGTGTCATCTCCCTTCCCCTTACTTTGGTAAGAGAGAAAATACTCATGTTGGGTAGTCGGGCTACTGATATCAATACGAATTTGAATATAGTGTCGGCTTGTCGGGCCACTGATTTCAGTCAGAATAGGGATAGGGGTGATAACTCAGTGGAAGAGGAAGGGGACAAGGCCAAGGAGGTCTTAGAGAGATAAAATGGGTGGACTAGTGGCTTGGTGAACAATAACCCACAACCCTATAATAAAATATGAAGTTGGTTGATATAAAGCTTTATAGAGGAACCCAAGTAGTGAAACCACACCTCCAAACGAGGCAACATGTCACTGTCACCGAAAGAGGCAACCCGGTCTCCTTCGTTGTTTCCATCCACTCCATGAATTAGTATATTTTCCTATCACGATTTCCATCGGGTCTTTCTATGGTACCAACTGAAATTTTTAACTTCCGTATACTCCATGCCCTACTTAGGCATCTCCAACTCACAATTTTCATCGGGACTAGCTATGACACCCACTGGATTTTTACTGCTGCTCCACACCCTCCTCTGACATGTGAAATAGCCATCTATTTATGGTAAATTGACTTTCGTCGAATCTGCTGCTCCACACCCTCCATAACGGTGTCGACTTATCCACCATCCCCAAAGGTATGGTTTTACCACACCATTTTGTACATCATGACAGGTTTTCTTTTTACTCAAATGCATCCTCAACTACGAAATTTAACCCCAGACTCACATTTTCATAATATGATGCAGTTTTATGTTTTTTTTTTGTTTAATGTTTTCAATGTATGGGTGAAATCTCCAGTTTTGGTGATGGTGATTCATCTTCCAACATCAATGGAATTGAAAATGGTAAAATTGCGATATCATCTTATTTGAAAGATTGAAATTAATATGTCTGCTCTTGTAATTAATGAACACATGATATTGTTATCATTTCATTAATGTGATTTATTATTTCAGGTCAAGCATCCTTACAAATAGTATCGAGAATGACATTTCAATGTGCCTTACAAAAGGGTTGGGTGGGGATAATTTTATAAAAGGTGTGTAGTTCGACTATTTATCAATTATCAATTACTATTTATTATAATTTTATCCATTGCAATCATTAAAATTGTCAAAGTTCTTTTAGATTCATTTAATGTTTTATATTTTCCAATTCCATTTTAATTGATTTCATTTATGAAATCTATAATTTTTAGGTTTAATTCTCCAGTTTAGGTGATTCTACTTCATCTTCCAACATCAATGGAATTAAAAAGGGTGAAATTGCTTTATCATCTTATTTTCTAGATTAAAATTAACATGTATACTCTTGTAATTAATGATCACATGGTATAGTTATCATTTCATTAATGTGATTTATGCTTCCAGGACAAGCATCATTGGAAATAGTATTGACAATGCTATTGCAATGTGCCTTAGAAAATGGTTGGGCGGGGAGAATTGTATAAAAGGTATGTAGTTAAACTATTTATCAATTATCAATTAATATTTATTGTAAAATTATCCATCAAAATCATTAAAATTGTCAAAATTCTCTAGGATTCATTTACTGTTTTATTTTTTTCCAAATCCATTTTAATTTATTTCATTTATGAAATATATAATTTTCATTTTTAATTCATCAAATTATTCATTTATATACATTATTTTTTATTTAGTTACAGATTTTCTGTTGTAGTTTTCCTGTATTTTTTTGTCTATAAATTATCATTTTTATATAAAAGACTATTGTGTCACCTATGTTAATTTTTTTTTCTTATTTCATTAAACACAAAAGTTAATAACCCCATTCTTTCAATAAAATCTATTTATTCATAGGTTATAAACCCTATATTAATTGTAAAGATATGCTCGGAAAGAGTCACGTTTTAAATGTGTATACGTGGTTGTATTTTTCCCTCTTGAATTTTTGGTTGTATCACTTCTCGAAACATGTCCTCAATTGGAATTTCCTATCTTCATTATTATTTTTTGGAAATTTATTGGAATGTTATATGTTGATAAAGTTAATTGAAATTGAAATGAAGTTGAATTATCCCAAAGTTATATTTAGATTCTAAATTTTATGCTTTAATTTTGATCATTTTTATCACTGTTTTTATTAGCATTGTTATTCAATTGTGTTTTTTATGATTTTTTCTTGTGAATCAGAAGAGTATAAATTATTAAAAATTTCATTGCTTTAATGATTTAACTTTTATATTCTATTCAAGAAACACATCAAGATGTGCCCAGAAATCTGAAATATGTACCAAATTTTACTACATCTTCAAGTTAGGTCACTTCTTTTGTTTGTACATTCATTACATTGGGTTTGAACTGATATATTAATTGATTTCAAATAATATAAATCATGATAGGATATAATATTTCATTTTATGTCATGAACATGAAGCAAATGACACCGAGAAATATTATACTATTTGCCTGGAAAAAAAACTTAAATGATGCTTGCATGTTAGGGGGCTTCAACACCATATATGCATACAAAGATTGACTGTCCAGAACGTGTACATATTAATACATTTGTACAAATATTGTTGAATTTATGTGTACATATATTGAAATTTATTCTAGAAATTTACAAAATATCTATGTACAGATTAAAATAGTAGGGATGTTGGAAATTAAATGCATCTATTTTTAGATAAGATACGGTTCCAAATTTCACAACCAATATAATAATTCACTATCACTATGGTAGTAGTGTGGATGGACATCTATTAGAAAGGCATCAATGTAGTTAATGGTATCCCTCTATTTTATAGTGTTTTCCTTTAGGAGGTGGATTCATTTGAGGAGTAGGAGGTGCTACAAGATTAAGAAAAGCTCTAGATGGATAATGTTTCAATCCAATCCCACCACCAGCTATAGGTAGTCTATTCCAAACTCATGGTCCCATTTTTGGGGACCACATGATGATGCATACAAGGGGTGGACATGATCAGGTACTACTTGAGATAGTTTCATGTATGATATGTGTACTCTATATATTCTCACATATACATATAAATATAGTTTTGACCCTTCCTTTTCTTGTTTTATATTTCAATTGGGACATAGAGGTACCAGTGTATTCCCTAGCTTGTCTCCATATAATAAAGAATCATATTGGGGGTGGTCATCTTCTCACATGCATTCTCTTTCAGTGTGATTTTACTATAGGGAAATAGAGGTTCTATATGTGTTTAACCAGTAATAATGTGTTCCTACCTCTCTCCATGCAGGGATTTGGAAATTTTGAAGCAGATTGTAGTTGAAACTACTCTTGTAGTCAAAGACACCACCATCCAGTAAATATTTTATTCCTATATAGCTTTAATTATCCAAATCAAATTTTCCACCAAATTACATAGGACCTAAGATAAATCTATTTCTAATTGTTGAATTTTCTAATTAGATTCCTTCTCACCCCATATTTAACACAGGTATGAAGACACCCAATATGGGATAGATGCTATGACAGCTATAGTGAAGATGCAAAGATCATTGGTGACTGAGATTATAACGGGTTTAAATGGAGACATTACCTCTAATTACCCCATAAACTACACTTATTTATCTGGACTACATGCACAATGTGCACTAATTTGTTAAACAGGTTTTAACTTTTTAACAAAATTTATTTGGTTGGTTTGTTTTAAAAATTAATATATTGATCCTTAAATAATCATCCTTTACATATGTACTAAAATAATTTGTAACTTCTTAACACTTTATTGTGGAATGTTGGAAAATCTTTCTTGATAATTGAGTTATTCATGTTGGCCCATAGATACACTCTGTAGAGGGAGGTTTGATGGAAACCTTTGAAGGGGTGTTCATTAAAAATATGAATGATGAATTTTGTATAAGTACAGTCCACTAAAAGGTATACAAATTGGTTCTTTATTTAATATACATCATAGTGTTGGGTTTCATGCATGGTGTTCTTAGAATTTTGGGATTCTAATTGTTTCCTATAAGATAAATAAGGGTATTTTGATCATTTCAACCCTCTTAGCGGTATTAGACCTATGTTGTGTGCTTGGTTCACAAGATCATGTACTAAAATGAAGAACTTGTTGGAATATTTCATGATGTTGAAAAATAGAGCACCATGTTTTATAAGAGATATGGTGCATATTGTTAAATATGACTAGAAGATATAGTAGTTGGTATTATGAAATTATAATTGGTGCTTAATTTACATGGTTTAACCACAGAACACATAAGATTAACCTAATGTTAATGTCACACATGTTATGTGAACTAAAGATAATTATACATAGTGACTTTTCATAAGCCGACATTTCTATCTCACCTTACACAGGCCCGCACATAGATAATTATACATAGTGTCGAAAATAATTTGTAATTTTTTTAACAATTTATTGAAATAGTTTGTACCACACATTTATGTTTTCAATATATTCAGTATAATCAATATTGATGTAGGGTTTTGATCCTGCTTACAAGGTGACATGATGGAGTAACACTCAATTTTGGAGAAATACAACGTCATGGAAGACTGGAGCAAGGGTATATTTTCAAGCAGTGAGTCATTTTATTTTTTTTAGTTAATAGTTTCTTTTACTTTCATTAAATATGATATGTGCCCATGTATATATATAAATGCATACGCAGGTGAGTGGAGACTGGTATATGTATATAAGCATATGTGAAATGATCCCCTTGAACATGCTCATGGTCATGCGGGTGTGTGCATAGGGGCTAGGTGTCCTTGCATGTGTGTGAAGGTGCATATACCTAGTGGGGGAGCATCAACTTTTGGTTAGAAAGCTCCAAGAGCCGAAGTGGATGGTTTGGTTCCACCATGAGTTAGGATCCCTCTTCTAGCCTCTTTAATTCAAGAATGATTTAAATTGAATTTAAATTCTTTCTTAATTATGCTTAATTATATTAAATTGAATATCTTGAATAAGTGTTCTTTAATATAATTGTTTCATTTCATAAATAAATTCATGTTTTTATAATAAAACCCCTCCAATGGAGGTGCGTTGTCTGCGAAAACTCACAGTGATAGTTATGTTGATCTAGTTGCTTAAATTATTGCATTTGATTTGTGCTAAATGAGTTTTAGAATAAATGTTAAATATAATTAAATGAATTTTGTGATAAAGAAATTCCATGATTTTATAATAAAACCCCTCCAAAAGAGGTGCGTTGTCTTCTAAACCAAAGAGTAGTGATAGTTATTTGTATCATGTTTAGATTTGGTTTGAGTCTTTCATATGACTCTTGTTGGTGTTTGTTTTGTGGCTAGTTAGTTTTTGTTTTCTTTGAATAATATAAATTGGCTTATCATACTCGTTTAACTCAAATGACATTGCCCGAGTAGGCATATGACTTGACCATGACACTTTCCTTTTCACGCTTCGAATATTAGAAATAAAATTTCCATGTTTAGGAAAAGTGAAAGAATTTGTAAATGGTTTGTGTAGTGTGTGAGATTCTTTTCCATCGTTTTTTTTCTCTTTAGATGTTGCGTCATTGTTCCACTCGCTACAACCTTCTCTGGTGATTCCTTATTATAGAATATTAAATAGTTGATTTGTTCTATCATCTGTTGGCAGGGCGACGGTCGGAATGTTGCCCCACCTCCTCCCACTCCCTTCGCTCCTGGATGACAGATGTTATCTCGCAGATGTCATTGGACCAGGCCAAGACGCCATGGTCTCACCGCAGTCACGCCGTAGTCATGTCACGGTCACGCCGAAGTCACGCCATGATTTGGCCCAGCTCCAGGACGACACCCTGTGGCGGTTCACAGTGATAGTATTCCATGAGTCTTGTGATCAATGTTGAGACTGAAAAATCACAAGTTCTGCCGACAGGGTGATGACCAGAATGTTGCGCTGCATACTCCCGCTCCCTTCACTCCTAGACAGAATATTCTGCCCCTCTGATGTCGCTAGACCATGCCAACACGCCGCGACCATGCCATGGTCACGCAACCATCACGCCACTGTCACGCCGCGGTCATGCCATCGTCAGGCCACGATCACGCTGCGGTAATTCCGTGATTTGGACCTGCTCCAGGATGAAACTCTGCGGCGGTTCACAGTGATAGTATTCTATGAGTCTTGTGATCAATGTTGAGACTGACTAATCACAATTTCTAATAGCGGGGCGATAACTGGAATGTTTCCCTGCCTCATCCTGCTCCCTTCGCTCCTGGATGGAAGATGCTACCCCGCGGATGTCGTTAGATCGGGTCAACACACTGCGGTCATGCTGCGTTCATGCCGCGGTCACACTGCGGTCACGCCGCAGTCACGTGGTGATTTGGCCTTGCTCCAGGACGACACCCCGTGGAGGTTCGCAGTGATAGTATTCCATGAGTCTTGTGATCAATGTTGAGAATGACTAATCACAATTTCTGCCGATGGGGCGACGGCTAGAATGTTGCCTCGCCTCCTCCCGCTCCCTTCGCTCCTGGCCGGAAGATGCTGCCCCATGGATGTCGCTGGACCGAGCCAACACGCCGCGGTCACGCTGCGGTCACGCCGCGGTCACGCCGCGGTCACGCCGCGGTCACCTTGCGGTCACGCTGCGGTCATGCCTCGGTAATGCCGTGATTTGGCCCTGCTCCTGGATGACACCCCACAGCGGTTCTCAGTGATAGTATTCCCTAAGTCTTGTGATCAATGTTGAGACTAACTAATCAAAATTTCTGCCGGCAGGGCGACAACCGGAATGTTTCCCCACCTCCTCCTGCTCTTTCGATCCTGGCCGGAAGATGTTGCCCCGTGGATGTCGCTGGACCGGGCTAACACGCCGCGGTCACACCATAGTCACCCCGCGGTAATGTCATGATTTGGCCCTGCTCGAGGACGACACCCTACAACATTTCACAGTGATAGTATTCCACGAGTCTTGTGATCAATGTTGAGACTGACTAATCACAATTTCTACCAACGGGGCGACAACCAGAATGTTGCCCCACCTCCTCCCACTCTTTCAATCCTGGCCGGAAGATGCTGCCCCGCGGATGTCGCTGAACCGGGCCAACACGCCATAGTCACACCGCGATCACGCCGCAGTCACGCCGCTGTCACGCCGGGATCACACTGCGGTAATGTCGTGATTTGGCCCTGCTCCAGGCACATCCAGCCCACACCAGCCCCCTTCCACCTTCATTTCAGCCCGCTGTCACTAGCATTCCAGCCCGCAATATCCCCCCTTCCACCTTCAAATCAGCCCACACCATCCCCCTAGCACCTGCAACCAGCCCCCTTCCACCAGCATTCTAGCCCCCTTCCACCTACATTCGAGCCCTCACCAGCCCCCAGCCACCTGCAATCCAGCCCGCACCAGCCACCACACCAGGCACCACCCCCAGCCTCCTGAAAAACACTCATGTCAGCCCTCTGTCACCTGCAAAATAGCCCCAGCCACCAGTTCCAACCCTCACCATCCCCTGACCTCCTACATCCCAGCCCGCACCAGCCCCTTCCACATGCCCAACAACCCCCAACCACCTGCAATCTAGCCCACACCATCCCCCTTCCACATATTCTAGCCCGCACCAGCCCCCTGCCATCCCCCTGATGCCTGCCTTCCTGCTCTCACAAGCCACTCCCGCCCGCACTAGCCCCCAGCCTACTGCATTCCAGGATGCGTGAGAAAAACTCCATGCAAATCACAAAAATGAAAGGTGAAAGCGGATCTCCTTTCCTGAGCTCTCTTTTCCCCGAAAGGTAGCCATGTAAACTACCATTAATGTTCACTGAGAACATTGGGGTAGAGACACATCTTTTAAGCCAAGATAAGAACCTAGCTGGAAATCATAAGCTCTCAAGTATTATTTTAATGTATACAAGTTCCATGGGGGTGACTATTTATAGCCAAGGGGGTGGTACAATAGTCAAGGGTCTAATACCCTAAAGTTATAAAGGCAAACTAACTTTGTTCCCTTAAATTAAAAAAGATAAATTCTACCAAAGAATTTTTGGAAAATTGGCATACAACTTTTCAACTATAGCCCACCGGATTTGACTTTGAGTGTATAGGTCACCAGATTTGACTTTGAGTGCATAGCCCACTGGATTTGACTTTGGTGTCCAAAGATAACATTTTTTTAAATTCTCCATGTGGGCAAGGCTTCCAAATTCGTGCAACAATGTGGATCAAGCTTTAAAAATCATGTTTGGGCTTGAATAAGTGAGATAATAGGACAAATTACTCAATCCATATATGGAAATATCCATTGGGCCTTTAATGAAGTGAGATGAGCGCCCATTGTTGCATTCAACCTCTTTAATCTAACACGTGTCATCCGGCCTTGCAAATCCAACTCCTCCACTCAGGTAATCGATTTGGTGCCTTCCGCATTAGGTAGAGAACCAGAAGACTGGTTGTTTATATTATAACAAAGTGTTGGAATTACAATGGAGTAGAAGAATGGAAGCATAGGAGAGACACTATGAGAGCACTACTTCTCCCCACCCAAGCTGAAGTAGAATCCAAGCCAGAGGCTGTGTTCCTGAATATTCCTCCTCCATTTTCCTCACACCAGCCTTCCCCTTGTAACAGTCCCTACGTGGGGTCATCTCCCCCCCCCAATACAAATAGAATTGGTTATTTCCCAGATTATTCCCCTAACAAACTCACACAGACACTATCACTATTACTACCCTTTCATGGTCTCGATCACATCACCACCCATTAAAAACAATATTGTCCTCAAGACTGAAGAAGGGTGGCCATGCTACGCAGGCGAGCCAAGCAATCTTCTAGATACGCCTCATTACATTTTGGGTAGAATCAAGCAGCACCGCAGCCATAGGACAGAGTAGTTGTGGTTCGTTAGCATGTCTTTTTTTTTCAGGCATGTTGAACTATCTCTCAAACTTATGCATGGGTCGACTTCTATCCATCCAACTTCTAGAAATAAAATGTAGCAGACTGGACCAACTCCCTGAGTGCAGCCTGAATAACATGTGCCAATTCCATTAACTCCTCTTCATAAATGGACTTATCCAAGCTGAACTTAGAGATAGCTTTTCTGAAGAAATCCAATGGATTCCCTTCCTGTATAAGAAACGGTAACTCCAAAACTGGTGTTGTAACCATACAACGCTTGATCAGTTCGAAAGATATCTGAGGTTGGCAACCCAATTGAAAATTATTCTTTTGGGTAAGGTTAGTAAGTGGTTTGACCAGCTTCCCATAGTCCTTGATAAACCTCCTGTAGTAGCAGGTGATACCCAAAAACACCACACCTCTTTAACAGTCTTAGGAACTGGCCAGCAGAGAACACAAGAGATTTTATTTGGGTCCATTGAGACCCTATCTTGGGAAATTTTTCCCAAGTAATCAACCTCGGTTTGGCCAAAAGAGCATCTCTTCCCATTAATATGAAAGAAGTTGTTGTGCAAGATCACGAATACCTGGGCCAAATTCTACAGATGTTCAGACCAACAAATTCTATACACCAAGATGTAATCAAAAAAATCTAACACACTCTTTCTAAGAAGAGGCTTGAAAATGCCATTCATAGTAGCCTAAAACGCAGCGGGATCATTCATGAGGCCAAAAGGCATAATCAAATATTCGTAATGCCCCTCATGTGTTTGGAAGGCTGTCTTCTCAACATCCTCATCACGAACCTGAACCTGATGAAACCCAAACTTCAGATCAAGCTTAGTAAAAATGATGGCCCCAAACAACTCATCCAACAACTCCTCAATTAAAGGTATCAGAACCAATATGGAATAGTAAGTTTATTCAATGCCTGAAAATCAACACACATCCCTCAATCCCCATATTTTTTCTTGACGAGGATTATAGTACTAGATTAATGGTTGGTGCTAGGACTGATTACTCCCTGCTGCAACAAATCTACTATCTTCTTCTCAACTACATCTTTCAACTGGTGTGAAATGTAGTAAGGCCTCACATTAATTGGACCGAAAACCTCATTCAATTGAATAACATGATTAGTAGGCTGATGTGGAGGTAGCCTGGTGGTGTGCGACACTGCTGGACGATAATAGCAGGTGGCTTGTTAGGACAGAAGCCGATAGCGAAAGACCGTTAGTGGAGTGTCTTCTTTGAACGATGAGTGGGTCGCGCACATCTGCATTGATAAAAATTATCTGACAGTGGTTTCAATCGAAGAAGACGAATGGCAGCACATAGATGAGTCGTGCGCATCACCTTCGAATGAAGTAGGTGGAGCGTGACAATAGTAGGTCGGACCAATTTGATAGGAAACCAAGAGTCAGCTACTTATGTTTTAAGAAAATTGGAACTGAAATACAATAAAAACATATCCTAGTATTCTCCATGTGGGCCCAATTCCCCACTCCCCCCATAGCCTAACAGTACTCCCAACCATGACCCTTTACCCTTACTGTCCTAGACCCTATCAGAATCCAAATTTTTATTCTTCTTACAATCTTCATGTTAGAATCTTTAGTATTTTATTCTTCCTCACAACATGAATTTCTCCCTCGGGTTTCTTAATACTAAAATCCTTCTTCAATTGAGCATCCATCTTCTTTAACTCTGAGTTGCCTTCCCACCTTCTTTGTTCTAATTGAGGCTAGGTAGATAGAATTCTTTCCTTTAATTCATTCTTGGAGACCATTTGATTTTTCATTTCTTGAGAAAGTTCTTAAATGAGGTCACTTTGATCTTTTATCTTGTTCATACTTGTGATGGACTTCTTTGAAGCCATCTCTTCCTCCATAAATTTTCTGTTGGATTTCTCCAAATATGATATATAAGATGAATTATTTTCATCTTCAGTCTTCAAGAATTGAGCTTCATTCTTTAACTTGAAACTCATCTTGTATTCTGTATATATAGTCACCAGGTTTACCACATGATGTGGTTTTCTTCAACAAAATTCATTTCTAGACTTCGAACTGGTTCACATTCTGCATTTGCAGAAACAATCTGATTCTCTTCCCTCAACAGAGAATCTTCACCATATAATTCTTCCAACTTCATCCACATATCATTTGAAAACTTGCAGTGAGATATCTTCTTGAATATATCACATCTTTCAGGGCATCCTTTAAGACTTTTTTAGCCTAATCATCAATTTCCAACTTTCTTTGACCTGTCTCATATATAATTCCATGCTGACTTTTTCATAAGATACCATCACTCAAAACATGACAAGGGATGTGTAAGGGGGGCTACTATCCAGCAGGGGGGGGGCTGTCCAGGGGGGGGGGGGCTTTTGTCTAGTGGGGTCCAGTAGGAGGGCTGCTATCTAGGGGGGCTGGGGCTGCTGTCCAGGGGGGTCCAACAGGGGGCATGGATGGGGGGGAGAAGTGTGGGTATAGGGGATGAGCACTACTATGTTCTACCTTGTGTTGTAGGTACTTTTGAGATGGTTCCGGACTTTTATGATAGATTGTCTTATAGGGAGACTCATGTAAGTGCAGTTATGTGTTTTTTTATAATTGGATTTGTTTAATTCTTATTAAGTAAGTATCTTTCGTGTATAATATTATTTGGAGTGGACTGGTAGGGCGGCATGGGGGAAACTGGCAGGGGGTGCAAGTGGGGTCTGGTAGGGGCATGAGGGATGGGAAACAGGCAGGGTGGGGGGGGGGGACTGGTAGGGGGAGGGTGGAACTGGAAGAGGGAGGGGGAAACTATCAGGGGGGCTGTCAGGGGGGAGAGGAAGGGTAGGGGGACTGGCAGGGGGAGGGGGGTATCTGGCAGAGGGTGCAAGGGGTGTGGTATCCAGGTTCTGGGGGGGGTGTCCAGGGGGATCTGTCCAGGGTCTGGGGGTGTCTAGGTTCTGGGGGAGGGGGTGGGGGTGTCCAGGGTCTGTCCAGGGGGGGGGGTGTCTAGGGTCTGGGGGGGGGTCTATCCTGGGGGGTTTGGGGGTGTCCAGGTTTGGGGGGGGGGACAGGACTGGCATCGATATTATGTTATTGACTCTTTTTCTGATGTAGGAATTTCAATGAAATTTCCAATCCCGATTTTAAAAAATGGGAGGACGCAATTTCTTAAGGGGGGAAGATTGTAACGACTCGAAATTTTGAATAAATCTTGTTTCCTAATTTTGTGTGTTATTTTTATACTCAACAAAACTGTTTCATTTGATAACATGAGTATAATTAAAATGATACTGTTGGGTTTTGACTATTATATGACCGTTAGTCAGTATGACCGTTAGAAACTTAATGTTGCGACTATTGTCTCTAAATACAAGTGATCTTGGTTAATTAACATAGAAAGAAGATTTGATGGCCACATCCAGTAGTCTCGGGCCAATTGAAGCCCATCTAATGGAACTTGGGAAGGAGGTATCACCACTGGGCTTTGTTCTGGACCAAACCCAAGCCGAAATTCATCGTGTGAAGCTAGAACGGAATCGCCTTCGCGAGAAGTTCAAACTGAGAGAAATTACTACTCGTGCAATGTTGGTTGAGCCGCCCTCAGATTCTCTCACCTTAGCACACCTTATACTTAGGTCCTATGCTGGGGTTATAAGGTGCTATGTAAGGAGACCGTAACTGCCTTGTGTAATCCTTTTTTTAAATAAAAATTTTGATTTCTTCTTATGATGATGTTTATGAATTTTCAAATGTCCGGATAAATATAGTATGCATATTTTAGATGAGTTTTAGAGAAAGGATATTTTAAAAATGTTTATGTAAACCTTAAATAATTAAAAATGTGTAATTATTTTCAAAAAATGGTCTTCTACAATTATGTTCAGTACGGAATTTAGAGTCTAATAAGTTCAACATAATTCTTGATGAATAGTAAATTATGAATAGTGATTTTATGCTTAGGATTAGTAATATTACCAAATGGATTAGTAATCTTACTTAAATAAAATATTAATATAATCCAGGCACCTTGATTAAGTAATGTGATTCAATAAAATAGGTAAATAACTGTTTCAGAAATTATTAGTCAAGTATTAGTTTTTTTCGAGTGAATAGTGTTTTTTAATGAAAAATCAAATTAAAAATATTTAGAAAATTATTTTTATAAAATGGATTTCATTTTTGAACTCATAGCATCGATATTATGTTAAGGAAAATTTTGGAGATTTTTTTGAAAAAAATGAATTTTTGGTGAATAGTGCATTCATTTAAAAATAAATTTAAAATATTTAGAAAATTATTTTTATAAAATGGAGTTCATTTTTGAAATCACAGCATTGATATTTGGTTAAGGTGAGATTTTGGGATTTTTCTGAGAAAGTTGAATTTTCAGTGAATAGTAAAAGTACACTTTTAGGGTTTCAGTATGTTTAATGACATCATAACTGTGTCATGATGATTTCATGAGATATTTTAAGGGTTGGCCGACCAAAGGTGATGAATTATTGTATG
This sequence comes from Viscum album, assembly GCA_963277665.1. Classification (NCBI taxonomy): domain Eukaryota; kingdom Viridiplantae; phylum Streptophyta; class Magnoliopsida; order Santalales; family Viscaceae; genus Viscum; species Viscum album. The sequence goes on from OY728130.1 coordinate 1,561,893,018, forward strand.
GGAGGCCTTATGTGGCCTAACTCCATGGGAAATACCATGGGAGAGCCCATGGTTTTGAGAAAACCACTTGTGAGGTGTCCCTTGAAATTATTAAAGTATCACCTCCACTTCCCTATAAATACCCACCCTTTCCTCCTTTAGTTTTCACTCCCAACTCTCCCCCAACTAATCTATGGTCTCATTACCTCCCAAATATTCCTCCCAAGGTGCCCCCAAGCCCTCAAGGTCCCAGCCATTGAGTTTTAAGAGTTACGTTTTAAGGTAAGAGATCCAACCTCTCTCTTTCTTTTCAAATAATCTCTTCTAAGTCATTTCTTTTATGCTCCATGTTATTATATTGGAGGATGTTATTTTATATTCCTATTACTTTCCTTTTCATGTTCATATGATGAGATATCCCCTCTTACTCTCATCATTTCGTTTTATGAATGTTTAAGTGGCGCCGTTAGGCTGCCGAATTTTTAAGGGATTCCTTCACCCTTCTCATTTTCAAGTTATATTTTCTTGTCAAGTATTTCAAGTTTCTTTTTATTATGTTGGCGTATGATCTCTATATCTATCATACAGATCTTGTATGTTCATATTATTAGAGACCCTATTTGATATCTTCAATTCATTTTTGTCGAAGTTTACGTGACGCCATTAGGCTGCCGAATTTTTAAGAGATTCGTTCACCTTTCTGATTTTTCAAAGTTCTACTTTCATGTCAAGTCCTTCAAGTTACTTTTTATTACGTTGGGGTATGATATCTATATCTATCATACTGATTTTTTATGTTCATATTATGGGAGACCCTATTTTATCTCATCAATTCATTTTTTTGAAGTTTAAGTGACGTCGTTAGGCTGCCGAATTTTCATAAGAGAAATCTTATTTTTGTCCTCGTTTCATATTCTTCATTTCATATGGTATATCTTTCAAACTTCATTACCATGTTCTTAAATCCATTATATTCTGTCCCTTACTGTTTTATGGATCATTTATGAGTGGGTGACCCATGTCCCCTCTCTTTTCAATGTTTTCTAAAACCTCGTAACATAGCCGTTATGCTGCAGAATTTCCGTCTCAAAATATCTCTCTCTTATTCTCAAATTCATTTATTTTATTAAGTGAATACTCAAAGATGTTTCTTCTAAAGGGTTATTCACATATATACCAAAATGTTCTATTTTAATTATGGTATTTACATACACGAATCCCACTTTCCTTTTTCATGGGTTCAAAGTGACATAAAGATCATGTCTTTAAAGCAGTTTTTAACACGTTATAATTATGAAAGGAAACCCATTTCATTTATGCTATATGGGTTTTTTATGAAATGTTTGATGATGATATATGTGTCTCATATGATAATAAAGAAAAATTTAAGGGTGCACCCTGATAGCGCTCCAATGCATTGGGTAAAGACTTAATCTCTAGAGATGACCATTCTTAACGACGCCTTGGTGAATAACCTTGGTAATTTTTAATGAAACCTTGGGGATGGACCTTGGTGAAATGGAAATGATTGTAAATATTAAATGTTGTAGCCACATATTAAAGTTATTAAATATTTTATTTTTATTATGATATGCCTCCTGATTTCTTTCTCATTCCTTAAAGTTCTTTTTCATGACATTATTGATGTATCTCAAGTTCACATGTTAAATGTTTCTCCTTGTTTCCCTTACTGGGCCTTCTACTCACCCTTTCTTTTGATGTATGACCCCAGGTTATGAGATGCAGTAATGAACCTAAGATGAACATAAGGAGAAGCCTTTCAAGTGTTTAAGAAGGATGTTTTATGTTTTCATGTTTTAAGTTCCCGGTTTCCAAGACACTAAACCTTAAAGATCCTCGGTTTTATAAAATGTAATGAAAAGTTATGTTATAAAAAGGTGGGATGCCATAGTTGGTATCAAAGGATGGTTTAGTTATTTGTGGAAATTTGGATATGAAAAATATAAGAAGAACCCTATAGAAAATTTTAAATATAGGAAATATTCCTGGTATTTTGGTGAGTATTGAGTAAGGGATTGCCAAGCAAATACATCCTGGTCTGGATACGAGCAGGTAGAGGTGGCTCTGCCATAGATGTACATAGGGGCAAAACCCGAAAACACCACTTTGAGCGAGAATCTAATGGGAACTGGTACACGACAATGATCCTTGCTGCACTCTTGATTACAACACTCCCGGGGGATATGCTTTGGTAAATTCATAAGCTTAGTATGAACTATTATTAAAGGAACAAAGATAAAATAAAATAAAGATTCACATAAGAATATATGATCATGGATAACATAGATTGGAACCTAGGGGATCACAAGTTAGGGTATACTTTCCTTATACAAGTTTATCCTTCTATGCTTACAGTTTCCTTTTAATGATTATTGGCTAAGTATTTAAGCCCCCTAATTATACGTTCGTTTCTTAGTTAATGGAGGGAAATGGAAGAGCATGTCCCAACAACCAATGTGATAGGAAATGTGACGATTGCCCTATTAATGTGACAGAGATAACGAAAGATCAAGTTAAACATATTGTGATTATGCCAAACCAGGTATCAAAAATCACAATTAATAATTGGTACCTAGTTGAATGCCCAACTTCATCAAGGAAGAAGAAGACAAAGTCTCAAAGATGTTCATCTGATAAAGTTGATAAGGGAAAGAAGACCCAATTCCTTTTTTGCAAAAAGTGTGGGAAGAGGCACCAATGAGAATGTCACAAAGGATCTGGGAGATGTTTTAAGTGTGGAAAGATAGGGAATGAAGTAGCCAATTGCTTTAAAAATGGATAATGTGATGAATGGAGATAAGGTTCAATCTAATGTACCTTATACTATTAAATGTGGTAAATGTTGAGAAGTTGGACATTATCCAAGGCAATGATATCTTGGAAGGGATGAGAAGCATGATGAGCATCAACAATCTTCAAGGACAAGGGAACAATGCAAGTCCTATGCTGAGATGGATCATGATGACTAAAGTACATGCAACTTCTTCGTAATAATTGTCTATGTCATATTGTATTTTAGTCTGTGCAGTATGAGAATATCTTTAATGTTTTCTAAGAATATCAAGTCACTACCAAAGATGGTTTTATATCATTATGGAAAACATCTATTTTTATGTACCACATGTTGATGTTGTGAAGTTGTTCTTCTTAAAAAAAGATGATTAGGGGATTAAAAGATGATTATTATTTTTTAAGACATTAACTATTTTGGGAACCCTATTTGATCGATGTAAATAGATTCCTACGATATTTTCTTTGAGGAGTAAAGGTTGACTTATATTTTGAAGAATCGATGAATTTAAGGCGAACTTATAGTAATTTAGGTTACATATGGAAATGATTAACCTATCTTGGGGAAAATGTGATTAGGTTAGTTACTTTTGTTATAAGATGATAAGAGTGGTTGATGCTATTTGGAGATGAACAATAAAGTCTATCTTGGAAGACTATGTTATGAGATCGTTCTTATAATTGGGTTTCAATCTTAGTTTGGTTTATTGTGAGGAATTTTAAGGAAAGTTATTTATGGAATGGTTTATGATGAACTTTGGGTAGTACCATGGAACTTTGAATATTTACAAGTAGTTTACCATCCTATGGGATTCTTTCTTTTTGAAGAGTTATTTTATCTTACCCATTCTGTTTTTGGGATAATGTTTAAAGATAGAAAAAATAGATAGTTAATATTTTGTGGATTATGTGATTCTATAGAAGACGATTCTTGTGCTTTGATGAGACCAAGTAGTTTTGAATTCTCATCATTTGGAGAAAAGATTAGTATTGGTAGAAACTTATTAAAGGATGAAACTCTGATTGAAGGTAGGTATATTTCCCTGTGATTTATTCTATGTAGTAAATGAATTCCTCAAAACTATGAAAAGGAATGTAAAACAAAAACATTTTCTGTTAACGTTTCCTATTGGGAAATCAAATACCGTTTAACCCATCATAAGTTTTTGATTTTCTTGTTGTTAACTTTCTACTAATCATGTTTTCTATCAATCTACCTCAGAACATGACCCTTTGTTCTCTCCTCCATGTCCATGTTTTCCTACATGGAATCCTAGTATGGGTTAACTCGGGTGACCTTTTTACTTCGGTTTCTTTCTTTTAAAGTAATAGTGTTACTGATTCTTTTTCCGATGTGGGACTTTCAATAAAATTTCCAATCCCGATTTTAAAAATTGCGAGGATGCAATTTGTTATGGGGAAAGATTGTAACGACCCGGAATTTTGAATAAATCTTGTTTCCTAATTTTGTGTGTTATTTTTATAGTCAACAAAACTATTTCATTTGATAACATGAGTATAATTAAAATGATACTATTGGGTTTTGACTATTATATGACCGTTAGTCAGTATAACTATTGGAGACTGAATGTTGTGACTATTGTCTCTAAATACAAGTGATCTTGGTTAATTAATATATAAAGAAGATTCGATGGCCTCATCCAGTAGTCTTAGGCCAATCGAAGCCCATCTAACAAAACTTGGGAAGGAGGTAGCACCACTGGGCTTTGCTCTGGACCAAACCCAAGACGAACTTCATCGTGTGAAGCTAGAACGGAATCGCCTTCGTGAGAAGTTCAAACTGATAGAAATTACTACTCGTGCAATGTTGGCTGAGCCACCCTTAGATTCTCTCACCTTAGCACACCTTACACTTAGGTCCTATGCTGGGGTTATAAGGGGCTATGTAAGGAGACCGTAACTGCCTTGTGTAATCCTTTGTTTTAAATAAAAATTTTGATTTCTTCTTATGATGATGTTTATGAATTTTCAAATGTCCAGATAAATATAGTATGCATATTTTTGATGAATTTTAGAGAAAGGATATTTTAAAAATGTTTATGTAAACCTTAAATAATTAAAAATGTGTAATAATTTTCAAAAAATGGTCTTCTACAATTATGTTCATTACGAAATTTAGAGTCTAATACGATCAATTTAATTTTTGATGAATAGTAAATTATGAATAGTGTTTTTATGCTTAGGATTAGTAATGTGACCAAATGGAATAGTAATCTCACTTAAATAAAGTATTAATATAATCTAGGCACCTTGATTAAGTAATGCGATTCAATAAAATAGGTAAATAACTATTTTAAAAATTATTAGTCAAGTATTAGTTTTTTTCATGTGAATAGTGTTTTTTGATTAAAAATTAAATTAAAAATATTTAGAAAATTATTTTTATAAAATTGATTTCATTTTTGAACTCAGAGCATCAATATTATGTTAAGGTAATTCTGGGGGATTTTTCTGAAAAAAATGAATTTTTGGTGAATAGTGTATTTATTTAAAAATTAAATTAAAAATATTTAGAAAATTATTTTTATAAAATGGAGTTCATTTTTGAAATCAGATCATTTATATTTGGTTAAGGTGAATTTTTGGATTTTTCTGAGTAAGTTGAATTTTCAGTGAATAGTAAAATTACAGTTTTAGGGTTTCAGTATGTTTAGTGACATCATAACTGTGTCATGATGATGTCATGAGATATTTTTAGAGTTGGCTGACAAAAGGTGATGAATTATTGTATGTGGGGCCCATGTGGCCTAACTCCATGGGAAATACCATGGGAGAGCCCATGGTTTTGAGAAAACCACTTGTGAGGTGTCCCTTAAAATTATTAAAGTATCACCTCCCCTTCCCTATAAATACCCACCCTTTCCTCCTTTATTTTTCACTCCCAACTCTCCCCCAACGACACTATGGTCTCATTACCTCCCAAAGAGTCCTCCCAAGGTTCCCCCAAGCCCTCAAAGTCCCAACCATGGAGTTTTAAGAGTTACGTTTTAAGGTAAGGGATCCAACCTCTCTCTTTCTTTTCAAATAATCTCTTTTAAGTCATTTATTTTATGCTCCATGTTCTTATGTTGGAGTATGTTCTTTTAAATTCCTCTTACTTCTATTTTCATTTTCATATGATGAGAGATCCCCTCTTACTCTCATCATTCCGTTTTATGAATGTTTAAGTGGCGCCGTTAGGCTGCCGAATTTTTAAGGGATTCCTTCACCCTTCTCATTTTCAAGTTCTATTTTCTTATCAAGTCTTTCAAGTTCCTTTTTATTATGTTGGGGTATGATATCTATATCTATCATTCTGATCTTGTATGTTCATATTATGAGAGACCCTATTTTATCTTGTCAATTCATTTTTGTCGAAGTTTACGTGACGCCGTTAGGCTGCCGAATTTTTAAGGGATTCGTTCACCTTTCTAATTTTTCAAAGTTCAACTTTCATGTCCAGTATTTCAATTTCATTTTTATTATTTTTGGGTATGATATATATATCTATCATACTCATATTTTATGTTAATATAATGAGATACCCTATTTGATCTTGTCAATTCATTTTTTTGAAGTTTAAGTGACGACGCTAGGCTACCGAATTTTCATAAGAGAAATCTTATTTTTTTCCTCCTTTCGTGTTCTTCATTTCATATGGTATATCTTTCCAAATTCATTACCATGTTCTTAAATACTTTATATTTTATCCCCCTACTGTTTTATGGATCATTTATGAGTGGTTGACCCATGTCCCCTCTCTTTTCAATGTTTTCTAAAACCTCGTAACATAGCCGTTATACGGCAGAATTTCGGTCTCAAAATTTCTCTCTCTTATTCTCAAATTCATCTATTTTATTAAGTGAATACTCAAAGCTATATCTTATAAAGGGGTATTAACATATATACCAAAATTTTCTATTTTAATTCTGCGATTTACATACACGAAACTCGCTTTCATTTTTCATGGGTTTAAAGTGACATAAAGATCATGTCTTTAAAGCAGTTTTTAAAACGTTATGATTATGAAAGGAAACCCATTTCTTTTATGATATATGGGTTTTTGATGAAATTTTTAATGATGATATATGTGGCTCACATGATAATAAAGACAAATTTAAGGGTTCCCCCTGATAGCGCTCCAATGCATTGGGTAAAGACTTAATCTCTAGAGATGACTCTTTTTAACGACGCCTTGGTGAATAACCTTGGTAATTTTTAATGACACCTTGGGGATGAACCTTGGTGAAACGGAAATGATTTGTCAACATTAAATGTTGTAGCCACATCTTGAAGTTATGAAATACGTTATGTTTATTATAATATGCCTCATGATTTCTTTCTCATGCCTTAATGTTCTTTTTCATGACATTGTTGATGTATCTCAAGTTCACATGTTAAATGTTTCCCCTTGTTTCCCTTACTGGGCCTTCTGCTCACCATTTCTTTTGATGTATGTCCCCAGGTTATGAGATGCAGTAATGAAACTAGGATGAACATAAGGAGAATCCTTTCAAGTGTTTAAGAAGGATTTTTAATGTTTTCATGTTTTAAGTTCCTGGTTTCCAAGACATTAAACCTTAAAGATCCTCGATTTTGTAAAATGTAATGAAAAGTTATATTATAAAAAGGCGGGATGCCATAGTTGGTATAAAAGGATGGTTTTGTTATTTGTGGAAATTAGGATATGAAATCTCTAAGAATAACCCTATATAAAATTTTAAAGATAGGAAATCTTCCTGGTATTTTGGTGAGTATTGAGTAAGGGATTTCCAAGAAAATACATCCTTTTCTGGATACGAGCAGGTAGAGGTGGCTCTGGCACAGATGTACAAAGGGGTAAAACCTGAAAACACCGCTTTGAGCGAGACTCGAATGGGAAATGCTACATGACAATGGGACTTTCTGCACTCTTGGTTACGAAACTCCCAGAGGATATGCTTTGGTAAATTCATAAGCTTAGTATGAACCATTATTAAAGGAATAAAGAAAAAATAAAATAAATATTCACATAAGAATATATGATCATGGATAACCTAGATTGTAACCTAGGGGATCACAAGTTAGGCTATACATTCCTTTTACAAGTTTATCCTTCTATGTTTAAAGTTTCCTTTTAATTATTATTGGCTAAGTATTTAAGCTCCCTAATTATACATTCCTTTCTTAGTTAATGGCGGGAAATGGAAGAGCATGTCCCAAAAACCAATGTGATAGGAAATGGGATGATTGCCCTATTAATGTGACAGAGATGACAAAAGATCAAGTCGAACATATTGTGATTATTCCAAACCAGGTATCAAAAATCACAATTAATAATTGGTACCTAGTTGAATGCCCAAATTCATCAAGGAAGAAGAAGACAAAGTCTCGAAGATGTTCATCTGATAAAGTTGATAAGGCAAAGAAGACCCAATTCCTTTTTTGCAAAAAGTGTGGGAAGAGGCACCAAGGAGAATGTCACAAAGGAAGTGGGAGATGTTTTATGTGTGGGAAGATAGGGCATAAAGTATCCAATTGATTTAAATAAATGGATAATGTGATGAATGGATATAAGGTTCAATCTAATGTACCTTATACTATTCAATGTGGTAAATGTGGAGAAGTTGGACATTATCCAAGGCAATGCTCTCTTGGAAGGGATGTGAAGCATGATGAGAATCAACAATCTTCAAGGAAAAGGGAATAATTCAAGTCCTATGCTGAGATGGATCATGATGACTAAAGTACATACAACTTCTTCTTAATAATTGTCTATGTCATGTTGTATTTTATTTCATGCTCCATGAGCATATATTTAATGTTTTCTAAGAACATCGAGTCACTACCTAAGATGGTTTTATATCATTAAGGAAAACATCTATTTTTATGTACCACATGTTTATGTTGTGAAGCTATTCTTCTTAAAAAAAGATCATTTGGGGATTAAAAGATGATTATTATTTTGGAAGACATTCACTATTTTGGGAACCCTATTTGATCAAGGTAAATAGATTACTACGGTATTTTCTTTGAGGAGTAAAGGTTGACTTATATTTTTAAGAATAGATGAATTTAAGGTGAACTTATAGTAATTTAGGTTACATATGGAAATGATTAACCTATCTTGGGAAAAATGTGATTAGGTTAGTTACTTTTGTTATAAGATGATAAGAGTGGTTGATGTTGTTTGGAGATGAACGATAAAGTCTATCTTGGAAGACTATGTTATGAGATCATTCTTATAATTGGGTTTCAATATTAGTTTGGTTTATTTTAAGGAATTTTAAGGAAAGTTATTTATGGAATGGTCTATAATGAACTTTGGGTAGTACCATGGAAATTTGAAGATTTAAAAGTATTTTCCCATCCTATGGGATTCTTTCTTTTTGAAGAGATGTTTTATCTTACCCTTTCTGTTTTTGGGATAATGTTTAAAGATAGAAGAAATAGATAGTTAATCTTTTGTGAATTTTGTGATTCTATAGAAGATGATTCTTGTGCTTTGATGAGACCAAGTAGTTTTGAATGCTCATCGTTTGGAGAAAAGATTAGTCTTGGTTGAAACTTATTAAAGGATGAAACTCTACTTGAAGGTAGGTATATTTCCCTGTGTTTTATTCTAGGTAGTAAATGAATTCCTCAAAACTATGAAAAGGAATGTAAACAAAGACCTTTTGTGTTAACATTTCCTACTGGGAAATCAAATACCGTTTAACCCATCATAAGTTTGTGATTTTCTTGTTGTTAACTTTCTCCTAATCAAATTTTCTATCACTCTCCCTCAGAACATGACCCTTTGTTCTCTCCTCCATTTCCATGTTTTCCTACATGAAATCCTGTTATGGGTTAACTCAGGTGACCTTTTTTACTTCCCTTTCTTTCTTTTAAAGTAATAGTGTTACTGACTCTTTTTCCGACATATGACTTTCAATGAAATTTCCAATCCCGATTTTAAAAATTGGGAGGACGCAATTTTATAAGGGGGGAAGATTGTAACGACCCGAAATTTTGAATAAATCTTGTTTCCTAATTTTGTGTGTTATTTTTATACTCAAAAAAACTGTTTCATTTGATAACATGAGTATAATTAAAATGATAATGTTGGGTTTTGACTATTATATGACCGTTAGTCAGTATAACCGTTGGAAACTGAATGTTGCGACTATTGTCTCTAAATACAAGTGATATTGGTTAATTAATATGGAAAGAAGATTTGATGGCCTCAAACAGTAGTCTCGGGCCAATCGAATCCCATCTAATAGAACTTGGGAAGGAGGTAGCACCACTGGGCTTTGCTCTGGACCAAACCCAAGCCGAACTTAATCGTGTAAAGCTAGAACGGAATCGCCTTCGCGAGAAGTTCAAACTAATAGAAATTACTACTCGTGCAATGTTGGTTGAGCCGCCCTCAGATTTTCTCACCTTAGCACACCTTACACTTAGGTCCAATGCTGGGGTTATAAGGGGCCATGTAAGGAGACCGTAACTGCCTTGTGTAATCCTTTGTTTTAAATAAAAAAAATTATTTCTTCTTATGATGATGTTTATGAATTTTCAAATTTCTAGATAAATATAGTATGCATATTTTTGATGAATTTTAGAGAAAGGATATTTTAAAAATGTTTATGTAAACCTTAAATAACTAAAAATGTGTAATGATTTTCGAAAAATGGTCTTCTACAATTATGTTCATTACGAAATTTAGAGTCTAATAATATCAAATTAATTTTTGATGAATAGTAAATTATGAATAGTGATTTTATGCTTAGGATTAGTAATATGACCAAATTTATTAGTAATCTCACTTAAATAAAGTATTAATATAATCAAGGCCCCTTGATTAAGTAATGTGATTCAATAAAATAGGTAAATAACTGTTTCAGAAATTATTAGTCAAGTATTAGTTTTTTCGGGTGAATATTGTTTTTTAATTAAAAATTAAACTAAAAATATTTAGAAAATTATTTTTATAAAATGGACTTCATTTTGGAACTCAGAGCATTGATATTATGTTAAGGTAATTTTTGGGGATTTTTCTGAAAAAAATGAATTTTCGGTGAATAGTGTATTTATTTAAAAATTAAATTAAAAACATTAAGAAAATTTTTTTTATAAAATTGAGTTCATTTTTGAAATCATAGAATTGATATTTGTTTAAGGTGAAATTTTGGGATTTTTCTGAGAAAGTTGAATTTTCAGTGAATAGTAAAAGCACAGTTTTAGGGTTTCGGTATGTTTAATGACATCATAACTGTGGCATGATGATGTCATGAGATATTTTAAGGGTTGGCCGACCAAAGGTGATTAATTATTGTATGGGGGCCCCATGTGGCCTAACTCCATGGGAAATACCATGGGAGAGCCCGTGGTGTTGAGAAAACCACTTGTGGGGTGTCCCTTGAAATTATTAAAGTATCACCTCCACTTCCCTATAAATACCCAACCTTTCCTCCTTTAATTTTCACTCCCAACTCTCCCCCAACTAAGCTCTGGTCTCATTACCTCCCAAAGAGTCATCCCAAGGTGCCGCCCATCCCTCAAGGTCCCATCCTTTGAGTTTTAAGAGTTACGTTTTAAGGTAAGGGATCCAACCTCTCTCTTTCTTTTCAACTAATATCTTTTAAGTCATTTATTTTATGCTCCATGTTCTTATGTTGGAGGATGTTATTTTATATTCTTATTACTTAACTTTTCATGTTAATATTATGAGAGATCCCCTCTTACTCTTATCATTTCGTTTTATGAATGTTTAAGTGGCGCCGTTAGACTGCCGAATTTTTAAGGGATTCCTTCACCCTTCTCATTTTCAAGTTCTATTTTCTTGTCAAGTCTTTCAAGTTACTTTTAATTATGTTGGGGTATGATCTATATATCTATCATCCTGATATTTTATGTTCATATTATGAGAGACCCTATTTGATCTCGTCAATTCACTTTAGTTGAAGTTTACGTGACGCCGTTAGGCTGCCAAATTTTTAAGGGATTCGTTCACCTTTCTCATTTGTCAAAGTTCTACTTTCATGTCAAGTATTTCAAGTTAATTTTTATTATGTTGGGGTATGATATCTATATCTATCATACTGATATTTTATGTTCATATGATTATATACCCTATTTTATCTCTTCAATTCATTTTTTTGAAGTTTAAGTGACGTCGTTAGGCTGCCAAATTTTCATAAGAGAAATCTTATTTTTTTTCCTCCTTTCTTGTTCTTCATTTCATATGATATATCTTTGAAACTTCATTACAATGTTCTTAAATCCTTTATATTCTGTCCCCCTACTGTTTTATGAATCATTTATGAGTGGGTGACACATGTCCCCTCTCTTTTCAATGTTTTATAAAACCTCGTAACATAGCCGTTATGCTGCAGAATTTCCGTCTCAAAATGTCTCTCTCTTATTCTCAAATTCATTTATTTTATTAAGTGAATACTCAAAGATCTTTCTTCTAAAGTGGTATTCTCATATATACCAAATTTTTCTATTTTAATTCATGGATTTACATACACGAAACCCGCTTTCCTTTTTCATGGGTTTAAAGTGACAAAAAGATCATGTGTTTAAAGCAGTTTTTAAAACGTTATGATTATGAACGAAAACCCATTTCTTTTATGCTATATGGGGTTTTTATGAAATGTTTTATGATGATATATGTGGCTCACATGATAATAAATACAAATTTAAGGGTGCGCCCTGATAGCGCTCCAATGCATTGGGTAAAGACTTAATCTCTAGAGATGACCATTTTTAACGACGCCTTGGTGAATAACCTTGGTAATTTTTAATGACACATTGGGGATGGACCTTGGTGAAACGGAAATGATCGTCAATATTAAATGTTGTAGACACATATTCAAGTTATGAAATACATTATTTTTATTATGATATGCCTCATGATTTCTTTCTCATGTCTTAAAGTTCTTTTTCATGACATTATTGATGTATCTCAAGTTCACATGTTAAATGTTTCCCCTTGTTTCCCTTACTGGGCCTTATGCTCACCCTTTCTTTTGATGTGTGTCCCCAGGTTATGAGATGTAGTAATGAACCTAGGATGAATATAAGGGGAAGCCTTTCAAGTGTTTAAGAATGATTTTTTATGTTTTCATGGTTTAAGTTCCTGGTTTCCAAGACACTAAACCTTAAAGATCCTCGGTTTTGTAAAATGTAATGAAAAGTTCTGTTATAAAAAGGCAGGATGCCATAGGCTGTCCATGGGGCTTTGCAGGGGGTGGGAGATGTACAGGGTAGGGGGTGTCCAATGTCTATGATGGAGGGGGTTGTAGGGGGTGGGCTACTGCAAGGGGGAGGCTGTGTAGGGGAGCTATTTTTTTATGTTTTTTCAGACCCTGTAGCCACGGTTTCTAACCGTTGCAATAGGTCTATTTCCACGGTTTATAACCATGGATATTAATCGTGTCCCTCCTCTAGTTTATCCACGGTTCTAAACCATGGCTATAGTGATATTACCATGGTTTGAACTGTGGATGTATACCTATAGCCACGGTTTGAACCGTGGATCTAGACCTATAGCCACAGTTCCAAATCATGTCTATTAGTCTAGGACTATTGCCACACCAAACTTAGCCACGGTTTCTCAAACCGTGGCTATTACCTATATCCTCGGTTTGAGGAACTATAGCCACAGTTTTAAACCGTGGCTATAGCCCAAATTTCTAGTAGTGATTATACTATCTTAACGAACAATTCACATCCCAAACCTAAGTCTTTGACATAATGGATTACATCATATACCTATAATCTCCATTTGTTAATATATTTTGAATATGGATAGTTTCTATCTATGAATCATATATTGGAATATATCATAGAATATATGAAATATATAATATTCCTTATCAATCTACTGTATACCACCATCAAGTATAAGGTAATGAGAGTTTAGGAATAAATCCACTCTATATCTAAATGATTGTTCGATATTTGGTTTTAGATGAACTCCGAAATTCCCACACAAATATTCCTACATATTTTACCAAATTCATTCATTTATCTTTTTATTTTCTCAAAATGAGATCTCATAAATTATATAATCTTACCTCTACCTTCTCCATGAATAGTTCACAAGGATTTTTGAACTCATTTTAGAAGACTTGTGGTGGACTTTTAATCTTAAAGGTTTCTTTAATTAAAACCTAAGAAGTAATTTTTTTAGTATACCTAGTGTTTATGATCATAAGAGAATAAATAATTTTTTTCTATAAATAAGATAACTACTTTAATTTTTAATTGAAAAAGAATTATCTTTCCATAAATGGGTAAAATTATTATATTTCTATATTCATCATTTATTGTAATGGATATCTATGATTCATGCGTTAATGAACCATAAATTAGTATAAATTACCATAACAACATTCAATAAAAATAAAATAAAATATTATTGTTTCTAGAAAGACACTAAGATAAATTCTTCTAGTAACACTCTTTAAAAACTCAAATCAATTCATTATAGAAATTAGAAGACGCGTCTTCTTATTGCTGATATATTAATCACCCTTTCTTAGCCTTTAGGAGAATTCATCTTATTTATTATAATATTCCCAAACTTCATAAATTTTCAAATGAGAATATATATATATGTAAAACATATTGTATTTAATATCCAGTAAGTCTAATGGAAATATTATACATAATCATTAATGTTCCAAAATAAATTTTTGTTTAATTTTATTTTAATCCATCACAATTCTCCCAATAACCATTTATTACCACATGAGAAGTGAATAGCCTCCTATTCATTAAACTTCCTTTGAATCCTTTGTCTATTTTAAAGATTTCATAAAGACACCACTGGATTTAATGGGCCTTGAGTTCTTAACCCTATCTTTAATTTATTTTACCATCAGAAGCAAGGAAACAAGTTCTCAAAGATCTTTATTTATTGAAAAAAGTATAGATAAAAATATCTATGAGTGATTTCTCTATAATATTAATGTAGTATTGGATTAATAAGGATAAAATTAGTGGTAAGTATGATAACATGAGATTCTTGGATAATATATTATCTAAATAAAATACAAACTTTTTTAACAAATTTGTGCACTTCAAAATATTAAAGACAAGAATAGGAGATAATCACCCTCTTCCAGTTTACACTAATATAGTGTAGTAACAAACTAATTTATCTCTAATCCACTATATATTATTCTAAAAGGATATACGATAAGATATCATGGTGGAACCACCATCCATATATCTTTAATAGGCATCCTTTTAACCTATGCTCTATATAAAGATGATTAGGTATAGGGAATTTTAACTCATAGTTAAAATTCCCTTATAGTTTTCTGTGTAATAGTATCTATGAACACTATAAGGGATTTTTTATTAAGAGGAGATTCCTTGATTAAAGGAATGATTGTAATGAAAATTCTGAGGTAGAATAATATTCCATCTTCTACAAAAATTTAAAAACTCATTATAAGAAGTCTTTTATGATTATAAAAATATAAGAGGTTAATAATATTTAATTATTATATTATATTATTATATTATATTATTATATTATATTAATATGTTATATTAATATGTTATTAGTCTCCCTCTATTTTATCAAGTCCCATTATCCTTTACAATTAGACTTAGAATAACCCACCACATGGAAATTCTAGTGTAAAGGATCCACATCTCTCTTCTTATTACTTAAGTGAGGGATTGATCAATTACTTGAAGGTATTTTGGTAGGTGGTTTTCCAACTACTAAACGAATCTCTTTGATCTGTTAAGTGGAATCCCCATTCTAGAAAATCTAACTGGGATTTCCTCAACATTGTCCTCTAGATAACATTAATTTTAGTGATGGATACTTATCATGATATTTATTTGGTTAAGTCAAACTAAAACATTCATTATAACTCCTTGATAAAATTAAGTGTCATGATGAGGGTAGAAAAAACACTTATTTATATGGTTACATATTTGGTCAAGTAATGGAAGACATAGTCTAACTTAATATTTAGTTAAAGGATTTTTATTAATTATGAGTAAATTTATTTTATACCGCATCACATAGTTGCGTACATTAGTTTCACACTATTTTTTTAGGTTTATATCATAATTATTTGACTGTTCTTTATCCTTACATGCCCTGTTATTTTTTAGATGGGTTTTACATAATAAATTCACCATGTCTTCAAAAAGTATTTATTTATTATCCATTTATTTTATTTCCATATTTTCATGTTAATCTATTTTTAAGTGATCATAGTCATTAATCAATAGAATAAACCATGCATCAAATAGAAATAAAATAAATGAAATGTTGAATGATCATAAGATTTAACTACCCGTTTTTTATTGAGTGGAAAAAATAAACCCTTGATCCTAGTGGAAAACTCTTTAAGTTGGGCCAGATGTGAGTTTTATCATTGCACCACATGCCTAAGTATCCTCCACCCTGGTTTCACCTTGAATCGAGTTCTGAACTGCATCAACTTCTTTAAAGATACACCGTTTATATATATTTTACTCACACATAGGTGAGGTGAACCAATGGATTGGTTAAGGGATTTATATAAAATAACCCCAAACACATAGGTCCTATATAATAAAGGAAGCGGGGATGACACACAAGCCATCATTTTAATTTAATAATAAAACTTTATCACACTGAAACCCATGCAATAAATAGTAAATTAAAAGAAATACAACATATATAGGTTATTCTAAGCACATGATTATTCATGAATTCAATTAATATACATTTAAAATATCCAGCTAGCATTCATTTCCGCCAATTCTTTATCTAAGATAAAATGTGCACAAATTTAAAAATTAATTTCCTAATTAATTTAATTAATTAATTTATCTTATTACCCATCCAAAATTTCTTAGATATTAATTTCTATTTCTATTTTAAATAAATTAAAATAAATAAATAAATTAATTAATTAAATTTATTTAAAATTAATTAAGTGAATGATTTTAACTTGTTGGCAACATGGTATATACCCATCTAAACTCCTCATACGGTCCTTGTCATGCACTGTGAACTCACACGACATGTAAGCGTACATTTTACATCACATAATTACATAGCATGTACTATCAATTAATGACACATGTACATGTGTTAATAACACAACACGTACCACTTTTAAGGCATGTGGAGCACATCATATGTGAAAACCATACATGACATGTAGTTCAAAATTTAACTTGGAAATTATTTAATAATTTAATATTTTAAAAACTTTTCACATGGTGTGCACTATCAATTATGACACAAAGACACATGTTGAAGGCGGTTTAATGGCAGAATTAATTTTCTTTCAACTTTAATTTATTAATCTACACATGTATAGCCTACGTTGGCCTGTATTATGCATAAACAGGTAAAAATTAACCACACCTCATGTATTCAACACCCCATATGTTCATTAATACTAGATCATATTTGAATTAATTATACCACATGTTAATTAATTACACTATGTATGAATTAATTAATTAAATTGCGTGTGAATTAAATACATTTAATGTGAATTAATTAATAAATCACATGTGAATTAATTACATTCCATGTAAATTAATTACAAACCACATGTGAATTCATTACATATAAAGTGTGAATTAATTACACACTACATGTCATACCTCACAAGTGAATTAATTAATTATATAAGACTATGTGTGTATATTAATGACACTATGTTTTTAATTAATTTTATAATTACACACCACATGTACAATAATTAATTACAAAACATGTGTATTGATTAATTGTATTAATTACACACCATGTTGGTAAAACACGTAACCACCATGTCATGCGGAGTTATGCATTGTGTGATACCTATATATGGGTTTTTTTGGACATTATTCATGTAAATTTAACAGGTTTCTAGATCATATGAGTAAGAACGAAGAATATAAAGAAGATATATCAACATTCAGATTTAAAGAACAAATTTACTTGAAATAAAAAGTAATTATATATATATATATATAAAACAATCAATAATTTATAGATAATTAAAAATTTTAATGTGACTACTCTGATACCACTAGAAGGTTCCAAATACAGTGAAAGCACCCATTATATCCAAATATAACTAGGATTTGTTCATATTTAATGGATAATCTGTAATGTACATGACATGTATAATGAAATTTTTCCATTGAAGTTGAACAAGTGTGTCAGAAAAAAGAGGATCATTCACATTAAATTTATAATTAATTTGAAACAAAAAAAGAAATATTACCTCAATCTTGAGTTCATTCATTATTGAAGGCATTGATTATTAAAACCTATTTCAATATTCCATTTTTGTGTCATGATGGCCTAAATAGGATCCCCTCTAGCGATGATCCACACAAGCTCCTTCAATCTCCAAATAATGTTGATGGAACACAAAGTGCTAGCATGACCGATCGATCATCTTGCATTGTTTTACTTAATTACCTCCTGTACCTTCTAGATTAAAGAAATATCTCTTTCTATCTCATTATTGAGAGGATGATGAAGAAGTTATAGGTTCTCTCAAGATTGAGAGTAAACCCTAGATAAGTTCTTCATTGGGAGAGTATTCTCTAAGGTTGAACCTATTCAAAAATGACATAGTGGTATATTTATAGACTTAGGGTTAGGGTTAAATAGTAATTATTTACCTATAGACCCTTAATAATATATTAATATCATATATAACCCCATTTCATGTAAAATAATAATAATATTTTATCTCATTTCGTGCTTTAACCCACACAGTGATAAATATTATTTTATAGTGAGGTAAAATAAATATCTATTACCAGACCCATATCATCCTGCTCATCCTCCTTAACATTTATTTAATTCTTGAATAAGTTTTTAAATAAATATTATTTATTCCACAAATGAATAAATAAATATCTTATTCACAGTCTTGTGAGTAAATATTTATTTTTAATATTCATGTAACTAAATAAATTATTAATTTTTAAAATAAATATTTATTTACTACCTGTGAATAATAAGTGATAAGTGAATATTAAATATTAAAATTATTAAATACTTATCTAGAAAATAAGCATTTATTTAACATATATGATCAGATAAAATATCCCAACTGATTAATATTCATTTGTATAGAGAATATTATTTATTAAAATTATTAAATTAAAATATAATTTAATTGAGATCAATTTATACACTTAGTGTGTGGCCCTTTAGGCATCCTTCTCAGTTGAATTAGCCAAGATTTCCTAAATACATGGTTAATATATAGCATTGGTTTAAGGGAACCACATATAAATTAGTTAATGTTGTAATGCTGAAAATCAAATATAAATATTCACTATTTAATGTAATCCCTTTAACTCAATATCTCATCAAGCAAGTTTCATTTTTCATGTCATCAAACTAATTGATTGATACATATTTCTTTGACTATCTGGAATGAAATCATTAATACACCATGTCAAAAAATTGTAGTCTAATGGTTATATTCCAATATAGGGGTTGAGATATCAATTTCTATAGAGACATGATGGATAAGTACTTCCTCAAAATATTCATTAATGCATGTTACTTGTGACATACCCAACATATCCTACTTAACATGGAAAAAGGATCATATGCTTCAATAATACATTAAAGTACATGAACCATAACATTAATTAATAATAATCTTAATGTAAAAGGACCATTACACACATTAAAAAATATGAATTCCAATGACACTCAATCATGTGGAATTATTATTGGTGGGTTTTTCCTTATGATACTTGTAAAGTCCCATAGTTTTTCAAGTACCTTACACCATAATTTTAGCTCTTATTTAAGTTTTATTGAGTACTGATTTACTTGGGTGAAATCTTAGGTAGCTTCTAGTTGGTTTGGGAGAGTTTTAGAATCCTTAAAGTGGGTGCATGGTTGGAATAATATTAGGAGAAACCACGAATCTCTTCCTAGAAAATCGTATAGATTGTTTGGGGAAGGGAAGTTGATAGCACATTGTTATCACACAATTAGTATTATTCATGAAAAATTCACTAGAAACCATACAGCTCGATATAGAGGTGAAAACAATTGTTGTAACATGGTTTACTAAACCATACATTCAAACTGTGTTGGTGCCTAGAAGAGGCAAAAATCCTTGAATGGTTGGCACACATTTTATAAAATTGTACGACCAAACTTTGCTTAGGGTTTTAATTAATCCAAAATCATATTTTATACTCAAAACATCTCTAAAATTCATAATTCTCCCTATACACCCAGGAATATCAAACCTAGGGACCCTATTTGTGATTAATATAGGTTCTTATTCTTCCATACACAAAATCTGATGGATCTAGCATGTTGACTCATGTAGATTTTTGGTTTTAGGTTGTTCTTCCTATATTATTCATGAATATCTTAGTTATCCTTATTTCTTTAAAATTGATTAGATATCCAAGCCAGATTGGCTTTATATATGAATTACCACCTATATCTAATGAAGTATTCATTCTTGATTGATAAATTAGTGTTGGTTTGTGCGATTTTTTTTGGGTCTCCAAGTTCGATCACAAATTTTATATTGAAGACAAATATCTTTTGGTAAGTTATTGTGGATTTTGTTTTTTGTAATGTTTTCTTACTATAATTTCAATTATAGAGACTTTATTATGATGGATTAGGTTGTAACACCCCAACCCAAACCATGGGGTCCAAGCTGGGGGTTCCACACAAACTCATTGGTGCCTCTCTATACACAGGAGGTTGTTGATTGGGGGTGAGAGACTGATGAATAGTATGGGGAGACTATTCCCTATTTACCATGTGAATATTAGAGTATAAAAAAATAAATGATAAAAAATAAATCAAAAAATAATAAATTGCTGGATAACCATTAGATTAGAAACAAATGAAAATAAATTCAACCCATGCAGTATCAATATGGAATGTCAAATAAATAAACCACAGATAAAAAAGGATCCATTATATGGGTAATTCAGTAAGAAAAACCGCAATATCTAGTCAATTTCTATCTAATATGATCCTCATCTTCTTGGTAATCTTCTCAACCTTTCACTATAGGCCCCTTTCCCTTCACCAGATCCTTAGTCTTGAAATCTATATGCGCACTTATATTCTAGATTAGGGTGTGAATATAAGACTTGGTAGTACACCACCAATTACCCTTAAAATCATCGTGTAAAGTATACAGGTTCACTACATTAAAGTTAATAGGGTAAAAATATAAACAAAAACATATCACAGAAGTAAAAAACATATTATGAGTTCTCAAAAACTTGATATTCCTACTTTTTCACCATGTTGGAAGAAAGAAAAATCATATACTTGACATATCCCATTGAGAAGATATCCTTGAAACATTTGAAACACATCCCACTGGTTTTGATAACCCAAGTACTTGCTGACCAATGTCTGACATATCCTTATCGAGGGATAGTCCAAATATTCCCAGACTGTATGCTCAAATGTAGATGATAAAGTACAACACAATTGTACAAGATACCAACTATGGATCAAAATCATAACGTATCAAGAAAGAAGCATAAGCCATACAAATCCATATGTGAGAAAACATCAGGAAAAGGTCTCAATAGGGATAAATACGCACACCTCATGTGATCAAGAATCAAACATATGTACCACTAGGATACACATGCATTCAAATATCCATGCCAATAACCTATTGAAAATATTTTCTAAATTCAAGGGATTCATACCTTAGTTAAAAAAATTATTCAGAATAAAGGGTCACCATATGAATCTAGAAACACTACCAAATCCTAGAACTAATCATTAATTTAATGTTTTAGAATATGATGATCAATGCTGGGAAGAATCCACACCCTAATGGTAGTTTAAGGTAAAACATACCTAAGACAATCTACTACTAACAATGATCTTGTTATGAAGGTTTTTTAGATTCCAAGACCTTTAATATGGGTTCCGATTATATCAATGATCAATGAAGAAGAACTCACTTGAAGAAGAATGAAAAATATATTCAACTTTAGGGAATCAAATTGAGGTATTTTATGGGATGGTGAGGACCCAAAAACCAACATAGAGGATCCATAGGGTTTTGGGATCTAAATAAGGCATAAGAGAATAAGTATGATTGAGTGGGGGTCATGTTTTTTTTAAATTATTATAAACTGGACATCCCAAATGGGATTTTTTGAACTCCATCCACTAGACATTGGCCACTAGGCATATTTACTTCTACCCAGGAGAACCAATGGTCAGATAGTTGACTCTAGAAACAATCACTTATTCTCAATAGCTACACCAATCGCATCTCACTAGCTCACTGGTGGGACTGTTGTAGCTTAAAAATCTACAAAAAGTCCCCCCGAACCTTCTTTATCAAGGTTTTAACCCCATGAATACCACTATACCACCTCTAAACTCTTGAAAACATTATAAAAATCCATGTAAATAAATAAATATATTGGTGTAACTAATATATATGTGTGGAAATATCCTCCCTCTTATATTTTCTCATCCTTGAGATGTATCCCCAGAGGTCTGCTCGAACAACTTAGACCACTACACCTGAATGTTAGTTCCCTACTCCCATGTATCTTCCTAAATCCATCTATGATATAATTGAACCCAAAAAAGAGGAAACGTATTTACTCTCCACACCTTATTGTTTCAATCCACTATCCAAATAGGCCATTCCATAAAAAAATCATACAGTTCTAGCTCAAAATATTCATCATCAAGAACTTTCATAAGATCATGCTTATGCTACTGAAGATATGAAATGTTGAAAAATGATGTCAATACCTTGATATTATGGATTAATTTACAATTGATATGACGCCATCCTAATGAATTAAATGATCTGAAATAGTACAATATACCATAGTACCAACTTGCCTTTCCTCCTCAAACACCTATGCCCAAGCTGAGGGGGCACCCACAATAAGACCTTGTCACCCAAATGAATATCCAAGGGATATCTCTTTAATTCAACATAATAATTTTACATTATTTTGATCCATAAACATCTATTTATGAATTAACTACACCATCTCCATGGTCTGTTGTACCATACTTGGCCTAATAACAAAAGACTCACCTACCTCATGCTACTAGGGAGGTGAATGACAAGACCTCCCATACAGAGCCTTATAAAGATACAACTGAATCTATTAATGGAAGATTTTATTATAATAAAACTCTAATAGGGACAATTAATCATTCAAATATCGACCAAAATAAAAAATACACACTTGAATCATATCCTATAAATCTTGGATTATCCTCTTTGACTTCCCATTAGTCCGAAGATAAAAGGACGTACTCAGATTCAACAAGGTACCCATCACATTCTATAATACTTTCCAAAAAATAATGGTAAACTAAGAATCTATATCATATACCACACTTGAATGCACTCTGTGAAGCCACAAAATCTCTTAAACAAAGTTCTTGCCTAACATATCCACTGAATTAGTCTCTTGGATCAGTATAAAGCGATCCAACTTAGTCAATTGATGCACTACCGCCAAAATGTTGTGTTACCCCTTAGGGTACTAGGAAATACCATAATGAATCATATGGTCACCTTATCCCACTTCCATAAAGGTACTGGAAGTGGCTACAAAAACCCTATAATTATCCGATGCTTGACCATAATTATCTGACAAGTCACACAAAGAGAGACAAAAACTGCAATTTATCTCTTCATATCGTGCCACTAGAACTCCTTCATAACATCATGATACATGTTGGTCAGACCATGGTGAACTAACCACTGTAAATCATGAGAGGAAATCATCAGTTCCTCCCTCATTGAAGATGGAATCATCTCCCTACCAGGAATTAGAAGAACTCTATGATTATCCCAAGCCCAACCAGAAATCGAACCTCTTACGACTGACTCCTCACACATCACCCCATAATCCACATCATTCTCTTAAATTTAATTAAATCATTTTACCAATGATGATGTGATAATTAAGGGTGAATAAACCACTTCCTCTTGATCCTCATTTATGCCCAACTTCTATTCTGCCAACAAAGACATGAGCTTTCATCTAGATCTTGATGTCGATTCTCTTACATTATATATTATCCGGACCAATGAATATGTAACTAAATTTCCTTTCCTATAAGAATTCTACTTCTCAAAGTAAAAAATCTACAAGTACTCTTCCTAATTCCTCTGATAAATATTTAGGTCACATTGGGTGAAGATATACCACATACTCTTAGGGTCCCTATACACAACTAAACTTTCTTCGAAGATATAGTTCTACCAATATTTCAACACTTGAACCAAATATACTAAATACAAGTTATTAATAGAGTAGTTACAATTTTGGGGTCCTAGATGAAGAGACTCCTAAATGACTAACCTATTTCCCAATATTAAAACAACCCTCAATCTAGTGCCAAATGCATCACAATATGTTACGTATCCTACTACAGTCTTGGGAAGAATTTGGATAAGAGAAGACATTAACCTTTTATTCATATCTAAGAACACTTATTCACATTAATATTCCCATTTCAACTTAAATCCCTTAATGTAATGTGTAGTCATGGGTGTTTAAAATTGATAAAATTCAATAATGAATCTCCTATAGTGTCTAGTAAATCCGAGAAAACTTTGTATCAAGAAACAATTCCTCAGACATTCCCAAGACATAACTGAATCAACTTTCTCTAGATCAATTGATATTCTTACTTGAGAAGCCACATAACCAAGAAGGTACACATCTTGTATCCAAAAACAATATTTAGAATAGTTTACATAATGCATATATGCCCGATGCATACTCAACATGATATCCATGTGTCTAATATTTGATTATAACATCCTGTAATATATAAGGATTCCATAAATGAACACAATGATGAATGAATAAAATTATAGGTGAATGATATTATTAATGAAGTCCATGAACACTTCCATAGCATTATTCAATCCAAAGGGAATGAAGAATAATTCATATAACCCATACCTACTCATAAACATTGTCTTTGAGATATATTCCTCTCTGACATATAGTTGATGGTAGCCCAAACCCTGATCAATTTTATAAAAACACTGGTCTCACCTCAACTGATCACAGAATTCATTTATTCTTATCAATGGGTACCTATAATACACAATTATCTAGTTAAACTTTTGGTAGTCTACATAAAGATGAAGACTATGATATTCCTTCTTAGTGAACAACACTATAACATCGCAAGGGGAAGTTATTGGTTTAATGAGGCCTTTAACATCAATATCATCTATATACACCTTGAGATCTTTCAAATCATATTTTTCTATGATATATGGTGGAATTGATATGGGCCTTGTATGAGACACTAGTCCAATCTAAAATTCCACTCCCATATGTTGAGGTAACCCCAAAAAACTATCTGGAAGGACATATGAGTATAGGTCCACCTCCATAGGGTAAGAGGAGGAATTCAATATGTAATACACTGTAAAAAAATATACTTTCCACCTGTGCTAAAAATTCATCCCGCTAATGAGGTTCTGGACCCACTATACCTACCCTGACATCCAATTCACTGGTCTGTATGATCTTTTCCCCTTTAGGTGATGTAATGGTCACTTATCTCTAATAACAATTGATCTATTCATGGAAATTGGTCAAATAGTCCATGATAAGGATCATGTTGAAACATTTCATCTCCATAATTATGAATATCAAATCTTGATCGAATATGGAAACCACCAATGGAAATTCTGTATTGGTTTAAAGATGATACAATTTATTTCCCAGGGGTGTATCGATGTATAGATGCTCAAAAGAGAACTTAATTAGTAAATTCAATGTTGTAAATAATGGATCCAATATGAAAAATGGGTTTATCCTATGTCAATTAAAATGATAGATAGAGTATAAGATATTAGAACTATACATTATACATAAATGATCTAAGATATGGGTTTCTCACCCAACCCATATCCCATACAATTTTATTAATGGAAAAGGAAATATTAGTGAATACATGAGGTGTAATGATCTTACACCATATATAAATTGAGAAAAGAAATATACATTCCATCATGCACACATCAGTGAAATTCCCCACACCCAATGGAATTTCAGATTTGATTCAACCATCCGATTAGAACAATCCTTTATTGTTATCAATCCATAATTCCCTAGAGTCCTTATAAGTCACCTGATTTACCAAACCTTGCATGGTTTGTACTTGATATTGAGGTACTATGCCTACCCTTATTGTTTGCATCCTTGAAACTCTCCCACATAACCATTTTAGATTCTTTTTCTAGCCACATCATTAAAAAGTCTTGGGAGAAATGGTATAATACTTGAGAAAGTGTCCCTTATTCCCATAGTTGAATCACCTAGAAGATTCATTTTCCATATAGGGAGTTAAGGAACCCATAATTTTCTTTTAATATTTACTAATACCCTAAAATCGATCTTATGAGTTCCTATTTTTATTCCCAAAATAGAAAATTGTGATAACAATGGAGAAAGTACCTATTGATCCACTAATAGACAAAATAAGGCTTTTAGCCCTATCTTTCTCAATCCCCTTATCTATTTCCAATTCCTTATGAATCATTGTTGTATAGGTTGTGAGATTGAATTTCCTAAACTAATGTTTCAGATCTGTGTAAAGAACAATCTTGAAATTTTTTACCTTCTGAGCCTCATTCCTCACCAAAAGGGGAACAATGAGAATTAGATTAGTGACACCTTCTGAATAGGGAGACACTGACATTGTCCCATGTTGGAGATAAATGAAATCCTGAGAATGATTCGACTTTTGTGAATTAAGTAATAACACCTTGAAAAAGAGTTCCTTGAAGGTTTCCCATGCCATCCTTCCCATATTCTGACCTTTAGCATGACATCCCTCCATCATCAAGCTATACCTTAAAGCATAAATGTGTCAATATTCACCTAATGAATTTTTTGGGGTCTTTAATGAGTCAAAAATCCTCTCAAAAAACCGAATCCAATCCTTTATATCTCGAGGGACTCTAGTGACCTAGAAGGATGGATGATCATGGAGCTAGAATCCATGAGCATAATCAACCATCGTTAGCCTACTCATGTGGGATCCCCCACCCTAAAAAATCACTAATCGAAAGAGTCTACACTGGATCAGTTCTATAGCTTGACCCACTATGACAGCCAAGGGGACTTTCTTAGTTACACCCCCTTCACCAAAGTGGGTACAACTAGCTTCACAATATGTCTTTGAGGTAAAATTTCCAAAAATTAAAAAACAAACCTTAGATAAGGATAATATCTTAGATAAGGAAAATGATGGAAAAACACTAGAACACACAAGGGATCACATAATGTTTTTCCTAAGAGGTTTCCCACAAGAACAAGGAAAACCACCCTAAACACTACATAAAACTCAAGTCAAGTCTCTAATACCAACAAATTAGTCACAACCACATATATTCACACAATCACAGAACACAATAAGATCAAATAAAATATTGAAAAAAATAATTTCCCAAAGAACATATCACATTTTTAGTAGGCATTTAATTATTTGAGCTCTACCTAATGAAATCAACTTGTATGTGGTATGTGAACCTACAATCCTATCATGATTCATGAACTCACACCAATCACATAAATTATCATATCAAAATCATGTGAACTACCCAATGTGAATTCAATCAATGTTAACATTAAACAATAGAAACATAAATTCCCACTTTATGGAAACACAGAGGTCCACAATATAGTGCTGGACAGATACTAACATAGTTTCCATGAATGAGTCTCAACCATCCTATATCTTGTATTCTTTATCCCAAACCAAGGAAAGGAGCAGAAATAAGTTAGTGAACCTGGTGCTCTGATACTATTTTGTAACACCATGACCTGAACCACTGGGTATGATCTAGGGGTTCCATATGACCTCATTAATGCCTCCCAGTATGTAAGAGGTTTCCAATTAGTAGTGATGGCCTAAGGAACATCATGGGGAGGCTATTCCCTTAGTACCAGGTGAAAATCAGAGTATAAAAAAAAGAAATGATAGGAAACAAATCAAAAAATAATAGATAACTAGATAACCATCAGAGTAGTAGAAAATAGAAATAAATCTAAACCTTATAGTATCAATATGGAATTTTAAAAAAATAATGTAAAGATAATAAAAAGGATCTAATGTACGGGTAAGCCAATAAAAAAAGCATCAACATCCATACATGGTCCATGAATCATTTTCCATATCCTCATACTAACCTTCACAACCATCCACCACATGGTTGTTTCCCTTCACCATATACATAGGCATGAAATCTATAAGTTCACCAAATTCTTGAGTAAGATGTGAGTAAAATACTTAGTAGGACACCACCAATGACCCCTAACATTAGTGCATAACATATAGAGGTTCATTATTTGAAATTAAATAGGTTATAAACATAAATAAAAATATACAACACAAGTTAAAAACATATATTGTATCTTTAAAGATTGTCTTTTACTATTCGACATAATTATGGAAGAAACATCGATCATCCATATAACATATCCCCCTAAAGAAGATAACCCAGAAATGTGTGTGACACATCCCGCGAATTGGGATATCCAAAGTGCATTCTGAACAATATCTGACACATCCTACTTTGGGGATAATCTAAATAGGCTTGACTTACATGATCAACCATAAATGATAGATAACAACACAATGATAGAAGATACCAATGAAAGATCAAAATCGTGTCATATCAAGAAATAATCATAAGAAATATGAATACACATGTGAGAAAATATAAATCATATATTTTAATAGGGCTATATAGGCATACCTCATGTGATTAAAAATCAAACATATGTCTCACTAGGCTAGACATACATTCAAAAAACCATATGAATAACCCATAGAAAATATATGCTTAATCTAAGGGATTTCTACATTAAGTAAAATGATAATAAAGAAAAAAGGGTCAATGTATGAGTCTAGAAACACCAACATATCCTAGAAAAAATCCAAAATCAAACAATTTAGAATCCCAGGATAAAGGATGAGAATAAAATTTACCCTAAAGTTAGGTCATGGTAAAAAATACCTAATACAATCTACTGCCTACAACGATCTTAGTCAAAAGGTTACAAAGATGCTAAACCCTTCATTCTTGGTGAAGATTCTATAAAAGATGAGTAAAAACCTAATTATATTCCATCAAAACCCTTAGATTCAATCACTAAATCATATATCTAATAGGTTTTGATCAAGGGAAAGAGAGGGAGATCAATCTAAAATGAATAATGACTTACCAGAAGAAGAATGCAGGATTGACTCGTCATTCGGGCATCAAATAGTGGTGTTAGAAGGAAGGGATAAGTCCCAAAAATTTATGGTGAGGATCCCTAGGTTGTTGGGAGTTGAATGGGGAATGAAATAATAAGTAAGAGT
Source organism: Viscum album (assembly GCA_963277665.1). Taxonomy (NCBI): domain Eukaryota; kingdom Viridiplantae; phylum Streptophyta; class Magnoliopsida; order Santalales; family Viscaceae; genus Viscum; species Viscum album. The sequence goes on from OY728130.1 coordinate 1,561,922,158, forward strand.
GAATAGATATAGTGTTTATAAAAAACACCTATAAACTCGACATCCCTGATGGGTTCTGTCAGACGACACCGATGAGAGGGTGTCCATTGGGTAGATTTACTTCTTCCCACGAGCACCAACAGCTAGACATTGTCTATTGGGAAAAATCACTTCTACCTAGAAGATTTACTAGATAGTTATTAGCTTCATAACAGTTGGCTAGTCAGACCACAGTAGCTAAAAAATCTATAACAAGTCCCCTGAACATTTCTTATCTTGGTTCTAACCCCCCAAATGAATCTATCATTCCTCTATAATCTTGAAAACATAATGAAAATACTTATAAAAAATAAATAGAGATTAAAACCTAAAATAGAGGTGCCAAAATTCTTCCCCTCTTATGGATTATCATCCTTGAGTAGTATCGCCGTAGGTATACTCAAATAACTTGGGCCACTAAATCTGAATTGTAGTTTCCAACTCCCACATCTCTTCTTGAATCTATTTTTTCTTCCATTGAACCCATATAAAAGGAATATTCTTTCCTCATAACACCTTCTTTCTTCAGTCCACTACCTCAATAGGTCGCTCCACGAAATAAGTATCTAGTGCTAGCTCAACATCCCCACCATCAGTCACTTTCACACAATCAAGCTCATACTTCCAAAGTTGTGACATAGGGAAAACATTATATATAGCTTGATACTATAGAGTAAGTTACAACTCATAGGATACAATCCTAATGTGATTGAATATCTTGAATGGCTAAACAGACCATGCTTCCAACTTTCCTTGTCCCCTCAAACACTTATTCCCTAGCCAAGGGGACACCCACAAAAAGACCTTGTAACTCAAAACAAACTGCATGGGCTGTATCCTTTAGAAAAAATAATTTTACCTATTATGAACCATAACAAACCATTTCTTAATAAAATACACAAAATTCTAGGTATCAAGTACCAATCTATTTCTAACAACTAAAGAATCACCAGCCTCATGCTTGGAGAGCGGTGAAAGAAACGAACTCCCATAGAGAGCCTCAAATGGTGACATATGAGTCGAGGTCTTGAACCTATTATTCTAGGAGAATTCAACCATGGTGAAGTGATATTCTCAAGATCCCTTGAAATCCAAAATATATTCTCAAATTAAATCCTCTAATGTCTGGATTATTATCTTTGTCTGCTCATCGGTCTAAGGATGAAAGGTCATACTCAATTTCAACTGGGTACCCATCTCCTTCTGTAAGCTATTACAAAACCTGAGGTAAACCCAAAATCTATATTAGATACCTTTCTCAAATGAATTCCATGAATCCACATGATCTCTCAAACATAGAGTTTATGAAATCATCCACTGAATTTGTCTCTCAGATTTTTATAAAGTGATCCACTATAGTCAAAAGATCTATTACCACACAAATGGAATCTTGATCCATGAGGGTTAGTAAATCCAATCATGAAGTACATGGTCACCTCATTCCACTTCCATACAGGCATTGGAAGTGTATGGAGTAACCAATTCATCTCTAATTCTTGACTTTATTCTCTGACAATTCATACAACAAGAGATAAATTCTACAACATCTCTCTTCATTTCATCCAAGTAGAACTACTACTTCAAATCATGATACATTAGGGTCGACCCTGGGTGCACTACCCACTATGAAGTGTGAGAGGCTCTCATCAGTTCCTCCCTCATACGAGATGGAACCATCACCTTTCCATAAACCAAAATAACTCCATGTCTGTCCAAACACCAACAAAAAATAGAACCACTTTCTTCCAACCACTCATGTATCACCACACACTCTAGATTAACCCTATGACAAGAATTCACTTGTTCTATCAATGAGGGTATGATCACTAAGGATGCACAAACAACTTACCCATTCCAACCATGTGTTAATAAACCAAGTACACTTCTCATTCCACCTCTGTATTACTGAATCAAGTTCACTCCTTGTTCCAGCCCTATATCAATGAATTGAGTTCACTACTCATTCCAGCCCTATATTACTGAATTGAGTACATTTATCTTCCATCCCTATATTACTTAACTGAGTTCATTTCTCATTCTAGCCATGTCTATCTCATGAGATATAAATCTTTACCCAAATAATTTGGGTGAGATATAGGTCCCACCTATCTCATAATTAAATCATACATATATGTGACACAAAATCATAAATAATCATATCATAACCCATAAAATTAAATGGTTATCATAAACATTTCTTGAGGAAAATATTTTTTCTACTTTGAATTTTTTTAATACATAAAATCATTTGAAAATAATTTTCATAGAAAGTACCTTGAAAACTTATAAGGAATACTTGAAATCATTTTTAAAACCATTTACCTTGAAAACTTGTAAAATAAGCTTCAAAACATTTTAAAACATTTTTTTAAAACAATTTGAAAACATAAAAGAAAGTTTGAAAACATTTTGAAAACCATTTTATTGAAAATAATTTGAAAACTTATAAATAAATCCTGAAAATTTTTTGAAAACCATTTCATTGAAAATAGTTTGAAAACTTTTAAAGAAATCTTGAAATTTTTTTGAAAACCATTTCTTTGAAAATAATTTGAAAACTTATAAATAAGGATTAAAAACATTTTGAAAATAGTTTTCCATGAGTACTTATAAAATAAGATTGAAAAAATTTTGAAAACCATTTTCCTTGAAAATTAATTTTAAAAAACATTTTCTTAAAAATTAACATTTTAAAAATCCAATGAAAGCTTCAAATAAATTACGGTGGGTCAATCCATACATGCCATATGAGGTAAAAATAACATTCCTTTTGTACGGTAAACAAGTTAGAAAAATGACTTGTTTAGAAAAAGGAAAAAATATTCCTATGAAGATATTGGTAAAATACAAATAGGGTAAAAATTTCTTTTAATGATTATAGGATAATGGTATAATATTCTTGGAACACTTTTTAGAAAACATAGATTTCCAACTAAGAGATGGTAAATTCGGGTTTCTTAAAAACACTTTATTAACTATATTATGTACTAAAGAGTATAAATATGATAAAAATACATGAATATATCATGAATAAATAGAGGATAATAAAATTCATGAATTTTATGGAGATATGGGTTATGATATTTCATCAAAGGAAGCATAAATTAAAACAATCCTAAAATACTATGAGATTGTCTCAATAAACTCTTATAACTTGGTAACTTGGGATCATACTCTCCATGTAAGAAATTTAAATCACATAAAGCTTAGAATATCATGAAAATAACTATATTAATTATATAATATGTAAAATTTAAGTATATACACCTTGAAATTAATTTAGGTTCACAACAAAACATGATTTTCAATGAAGGAAAATTGAGACAAAACTATTTTACCGATTTGGTAACTTTTGAAACTTAAACCCCCTGAAATAGGGATCATAAAATGGATATTTAAATAACCAAAATTTTAAGTATAATAATCATTTAATACATAAATGGTAAGTACATACACCACAAAAAAATGAAAGAGTGATGAACATAACATGTATCTCATGGAAATAAAAAAGTGAGATAAAATCCACTTACCTTGTGTATTGAATCTCATCATACTCATTAAAACTACCTGTATAATAAATATAATTTTATTATAAATATTTTACAGAACCATAGTATTATATATAATACCATATATGGTTTTATTATTAATTTATATTACCCTCTTCCTAACAATCCTATGTTAAGGATTCACTTCGGGTAATATTCGATTTATTCTTCACATGTGTCTTAATTTGTTATATTGTTGGTCCTTATACTTATATCATGATTCAAGAATGTAAAAAATGATATAAATATCATTTATATCTTGTATATTTGTATTATATAAATATATAGAATATATAATTATGAAACAGAATACACCGTTCATGGAGACGGTAGGTCGTACATACACAAGAACGTTATTTCCGTTTAATTATTGCATCAAAAGAATGAAAGTAAAAGATGTATATATATATATATATCATTATTATAGTAGATTTATGATAACATATATATCTTATATATTCACTAAAACCATCCTTATTACAATCCAAGTAGTGTATGAACGAATCGTATCGTTTTGAGGGGGTGGTAGTCCACACTTCATCAAACAGAATTATATTATTAACACCAAGTGAAAAGTAAAAAGTTTTATGTTGTAAAAGGAATATAGAAGCTTAAAGAAATAATAAATATGATATATAAAATATATAAATATAGTATCTATCATAATTTCCACCATGATAGGTAGTAAGTAAAATTGAACAATCATCATTTAGTGAGGCGGTAGTTCACCGTACACATAAACAGTATGTTCATTACCCATTAGATTGAGGTGTTTATAAGTGTAGGTCAAAAGACTAGCATAAAAAAATACATGTATATTGAGGATATTTTTTTTATACAATAATATAATAAATAGTTTGGAGGGGGTGAAGAAGGAAAATAAAATAAAGGACCTGAGAGAATATGTTACCTCTTAATTGGGTTACTCCTAATGATTTGTGCCAAAACAAATCATTGGATCGCCTTATGCCTATGAAACGTATTATAGGAGTAAGGGAGGTATTTGGGAATTGTATTAGGAATATATTTTAGGAGCCTAATAGTTTTAAGAGTTGTGAATAAGAGGGGGTGTTGGTGGCCTTTTATAGGGAAGGAAAATGACTAACTTGGAATTTTTTAAAAGAAGTTCGGTGTACGCTTGTTTTTACCTAAAAAAAGTATTTAAAAACAAACATAAATCAATAATGGAAGGTTTATATAAGAAATATGGGAATAAAATGGGTTTTTTAAAAGTATTTAGGTCATTTGGGCCCCTAATATTAAGGTTCAGTCTCTAATTATGCTTAATTTGACCTTAATCACTGTGATTAATTTTAATCACATTTAATAACCTTTTGGTAAAAAATTAAGTTTATCTTATTAGACTCTAAATATTATACTAGTTATAATGGTGTATGTTAGTTTTTTGAAATTCAATTCATAAAAGTTTCATAAATAAGATGAATGATAATCCCTTAGACTTGATGAAATTACAGGTTTTTAAAGTAGAAAGAAGTTTCAAAGTTTATTAAGTTTTTATATTCAATTTCAAAGTGAAATTTAATATATTGAACTAAATTGTATTAATAGATGTATAATTTATCTAATTATACCTTAAAAAAATTAAAATATAATTTAATATCAATAATTATTTAAATGAAAAGGAAAATTTTAACTAAAAAGCAGTATTTTTCACTATTCATAAAAAAATGAAGTTTCCCAGAAAAATCCAAAAAATTACCCCTAACCAAATTTAGAAATTATAAATACCAAAATGATGTTTTTTTGTCATGAAACATCCCCCAAGGCCCGTGCCGTGATTACCCCAATCCCACCTCCTCAAGAGCAGGGGAGGCGACTAACACCGAAGGTATTATCCCACAAGTGGGAGGCATTTTCCCGAATACCTATACGCACCCACACATAAAAAAACATCCCAAAAATATAGAAAGTAAATCATACATGCCACTAAATCAACGACTGTGTAAAGGTAAAAACATTAAGTCAAATGGGGTAGAATACAAACCCAACAAAATATAACTGAAAACATGAAAGTACAAAAGATATCTGATAAAATTCATCCATAGTAGAATCCCATCTGAAGGGTAGGCAATGAGTTGCTACTGGAATCCATAGAAGTATGCCCATCCATCCCATCTCACTGAGAACCACCTAGTTCCAGACCACCAAGGACTCCTTCGAAGCGTTGATCACCTGCACGTTACATGACACGGGCATTCAAAGTCTGTGTAGGGGTGAGTAAAACAATACTCTCTAGGGACCCAAAACCACAGAGGAAAGACCAAAAAGCAAGGACCATATATCAAAACAATAAAGCAAAGACAGCTCACAATAGGTATAACTCAAAATATAGAAATTATGATTTATCATTCGTAGAGCTGAATCATCTTTTACTGCTGAAGGACTCATCCCTGATGAGCCACTGAGGTTTTCTCACCTGCTGAACCACTGAGATCTGCTCATTTTCTGAACCACTAAGGTATACACAAGGTATATTCAGCTCACACAGGTATAATCTAAAGTATAGAAAGCAAGACTATCAGTCATAACACTGAACACCTTGGACTATTGTGGTACTCATCCCTGATGAGTATTGTGGGTATGCTGGTTCACATAGATCCTCTCCCCACCATGGGCCTTCTGGGTCACACAGAGTCACTTCCCACCTTGGCCATTGTACTGACGTACTCATCACTGATGAGTACTGTAGTTCTTCTAGGTCACATAGAGCTGCTCCCCACCATGGGACAACCGGGTTACACAGAGCCGCTTCTCACTAGTCCACCGTAGCTGATCGACACTCGTTCTCTTGTAGTTGATCCGCACATGGTCGCTTGTCAGTAGTCTTTGGGTCTTAGTCGGCTGCAAGATTCCTGCACTTAGTGCGCTTGATTTTGAGAGAAACTGATCCTAAAGAGATTAGTTTCATATAAACATTGATGAAAACATCCTTAGAGTATTCCAAAAGAACCACCTCATCAAAAGGGTTCCAATGGTACAAACGACTCGTCAATCAGATGCCTGGTCTGAAAGATATTTGCGTTTTCGTAATCAGGGGTCGGTTGTGTCTGGGGCCGGTCCGACCCTGTCAGACCAACCCGGGGTCCCCACATGACCCAAACCGGTTCGAAAAATCTGACCGGACCTAGTTCAGGTCTGGGTCGGCCCGGTCTGGCCTGGCCGCTGGGCTCGGCCCATTAGGCCTTGCTTGACCCGACCCAATTTGGCTGAGGGTCCAGCCCTCTAGGTCGACCAGTGACCTGGTTCCATCTGACCTAGCCTGTAACCATCAGGCTGGTTTGTTCCAACCTCAGGCCACCCAATAGCCCGATTTTATCTCGCTGGCTCGACACGCAATAGTGGGCTTACTTTATTTCCATCTCGGGCCGCGTAGTGGTCCGGTTTGCATGCCCCAGTCGGGCATGACCAGTGGGCTGATCCCCTCCATCATGAACGACATGTGGTGTCCGGTTTGGCACCCTGCAGCCAGCAAGTCCATCCATGCCTATTGGTCCCACACATAGTCACTAGACTGTGTTCCCGCAGGAAACCACAACACACATGGCGCAGGCCGCTCCACCGACGCGACCAGACAGCCTTGTCCCTATCCGACAGACACCGACTTGCGGCTGGTAGCTCCTACCACCCCATAGTTTCCTAAGCCGACCGCGATGCATCCTTTGGTGTTCCACCCCCCGCTCGCAGTTTCCCACACAAACAGTGCCTTCATCAGACCATTGGGTCAGCTCCAGTGGTCCGTTCGTCATGCCATCTACGCCTTCAGCCTCCATGGGGTGCTTCCTTATCAACTAAGGCCTCAAAACCACTTTTCCATCAACTTGGAGGTTCAACCACAAAGATGCACAAGGTGGAGGGGATATGGCCTTGTTCGTGTCTACTTGTGCCCTCCGTATTAGAGTTTAAAACAAGGGGGGGTTAAGATTACGATTCCATCATAAAATTAATAATCCTGGTTCAAAACCTCAAGAAAAATAACCCTCCCACCAAAACAAGCAATCTGTGGGTTAACATATTCATGGTTTGATCCATGTTTGTTGTTTTAGAATGAATAAAGGGGAAACTCAAACAAAAAATAATAACCCCTACATTGGATAGATTCGTTGCAGAATCAATTCGTCCATGGGGATTCATTTTCCTTTCAAGGCCATTGGCAGTCATCGCTATCCGGTCCCATTCTTCAAGGTACATAATTGTTTCTAGCAATTCGCTGACATTCTTTGTTGAAGAGAATTTCCTCATCATCCGTTAGAGAAATTGTAGCTCTTATTCTCCAACCCATTATCCCATTAAAAGAGAAACGTGTCACAATGTTTCTATTACGCTGCATTGTCGTGTCGTTACGCTATTTCATTCATGAAACAACCTATATTTTATGCTTCAATTATTGAGCATTTACATTATTTTATTTATAGAATGAAACATTCGGCTCATTGTTGCGTCGTAGCGAAACAACTATTGAATAAAATAAACTTTTTATGTTTATTTTATTTTTCATAAAATGTCTGAAAATTAGCTTTTTCCCTCGACCTTCGGGTGTCAATGTTAGGTCCATTCTTAGGTAGTTTCGTCATTCCAGATGCAACGGTTCCCTCAGATTTTCAATCTGGGAACCCATTTAAAAGTTTCCAAAACTACCCATGCACGCCATTTTAATTTTGTTAAAAAAAGCTCAAAAACTATCATTCACCCTCGACCCGCGCCTATCAAGGTTAATCTTTTCTTAAGGGAACCACAACCTCACGAGCTCAATGGTACTCTTGAATTTCCAATCCGAGTCACCATTTAGGAGCTATAAGGATTTGAGAATAAAATAATTGTTACTTAATTATTTTATTTACGGCGAAAAACTAACTTCCCAAGTTGGTCCATGCCCACCAACATTAGGCTATGTCTAAGGAAATCATACCCTTACGAGCTTAATGGTGGTATCATATTTTCAATCAGAGTCACCATTCATGAGTTTAAAGGATTTTAAAAATAAAATAAAATAATTTAATAATTTTATTTATGGTTATGCCATTTTTGGGTTTTCTCACTGAATGCCCATGCCGACTAAACTTAAGTTGCGCCTAGGGTAAACATGCCATACTCAATGCAATGATGCCCTCATATTTTTGATCCAAGTAACCACTTAGGAGTTATTCTAGGAAAACCACTCACGCATGCACTTTAAATCTTAAAATTTTTCAACAGATCATTCCAGACACTATGGGTATCAAAATCGCACACCGTCTCAACAATTTATCTCAAAATAATACTATATAATTTAAAAAAATTACATAGAATTATTGGATATTAAATTTCCCCGCCTTTATGGATTTACATCCATACAAGCCAAAACAAGGGCTACATAATCAAATGAGGGTACTAAGCAGGAATCTTAGCCTCCCGCTCCCATGTGCTCTACTGGAGATTCTCGTGTTACCACCTAATACATACTAGAGGAATCGAACACCCCCGAAGGACCTGCTCCTGTTGATCCTCTATCTCCACCAGGAACCCCGCAAATTTCACAACATCATCAATGTCCAACTCGCCCCAGTCGATGATGTGCGATGGATCATACATATACCTTCTTAGCTGCAACAAGTGGAAAACATCATTCACTCAGTGCAACTGTGGGGGAATATCTAGGTGGTATGTCACCTCAACAACTCTTCTTAGAATATAAAAATGGCCGATGAATCTCGGAGATGAATTTCCACCCCGACCAAATATCTATATTCCTTATAGAGGAGAGAACCGTAGGAATATGTGGTCCCCCTCTTCAAACTCCAAGGGTCTCTATCGCCTATCAGTGTAACACCCCAAGATTCCACGGTACGTTTCCCTTTGAATAATGAAATGGCGTGCATTGTACGCAACTTCGAGATTCTAACACACCACAAACAATCAATCTAGCCGTTATGAAATTTTATAAATTCTATCTCTCAAAATGGACTTCATTTTTGGATTATTAATATCGAAATTAGCCTAGGGTGAAATTTTGGTACTTTTCGGATAACTTTCATATTTTGATGAATAGTGAAAATTACTAAATTTTAATTAAAAACAACTTTTTTAATTGAAATAATTAATATTGATAAATTATGAATTTGAGTGGTTTTAAAGTATATTTAGAATATTTTTTTACCATTTAATTCAATGTTTTTCATTGGACATAATTTCACAATTAAACCAGACATAAACAAGTGCCAATCTTTTGATAGTTATTATCTCTTAAAAACACGCTTTTTACTTTAACAACGGGAATTAATTTTAAATTAATTTCTGCCACTTCTATGTATTCAATTTGGAAAAATGGATTCCATATTTGGAATCAGGATGTCTAAATTGTGTAAATAGGTAACTTTTATTTTTAGACATTTTGAATAATTACTTCGGTAAATATTTTATTTATCATGGTTAAAAGGTAAATCCGGTAAATAAGGGATAAAAAATAATATTATAATAATAAAAAATTACCCTAAAACGTGTCCTAACCTTATTGGTTGATACATGTCCGACCATGGGAATCTTTGGGTCGATTTTGGGACCCCATGGAGCCACTTGTAAGTGATAAGGACACTTTATTTTAATTAAGTTAAAATGAATACAAAAATGACACAAGCATATATCTTTTAGAAAATCAATTTTTACATAGGGTTATATATGTTGGATTTTCGACTAAAAATATTCATTAGAAAAACAAAACGATTTCCTATATAATGGTATTTTATTTATAATTCTTAGACATTAAAAAATTTAATTTATTTATGACATAATGATGATGCAGTAATTACCATAATAGTAAAAAATTAAATTAATTGATATTATAAATACCCAAAAAAAATAATTTGAGACTTTTAATGAATTACAATAATTTTCTAGGTTAATATGAAATGTTAGTAATGATTTAATTAACTTTTTTAGAAGAAATAATTCTTTTACGAGTTTTAAAAAAATCAGCTATTGAATAGTGTCAAAATTGACATAAAAGAGTTTTTAAAACAAATATTATATTATTAATTGATATTAAATTCCAAAAAATCTAATGTTTGGCAACGAGACTTATATCATAATAGTTGTATCATTAATGGACCACTTGGGGGTCTCTTGGATGTATATAGTAAGTTTATTAACTATATAATATAAAAATACAAAGTGACATGGTAAATGTCAAACTAATTAACTAAGAGTTAAAACTAAAAGATAAGGTTAATATAATGTCCCAACCCTGTCTAAATTCTATTGGTTGAATGGTTTTAGACCTATCCCCACCTTAATCTTTGAATAATCAACTTTTGAGCCATTATAAACTGAATATAAATTTATTATAAATTAATATTTCTAGCTTTTCCAAAGGTGCCCCTCACCCCTCTTATAAAAGGGCACTCCTCCTTCTCAATTCTTCACACCTTCAAAGCCTTTTGGTTCGGCCAAATCCTGACCAAATACTCTCTCAAATTACCTCACTACAACCTATAGACCTTAGTTTGATCATAAAGCCAACCTAAGGATCACTTTTGATCAAATCAAAAGGAAGAACCCGAAGAAGAGGTAATGTTGTCACCACCCCTTTTCAAGTTCCTTTCTTCTTCCACTTCTTATTTCTTTGTTATTACCATTATAAAATAATAACTACCGTATCTTATATATACCGTGATGTTATTATAAATATGTTACAACCATATTCAGTAGTCTATCCACCCTTTGAATAACATGTCACCATACGTGCACACGTACGGCTTACCGTCTCCACGTCGTGGTGTAATTGTTATTCAATATATTATTATTCGGGTGGGTATAATAATGATGTGTAACTCATTTAAATAATAAATATAACATGATAATGATTCTGTATATATGATATACCATCCAATTATATATTATTTTAATATCAAAAGAATGATATTGTCGCTCGTGCGTACGTACGGACTACCGTCTCCACGAACGTGGTGAGATTCATTCTCCATCATATCCATTCTAGTATAATTATTATTTGATGATTTAAAAATGATTTTTAAGAACTTTATATCATTCTGGATATGAATAAGATACAAAATATCCATGACAAACATGGCTTACGTAACAAAACATATAAAAGAAAACGAGTAAGTTAACACCCGAAACGACGATAATTCTAAGATATTATTAACAATGCAATGTTAAAAGATCATATATGATATCATATTAATGTATATGATTCATGAAAAATTTAATAACAATTATTTCAACACTATACAGGAGGTTAACCTACCCCCAACCAAGGAAAAGTACAAGGTAAGGGGTTTCTTAACTCACTCTTAATTTCGTGAGAATTCCATTGTTCACCACTTAATTATTGCATGTGGTGTATGTGTACAGCCCATGATTGTATTAATTGTGTAATATACTTTTATTTATGGGTATTTAAATCATCATTTTATGATCCTTCTTTCATGGGTGTATGTTTTTTATGTTACCTAATCGATAAGGGAATTCAAAATTTCAATTTACACTCATTCGACATTACGCATACTTCATTGATTATTTTACTCCAAGATTATGTGTGGAATAACTATTCATTTTCTTGTGTCATAATTTCCACTCCCCTTTTCTGTGGATATACTTTTGATACACATAATCACTCTATTGATAATTTATCATGTCATCGATATGAATTTGATAAGAGTAATTTTAACTCATTCACCATTTGTTGAGTTAAACATCCAATTCATTGGTGTTGTTTTTATAAGATTATGTGTGAATATACTTTGATTGTTTTACACTGAATATCCAATCATGTTTAGTGTATTTATATTTGTCACACATAACCATGTCATTGATTTCTCCTTAACCTAAGGATACGGCCTTTATGAGAGATTTCATCTCAATTTAAATTCCATTGGGACTTCTTTGTTGTTATACACCAAATCACTTTTATGTGGTGTATATAATGTACTTTGACATAGTATATCATGAATCCATTTATTCTCATGATATTACAAAGTTTTGATTACCTCAATTATTTGTATTCAAGTGTCTCTCTTTTGGTTAGAATCTCTAACTAAAATACTTTTTTTAAATGTTTTAAAGACTTATTCATCTAAATCTTACTCATTAATGTCCATGTTTTAAGAAAATGGTTTGAAGGATTTATTTATATGGACATTAAATTTTTAAAATTAAAACTCCTTTTAAAAGTTTCAAAGTGGTATGGGACACTTTGATTCAAAAATCTATTTTTAAATGGATTCTTGACAAATAGTGTGACTTTTAAATGATTTCAAGAAAAAGGGGGATATTTCTCTCAAATAGTTTTGATGATTATTTTCATCTATGGAAACATACTTCATTATTATTGATTGAGGTTAATGTGATACAATACAATCTTCCATATTGTATCAAATGAGTTATGTTTAACTGTGGATGTGCTATTTTTATACCATTCATGGTTTGTGGTTAAAGTATTGACATTTTGTATGCTAGTTTTAATACGAATGTGTATGTTATGTTTAAACTTTTTCATGTGGGAATGCATTGGACTTAATAAGTGATGGGTGGAGCCCGCTATAGCTCCTCAATGCATCGGTAGGTCTCATGAGACAAAATAGTGTCTTGGCACAAGGCCTTGAAAAAATCTTATTTTTAGTCTTGGCACGAGGCCTTGGCTATGTGGTTATGATAGTCTGGAATTATGCATTCCATCATTTTGAAAGTGGTTATTGATATTGCATGTGATTGTTTGACTAGTAGAATATCCATGTGAATAAGTAAATGGCATTATTTTATTTTATCTTTGCCATATTATGCTGAACTTCAAGTTTAAAAGGCTTTTGTTTTAGTTATAAATTGCTTTAAGTGTTTATGCTTATCTATGAAAGCTTCTGCTATATTGTTATCCTTACTGAGCATCTGAGCTCACCCCTTTCAGTGTTTTATTTTTCCCAGGATGAGAAGAAGTAATTTATGAATGACCTGCAAGGATAGTATGAGGGGATATGAAGAAAAGATGTTGTTTGAGTTTTTTTTTACTTTATGATGTAATGTAAGACTTATTAATATATCTAGTGTTTCCAAGACTACTAAACTAATAGGTCTTTCGAGACTTGATCCTTTGTGATCATGCCAATGTTATGTAATAATGCACCGACTCTGGGTATCTAGGGTCGGGGCGTTACAGTTGGTATCAGAGGAAGTTTAGTACAAAACTTGGAAGCTAGATTTAGATAAACTCTTATTAGAGCACGTAGACCTAAGATGAACTTTGAGGATTAGTATAGAAGAACTTCCTAGAATTTTGGTATTATAGAGATTTTGTGAGTTTTCCGAGCAATACATCCCTGTCTGGATACGAGTAGGTAGAGGCGGCTCTGGCACAGATGTACCTAGGGGTAAAACCAGAAAACACCTCTTTGATCTAGACTCGAACGGGAACTGGTGCACGACAACGGGCCTTGCTGCACTCTTGGTTACGACACTCCCGGGGAATATTATTGGGATAATTTACATTTTCTTTACAAACCAATTTGAAGTAATATATATATAAGATGAGATTAAATGACCTTGGTTAATCCTAATATGTTTCAAATTGAGAATATGGTGACATGTTAATCTCTAAATGATTTTATGACTACTGTTACTCACACAATGCTTTCTGGTTTTAGTCAATGGCTAGATTCCAAGGAAGTCATAGTGACTTTGAGAATGATGTACAAGGCGGGAACGGTGGTGCCAATGAGCAAAAAAATGGAATTTTGATAGGTGTAAAAGATATCGTCTTTATGCCAAATCAGTTTTCCAAAAATATGATCAACAATATATATATTAACCAATTACCGGACTCAACAAAGAAGATAAAGGTGATGAATGATAAGAGCTCTAGTAGTGGAGACCATGGAGAAAGAAATCCTCAATTTCCATGATGCAGGAAATGTGGAAAAAGACACCCAGGAAAGTGTCTCAATGGGACAAAGAAATGCTTTACGTGCGGGAAGGAAGGACATAAAGTGAAGAATTGCCGAAGAAAAATGAAGAGTACTATGGAAGAAGATAAAAATGGTCCAAAGAATCCATTTACAGTCATTTGCCGTAAATTTAGGGGACCTGGACATTACCCAAGTGAATTCCCTATTCTATAGGATATATTCTTGGTCAAAGAAGAAGCTATGTGGAAATAAATGGTTGGAGAATTGTTTAAAAAGTTTTAGTTCTCCTTGTTGATGGGTTTACTTTGGAATAATTTTCTCTTGTATTTGTAACCTTGCAGTTTTCCATGTGAGAATGATATTTGAGGAATAATTATCTCTTCTCTTGTGGATATAGTTATAAATAACCATTTGGTTTTATATGATCATTGGGTTTGAGACAATAATAAGTTGTTATAATTTGGGATGAAAATGAAAGGTATGAGATAAGATTTGTGGTTAAATTATGTTATGGTTATTTTGAGGAATTTATCTCATTTTGGTAATGTTATAAAACATAGTTTTTGAAAAGGACAACACGCAGACCGTGTGACAACCCATCGCATCGGAAAAAGATGTGGGAATCAAACCCACAACCAAAGTACGATTGGGATTTATCGCCTACCACTGGACTACGTGAAGTCCCTGGTTAGTGTGTCTATTATTTTTAGTTAAATTATTTTGTTGATCAATAATAATTTGATTTTGGATCTTATGTCTTATCAAATGAATACCCTTAGTATAGGAAAATGATTTGGTGATTAAGTGATAAATGATATTTTGGAAGTTGTTCGCTTTCTTGAGAACACTATATGCCAAAGGAAAATAGGGTAGTATGGGATTTCATTTTAGGAGTAATGGTGGATTTTTATCTATGTTTTTATTGTGGATTTATAATGATTTGGGTTATTTGTGGAAATGATTAGGTTAATTACTTTTAAGTATGTGACTTTAAGAGTAATTAATGTCATTTGGAGATACAATTTAACATGGGAGACTACATAATCAAATTCTTCTATGTTTTGGGTTTCAATATTATTTTGGATTATATTGAATGATTTTAAGGACAATTGATTATTGAATAGTATTTATTTAACTTTGGGGTATTATTGGTTTAATTTTAGAAATTAAGATTAGTGTTTATTTCTCTCAAGGAATATCCTTTTGGGGGATCATTCGATCTTGTACTAACCATTTTGATTTTGATTAATCTCTAAAGACAATGTAAATATATAGTTTATCCTGCATGGATCATGTGATTCCATAGAAGTTTATTCTAGCTCTTCCAGTGTGACCAAGTCTTCTTGAATACTCGTCGTTTAAAAAAAATGAGTTAGTGGTGGAAATTTATTAAATAATGAAACTCTGCATAAAAAGTAAGCATATATCTTTATATTATTAGTCAATATCATAAATTAATTCCTCATCCTTATGTAATGTAACTTAAAACAAAAAATGTTGTTCGTTTACTTTCCTACTAGGAGACTAATGGTCGTTTGTCCCAACACAAGTTTGTGGTTTTCTTATTGTTAAATTTCTCCTGATCATGATTTCTATCCCTCTCAATCAGAACTTGACACTTAGTTTATCATCCACATCCATGTTTTCCTACCTGGAATCCTAGTATGGGTTATCTTCGGTGACCTTTATACCTCCCTTCCTTTCTTTTAAAGTGATAGTTTTATTGACTCTTTTTCTGATGTGGGACTTTCCATTATATTCGTAAGCCAAATATTAAAAATTGCAAGGACGCAATTTATTGAAGTAGGGGAGAATGTAACACCCCAAGCTTCCACGATACGTTTCCCTTTGAATAATGCAATGGCGTGCATTGTACGCAACATCGAGATTATAACACACCACAACCAATCAATCTAGCCGTTATGAAATTTTATAAATTCTATCTCTCAAAATGGACTTCATTTTTGGATTCGGAATATCGAAATTAGCCTAGGATGAAATTTTGGTACTTTTCGGATAACTTTCATATTTTGATGAATAGTGAAAATTACTAAATTTTAATTAAAAACAACTTTTTTAATCGAAATAATTAATATTGATAAATTATGAATTTGAGTGGTTTTAAATTATATTTAGAATATATTTTTACCATTTAATTCAATGTTTTTCATTGGACATAATTTTACAATTAAACCAGACATAAACAAGTGTCAATCTTTTGATAGTTATTATCTCTTAAAAACACGCTTTTTGTTTTAACAATAGGAATTAATTTTAAATTAATTTCTGCCACTTCTGTGTATTGAATTTGGAAAAATGGATTCCATATTTGGAATCAGGATGTCCAAATTTTATAAATAGGTAACTTTTATTTTTATACATTTTGAATAATTACTTCGGAAAATATTTTATTTACCATGGTTAAAAGGTAAATCTGGTAAATAAGGGTTAAAAAATAATATTATAATAACAAAAAATTACCCTAAAACGTGTCCTAACCTTATTGGTTGATACATGTCCGACCTTGGGCATCTTTGGGTTGATTTTAGGACCCCATGGAGCCACTTGTAAGTGACAGGGACACTTTATTTTAATTAAGTTAAAATGAATACAAAAATGACACAAGCATGTATCTTTTAGAAAATCAATTTTTACATAGGGTTATATATGTTGGATTTTCGACTAAAAATATTAATTAGAAATAGAAAATGATTTCCTACATAATGGTATTTTATTTATAATTTTTATACATTAAATAAGTTAATTTATTTATGACACAATGATGATGCAGTAATTACCATAATAGTAAACAATTAAAATAATTGATATTATAAATACCCAAATAAATATAATTTGAGACTTTTAATGAATTACACTAATTTTATAGGTTAATATGACATTTTAGTAATGATTTAATTAACTTTATTCGAAGTAATAATTCTGTTATGAGTTTTAAAAAAATCAACTATTGAGTAGTGTCAAAATTGACATAAAAGAGTTTTTAAAACAAATATTATATTATTAATTGATATTAAATTCCTAAAAATCTAAGGTTCGGCCAAGAGACTTATATCATGATAGGTGTATCATTAATGGACCAATTGGGGGTCTCTTGGATGTATATAGTAAGTTTATTAACTATATAATATAAAAATTCAAAGTGACATGGTAAATGTCAAACTAATTAACTAAGAGTTAAAACTAAAAGATAAGGTTAATATAATGACCCAAACCCGTCTAAATTCTATTGGTTGAATGGGTTTCGACCTATCCCCACCTTAACCTTTTAATAATCAACTTTGGAGCCATTAGAAACTGAATATAAATTTATTATAAATTAATATTTCTAGCTTTTCCAAAGGTGCCCCTCACCCCTCTTATAAAAGGGCACTCCTCCTTCTCATTTCTTCACACCTTCAAAGCATTTTTGTTCGACCAAAACCTGACCAAATACTCTCTCAACTTACCTCACTAAAACCTAGAGGCCTTATTTTGATCAGAAAGCCAACCTAAGGAGCCCTTTTGATCAAATCAAAAGGAAGAACCCGAAGAAGAGGTAATGTTTTCACCACCCCTTTTCATGTTCCTTTCTTCTTCCACTTCTTCTTTCTTTTTTATTACCATTCTAAAATAATAACTCCAGTATATTATATATACTTTGATATTAATATAAATATGTTACAACCATATTCAGTATTCTATCCACCCTTTGAATGACGTGTCCCCATACGTGCGCACGTACGACTTACCGTCTCCACGTCGTGGTGTAATTGTTATTCAATATATTATTATTTGTGTGGGTATAATAATGATGTGTAACTCATTTGAATAATAAATATAACATGATAATGATTCTTTATATATGATATACCATCCAATTATATATTATTTTAACATCAAAATAATGATATTGTCGCTCGTGCGTACGTACGGACTACCGTCTCCACGAACGCGATGAGATTCATTCTCCATAATATCCATTCAAGTATAATTATCACTTGATGATTTAAAAATAATTTTTATAAACTTTATATCATTTTGGATATGAATAAGATACAAAATATCCATGACAAACATGGCTTACATAACAAAACATATAAAAGAAAACGAGTAAGTTAACACCCGAAACGACGATAATTCTAAGATATTATTAACAAAGCAATGTTAAAAGAGAATATATGATATAATATTAATGTATATGATTCATGAATAATTTAATAACAATTATTTCAACATTATACAGGAGGTTAACCTACCCCCAACCAAGTAAAAGTACAAGGTAGGGGTTTCTTAACTCACTCTTAATTTCGTGAGAATTCCATTGTTCACCACTTAATTATTGCATGTGGTGTATGTGTACTACCCATGATTGTATTAATTGTGTAATATACTTTGATTTATCGGTATTTACATCATCATTGTATGATACTTCTTTAATGGTTGTATTTTTTGTATGTTACCTAATCGATAAGGGAATTCGAAATTTCAATTTCCACTCATTCGACTTTACGCATACTTCAGTGATTATTTTACTCCAAGATTATGTGTGGAATAACTATTCATTTGCTTATGTCATAATCTCCACTCCCCTTTTCTATGGATATACTTTTGATATACATAATCACTCCATTTATAATTTCTCAAGTCATTGATATGAATTTGATAAGATTAATTTTAACTCATTCTCCATTTGTTGAGTTAAACATCCAATTCATTGGTGTTGTTTTTACAAGATTATGTGTGAATATCCTTTTCTTGTTTTACAATGAATATACAATCATATTTAGTGTATTTATATTTGTCACACATAACTATGTTGTTGATTTATCCTTAACCTAAGGATACGGCCTTTATGAGAGATTTCATCTCAATTTAAATTCCATTGAGACTTCTTTGTTGTTATACCCCAAATCACTTTTATGTGGTGTATATAATGTACTTTGACATAGTAAATCATGAATTCCTTTATTCTCATGATATTAAAAAGTTTTGATTACCTCAATTATTTGTATTCAAGTGTCTCTCTTTTGGTTAGAATCTCTAACTAAAATACTTTTTTTAAATGTTTTAAAGACTTATTCATATAAATCTTGCTCATTAATTTCCATGTTTTAAAAAAATGGTTTTAAGGATTTATTTATATGGACATTAAAGTATTAAAATTAAAACTCCTTTTAAAAGTTTCAAAGTGTTATGAGACACTTTGATTCAAAAATCTATTTTTAAATGGCTTCTTGACAAATAGTGTGACTTTTAAATGATTTCAAGAAAAAGGGGGATATTTCTCTCAAATAGTTTTGATGATTATTTTCATCTATGGCAACATCCTCCATTATTATTGATTGAGGGTAATGTGATACAATAAAATCTTCCATATTGTATCAAATGAGTTATGTTTATCTATGGATGTGCTATTTTTATACCATTCATGGTTTGTGGTTAAAGTATTGACATTTCGTATGCTAGTTTTAATACGAATGTGTATGTTATGTTTAAAAATTTTCATATGGGAATGCATTGGACTTAATAAGTGATGGGTGGAGCCCGCTATAGCTCCTCGATTCATCGGTAGGTCTCATGAGACAAAATAGTGTCTTGGCACAAGGCCTTGACAAAATCTTATTTGTAGTCTTGGCACGAGGCCTTGGATATGTGGTTATGATAGTCTGGCATTATGAATTCCATCATTATGAAAGTGGTTATTGATATTTCATGTGATTGTTCGACTAGTAGAATATCCATGTGAATAAGTAAATGGCATTATTTCATTTTATCTTTGCCATATTATGCTGAAGTTCAAGTTTAAAAGGCTTTTGTTTTAGTTATAAATTGCTTTAAGTGTTTATGCTTATCTATGAAAGCCTCTTCTATATTGTTATCCTTACTGAGCATCTGATATCACCCCTTTCAGTGTTATATTTTTCCCAGGATGAGAAGAAGTAATTTATGAATGACCTGCAAGGATAGTATGAGGGGATATGAAGACAAGATGTTGTTTTAGTTTTTTTTTACCTTATGATGTAATGTAAGACTTATTAATATATCTAGTGTTTCCAAGACTACTAAACTAATCGGTCTTTCAAGACTTGATCCTTTGTGATCATGCCAATGTTATGTAATAATGCACCGACTCTGGGTATCTAGGGTCGGGGCGTTACAATCAGCATAGGACTTCTGTTGACTCTGTTCAGTCTTCATCCACTCTCAGATGACCTGTACCTTATTAGTGGTAGCTTGTATCATCTCTAGACCCATAAGTGTTGACTCCCCTGGGTATGTCTAGTATAACGACGACCTGCATGGCTGTCCGTATAGTGCCTCAAACGGTGCCATACCGATGGTGGAGTTGTAGTTGTTGTTTTACACAAACTTCACCATTGGTAGGTGGTACTTCCAACTACAACCAATGTCAAGAATGAAAGAATGAAGAATGTATTTCAAGGTCTGTATGGTCCGCTCTATCTGACCATCCATCTGTGGGTGAAAGGTTGTGCTCAAGAATAGCTAACTCCCAAACGGTTCCGGTAATCCCTTCCACAACTGGGATGTAAAGTGGGCCGACTTGGTGAGTAGGTCTATGATAACCCAGATGGTATCTTGACCCCTGGACATACGTGTTAATCCCATCACGAAGTCCATTCATATCCCATCCCACTTCCACTATGGTACCTCAAGGGGTTATGTCAAACCTGCTGAAACCTGGTGCTCAGCCTTCACATACTGACAAGTGAGACATCTCGAGACGAACTCTACTAACACCTTCTTCATTCCTAACCACCATTACTGATGTCAGAGGTCCTGGTACATCTTCTCCACACCTATATGTTCCAAAAAGGGGGATATATGGAACTCCCTCAACAACTCCTCACGCAACACCACTGGTACTATAGTGCGTCCTCTGAAAAGGATGATGTGCTCCCCACCTTTCGAATATCCAACAAAGGAATGCCCAGTGGACATCTTGGCAGGTGTAGTCTCGCAATTGGAAACTCCGAGTTGCACCTCCCTGACTTTCTGTAAGATTGGAGGGACAACTACCATCAACTAAAGATAATCTACCTTATCTCTATCCACAGAGGATATATGAAGCGAGGCCAAATGCTCTAAGGCCTTGTTCAGTAGCTATGAACTCGATCTCTTACCGAGAGTATCTTCCACCATGTTCCCCTTCTTAGGAGTATAGAATATCTCGAAGTCATAGTCCTGGAGGAACTATAGCCAATGTCGATGTCTCAGATTTAGATCCTTTTGAGAAAAGAGAAACTTGAGACTCTTTTGGTCAGAGTAGATGATGAATTTTTTACCCATAAGTTAGTGTTTCCACATCTTAAGTGTGAATACTACTGCTACCAACTCCAGTTCATGAGTCACATATTTCTACTCATGCGGAGTCATCTATCATGAGCCATAAGAAATCAATACTTTCCCCTGCATCAGGAAACAACCAATCCCGGTTCCTGATACATCACAATACACCATGTAGTTGATGCCCTCCTTTGGAAACCTCAATATATGAGTACTCATTAAGCTATGCAAAAACTACTGAAAGATCAGCTGGAATCCTTCTTCCAACACAAAGAGTTTTCCTTCTTCATCAATGCTGTCATGGGTGCTGCCACTCTGTATAATTTGAGTACAAACCTCCAATATTACCCATCCAACCCAATGAAACTCCACACCTCAGTAACACTCTTGGGTGGTTCCTAAGAAATCACCACCACGATATTTGTTGGATTCATTGCAACTCTCACCATTGAGATGAGATGTCCGAGGAAATGGACTTTCATATCCAGAACTCACTCTTTGAGAGGTTTTTGTAAAGTTTAGGCTCTCAGAGTGTCTCCATAACCATCGATTGGTGTATCACATGCTCCTCCTCAGATTCTGAATACACTAATATGTCATCAATGGATTCCACTAAAAACCAATCTAAGTACGGTTGAAAGATCCAATTCATGAGTCCCATGAACACTACTGGGGTGTTTGTCACACCAAACAACATCACTAATTAATTTTAGTGTCTATAGAACCATATGAAATCCGTCTTCAAGGTGTCCTCATCTCATACTTGAAGATGGTGATACCCTGATCTGAGTTAAATCTTTGAGAACCATCTCACTCCCTTCAACAGATCAAAGAGATCATCAATCCTCAATAAATGATACTTTTTCTTCATGGTCACTTGGTTCAGGTACTGGAATTCCATTCCTAACCTCAAGCTTCTGTCTTCCTTCTTGGAAAACAATATTGGGGTTGCCCATGGTGAAACACTGGGTCTTACAAAACTCTTCCTCTGCAAGTCCTCTAATTGTACCCTCATATCCTGGAGCTCTGTGGGAGTCATCTGATATTCAGGTGTAGATATAAGTGACATCTTGGGGTATAGATCAATTCATGCATCTATATCTCTATGAGGAGGTAGTCTTGGTACAACCTATGGAATGATGTCCTCGTACTCATCCAAATCTCTAAGGCTGATGTTGGTTTCCTTCTTTCCCACTACTAACATCCACTGGATTTATCTTCTCAGCCAAAGAACTTTCAACCAAAAAGGTTCTCTCTAGCCCCCTATCCTAAGTAGGAATGTATAGAGTAATAGTGGTGGCTTGGATTTCCCTAAACACATATTTTTCAGAGGTCTGAACCTTAAAGCACTAGTCACATTGTATTCATCGAGTACCTGGAAGGTTTGGTATGTCTCGATGAATACTCCATTATCGACATGTCATCCTTCCAAATCTGAAGAAGATCTTGGGTACACATATCCCTTAGCTTTTAGGGAAATAGTCCCTTCTTGGTGAGAGGTTATCAAGGTCTATCTATGGAAAAGTCACCTCATCGTAAGATCGGGTAGTCTAATCCCCATCATCGCCCTATTGAGCCATGTATAAGGCTCACTGCCAGGACTACCATTTTATATAATGGTGCACTGACTAGACGGAAAACTCGGTCACCATCTCAAGCTAGTCCTTAGGATCCTGTGAGTCGGGCTCACCTTGGAACCTGAGGGGTCTCTGTTTTTGAAACTCATTTAAGGTAATAAGCCTACATGCGTCCTCTACCAGCAGCTCTAGTCGTAGCTGCAGATCAATGGGCATTGGTAATGCTAGGACACTGCCTGAAGGTGCCATCTCAGAAAACATTCCCTATACCGAAGCCTCATCACTCTGTGGACCAACCTCATGGCCACGTAATGGAATCCTAGATGGCTGTCTGTGTGGAGGAATCTTGAAAGAGATCAAGATGAATCACGATTAATATATTATACCTAGTGAGATGACTCTTACTTATAAAGATCATGAGAAAACATTCCAAGATGCATGAAACTAGTGTTTTCATGTATCGGGTTGGAAAACATAATTTAGGGTCCTAGTGTATGGATACGTCGGCCGCCGCACCAACACTGGACTCCCTGGCTTGAAATCAAAACTTGAAACACTTAACCCTATTGCCACATCAAAATTTATAGACTCTTAGTTCTTCTGGTAGAACTGACCTCTTTTTATACCACTTTGTCACGACCTGTCCCCAGGGGCCCGTGTCTTGATTGCCCCAAGCCAGCCTCCCAAAGGCCTGGAGTTAGAAACTAGCACCGAATGAATTATCCCACAAGTGGGAGGCATTTTCCTGAATACCAATACGCACACGCACACACAACCACGTCCCAAAAATATGGAAAGGAAAACACGAATGCCACTAAAACAGCCACTGAGAAAAGGTACAAGCTGTAAGTCAAATGAGCCAGAATATAAACCCCACAAAAGATAATTGAAAATAAGAAAGTACAAAAGATCTCTGATAAAAGATGTCTTCAGGAGAACCCCACCTAAAGGGTAGGCAAGGAGTGTCTATCGGAAGATGTAGAAGTATGCCCTTCCATCCCGTCACACTAAGCACCACCTGGTCCAAAACCAACAAGGACTCCTTCGAAGCATCAATCACCTATAAGAGACATGACATGTGCGGGAGAAGCTCGTGCATGGGTGAGTAACACAATATTCTGTAGGGATCCCAAACCACAAATGAAAGATGACAAAGCAAGGACCACATAGAAAAACTGCCAAGAAAAGATAACTCACACCAGGTATAACTTAAAATATAGAATGTTATATTTATCATTCATAGATATGAATCATCTTGTACTACGGAGGGGCTCATCCCTAATGAGCCACTAAGGTCTGCTCGTCTACTGGACCATTGAGATCCGCTCGTTTACTGAACCACTAAGTTATGCACAAGGTACTATCAACTCATAGAGGTATAATCTAAAGTATGGAAAGAAAGACTATTAGTCATAACACTGAACACCTTGGACTAATGGGGTACTCATACCTAATGAGTACCATGGGTATGATGGGTCACACTGAGTCACTACCCACTGTGGGCCTATCGGGTCACACAGAGCAGCTTCCCACCTTGGCCATCCTACTGGGGTACTTATCCCTGATGAGTAGCATGAGTCTACTGGGTCACACAAAGCTGCTCCCCACCGTGGACCTACCGGTTCACACAGAGCCACTTCCCCCTGGGCCATCGTAGCTGATCCACACAAGGTCACTTGTAGTTGATCCACACAGGGTTGCTTATTAGTAGTCTTCGGGTTTTAGCCAGCCACAAGATTCATGCACATAGTGTGCTTGATTCTGTAGAAACCACTCCTCAATCCATTTTTCACATTTCAAATTCCATAAAAACATCCTTAGAGTATTAAAAAAGAACCACCATGTCGCAAGGGTTCCAATTCCACAAACGAATCTTCAATCGGATGCACGATCTGAAATATATTGGTGTTATAGTAATTGGGGGGTGGTCTTGTCTGGGCCCGGACTGAACCGGTCAGACAGACCCGACCAACCCGGCCTGGGGGTCCCACCTGCCTCGACCAGATTCAACTGATCTGACCCAACCCAGTTCAAGTCTGGACTATCTTAGTCTGTCCTAGCCACTGGGCCAGGGTCATTGGGCCTTGTTGGACTTAGCCCGGTTCGAATGGTGGTCCAGCCCACCAGGTCATCTAGAAACCCGGTTCCATCCAGCCCGACCCGCAATTGGTGGGCTAGTTCATTACCACCCTATGCTACCTAGTGGCCCGGTTTTATCCCTCCAGCCTGGTCCTCAATAGCGGTCCGACTATATTTCCATCCCAGGCCACATAGAGGCCCTGTTTGCACGCTCCGATCCACCCCGCCCAGTGGTCCGGTCCCCACCATCCCATACGCCATGTGGCATCCGATTTTGCACCATCTGGTCGAATAAGTTGGCCACAACTTTTGGTCTCGTACACGGTCACTAGACTATGTGTTCGCAGGAAACAATGGCACGCGTAACGCATGCCACTCCACCGATGCGGCCAGATGACTGCATCCGTATCCGCCAGCCGCTGGCCTGCTACTGGCAGCTCCTACCACATTTCTGCAGCCTGAACCAGCCACGGTGCCTCCTTTGGTGGACCTAAACCCACCCACGGCCACTGTTGCGGGCCACCACTAGCATTTTCCGGCGCCTATGGTTCCATTAGCAGACCACCAATTCCGCTCTGGTGATCCTTTCCTCATGTCGTCTGCGCCTCCATTCTCCATTGGGGATTCCTTCTCAACTAAGGCCTCGAAACTGCTTCTCCATCAACTTGGTGGTTTTTCCATGAAGAAATCACAATGAAGAGGGGATTGGGCCTTGTTCATGTCGGTTGCACCCTCCACATTAGAAAGGGAGTTAAGATTACAATTCCATCATAAAATAAATAATCCTGGTGAAAACCCCCAAGAAAAAGGACCCTCCCACAAAAAAAGCGATATATGGATCAACCTTTTCATGGGTTTATCCACATTCGTTGTTTTATAATGAAGAACAGGGAAACTCAAACAAAAAAGAATAACCCCTACCTAGGATTGGTTTTTTGATGAAGTTATCCATCCACAAGGATTCTTGTTCCGTTTAAATCAGTTGGCATTCATTGCTCTCCAGTCCCATTCTTCGAGGTGTTTCATTATCGCTAGATATTTTCCAACATTCTTCATTGGAGATAATTTCCTTTCTGTCCGCCATAGAAATTGTACCTCTGATTCAACAACATGCTATCTCATTAAAAAATAAATGCATCACAACGTTTCTATTATGTTGCGTCGTCGCATCATTACACTGTTTCATTCATGAAACATCATATATGTTATGCTTCAATTGATGAGTCTTTACACTATTTCATTTATGGAATGAAATAGTCATCTCATCACTGTGTCGTAACAAAGCAAATTTTGAATAAAATGATTTTTTTGTTTATTTTATTTTTCTTAAAATATCCAAAAATTAACTTTTTTCCCTCAACCCATGCCGGTTGAGGTTAGGTCCATTCTTAGGTAATGTCTCCATTTAGGATGCAACGATCCCCAAATATTTTCAATCTGGGTACCTATTTAGAAGCTTCCAAAACCGCGCACACGTGCCATTTTAATTTTCTTAAAAAATGTTCAGAAACTATCTTTCACCCTTGAATCGTGTCGGTAGAGGTTAAGCTCCGCTTAAGGGAAACACGCCCTCAAGAGCTCAATTTTACTCTCGGATTTCCAATTCTAGTTACCAATTAAGAGTTATAAGGATTTGAAAATAAAATAGTTGTTACTTAATTATTTTATTTACGACCAAAAACTAACTTCCAAAGTTAGCCCGTTCTGGCCAACGTTAGGCTTCGCCTAAGGAAAAATTACCCTTAGGAGCTCAACAGTGCTCTCATATTTTTAATCTAAGTCATCATTTGTGAGTTATAAGGATTTTAAAAATAAAATAATTTTATTTAATTACTTTATTTACGGTTATTCCATTTTCAGGTTTTCTGAATGGAGGCATGCACCGACTAAACTGAAGTCGCACCTAGGGTAAACCCTCCATCAAGAACGCAATGATGCCCTCAGATTTCTGATCCTGGAACCCATTGAAGTGTTATTCTACTTTTTCATGAAAACTTCTCATGCATTCTATTTAAAGCTTAACATTTTTCTACAAATCAATCCAGGCACTCCAGGTCTCAAAATATCATTCCGTCTCAACACTTGGTCTCGAAATAATCCCATACAATTTTAAAAAAATACATGGAATTCTGAGATATTACAATTTTATAAAATTAAATTTCAAAATGTGTTTAAAATTAATTTTATTATTAAAACTGGTTCATTCGAGAAAGTGAAATTTTTAAACTTAAAAGGACTTTACCAAAAATCATATCTTTCATGACCAATATGTTTTATCTATATAAAATAATTATAAATAATATTTGAAAATTAGTTATTACTATTCATATAAATATAGTTATAATAATAAAACTATGTTTCATAGAAACATAGGTGTTGCATGTAACGTATGTCAATTCGGTGTTATAGGTAGTGCAAGACAAGTTGGTATTGTGTGTAGTGCAAGCCAAATCAGTATTGCGTGTAGCACAAGAAAAGTCAGTGTTGTGTGAAAGGAATATTTGACTTATTATTTTAATATATATATATATATATATATATATAACTATTTTCAGTTTCATGTGAAATGTAAAATATCAAAAAGATAAATTAATTGGAAAAGAAATTCACAAAATTTCGGGGTGTTCCATTCTACCCCCTTAAAATGATTTTTTACCTCGAATTGTTTCTAGGTTATCAAAGGTTTAACACTTGAATGTTTTGTTCATAGAAACTCACATCGTAAAAATGAAAACTAAAACTTCCCTTAAAAAGGGAATGTTGGAACCATAAGGGTTACCCAATGTAACATATAACTAGGTTTCTATATAAGAGAACATTGGTTGGGAGTGAATATTGGACATGGAATAAAATAGTAAATATTTATAGAGAGTGATTGATGTAATCAATCACAAACACGTGAATGATTAAATAAAAGTTGAGGGTGTCAAATTCATAAATCTATGATGATTTAAAAGGCCATCAGTTCAACCAAATTAATGTATTAGGACAACACATTTTATTTTGATCATTATGCTAACATTGATTAATTATTTTATTGACCTAGAATATAATGATATATACCTACTTGATATATTTCTGTAAAATAGATTTCATTCTTTAGTTGTGCTCTTATCAAT
This sequence comes from Viscum album, assembly GCA_963277665.1. NCBI lineage: Eukaryota > Viridiplantae > Streptophyta > Magnoliopsida > Santalales > Viscaceae > Viscum > Viscum album. The sequence goes on from OY728130.1 coordinate 1,561,950,714, forward strand.
TTCTAATCCATCCATTACTTCATGTGATGGATTTCCAGTAATTAACTTTTATACATGAAGTGCTAAAATACACTTTTAGTATATCTTAAGGCTCTTAAAAGAATGAAATGTATAACAATTTATCTATAAATATTCTTAAAAATAAAGATGGTTAATACATTATTATCTAAACATAAAAATTAACACTATTGTTTCATCATTAATAATTATTCATCAAAAATAATTATACATTAACCAGGATATCACATAGTCCAATGGTAGGTGTGAAACCCTCATCATCCTTCAGTCATGAGTTAAAGACCCACGAGCTTGCCAGATGTGATTGGTTGTCACCCGATATACATTATGTCCTTTTCTAAGACAACACTAATATAATTTCGAAAAATAAATAAGATGGAAATCCTTGAAATAAGTTTAATCACTAAGTATCCTTTTAACCAAGGTTTTCAATACAAACTCAGTGCATAAATACTCCCCCCACATTTTAACTTAATCTTTTCATGAATGGTTAACCTTATAACCCTTCTCAAAGAGTAAAATCCAAAAATTTAGAAAGAGAGTCATGAAACTAGATTAACATTGGTCCCCCGTATATCACAAAGTAGCTCTTGGTTATCACATTCAAAACATGTGAATACCCTCATGGTAAATTTTCTTGGAACATGGTAGCAACAGAAATTGCCATAAATACTTCTAGAAAACAAGCATTCTTCCTTATTCCAAAGATTACTGGATATATTCCACAAATCCAATAAGTTGTAAACTTCATCAATGGTAACATAAACTACTTATCAACAAGTCCATATTTTGTTCCAAGGTAATAAGTACCGTCTAATTTACTTATTCATATCCCATATATATTTATCCAAACAACATTATCATACCATAAGGAACATATTATTAATTATATTTAACTTAATCATGTGTCTTCTATGGACATCACCTTTACATTATATCACTTTTCTATTCCATCAGAACCATTCAAATTGTTCTGGTAAATCCATATAGAAAAACATAAATTGAACAATACTTATATATATTTCACCTTTTATATAAAATACTTATTGAATAAAAATACATAAAATCTTTTATCATTATACTTCATCCTTATTCCATTATTAAGGCTACCTCATCCTATTACACAATATCTATTTCCATTTAGATTTCATCTATAGTCTCTTCATCATCAGTATTGTAACCATTACTCATATCACTTTGCTAAACCTCTTCAAGATATTTCCTCTTGGGATATTGAGTTTCATAATAACCATTTATTCCACACTTAAAATTCTTAACCTTTGATTATTCCTTAGGGATTCCAATTTCTCGTCGATTTAATTAACCAAACTCTTCATTTTCCCATGTAGTCACTTGCATTGTGTCCTTCTTCACCACAGTCCAAACATTTTATTGTCCCTTTATGACATTAACTAAGGTGATTCTTCCAACATTCTTGACACAAAGGAAACTGAATCTTCTTTCCTCTATGGTCTCAATTACCTAAACTCTCAATGAAATCCTTCTTTCTCTTACTTGGAGAGTTTGAGAGTTGTTTAAGGTATAAATTGTTAATCATGTTCTGTAAAAACTGATTAGGAATTATAACAACATATCTCACTCTAGTGATCATCCCACTTAACTACTAATCAAAAAATCATCCATCACATTTGATGTTAATCTAGTTCCTTCCAGTTCCTACCATTGAATAAATCCATAAGTATAGTGTGAGAATCACTTATCAGAGCATAAAACCATAGAGTCATGAAAAGAATTACTTATAGGATGTCTAAATCATGAAACCTTCCTTAATCTATGAAACCCTAGGTTCATCCAAGGGTTTTCACAAAAAACTTATATTTAAATACTTAAAAATGTTTTATGAAGCATTTGTGAATTCCCAAAGCATATCCCCCCAGGAGTTTCAAACTGGGTGTGCAACAAGGAACGTTGTCGTGTACAAGATAACCCTAAGTTAGGCCCGAAATATATGATCAGAGTTGTTACCCCAAGGTACATCAGTTCTAGAGCCTCATACACATGCAATAACAATACAGGGATGTATTTTTAGTTACCACTCCCTCTATCCTTTACCATAATTCCAAGACATTTTCCTAAACTTTAACTCATCCTTATACTTATCCTTAGAGACATCCCTAGAAATTTCTTTATAAATATACCAAGGGATATCACTACAATTTTCTCATATTAGTTTCAAAAGTTTGAATGAACATTTCGTTTGATACTAACTACAATGACCCAGGATTAACATACATGTATACTATATCATTTTAGATGAATATTCAGTACATTACAAAAATAAATGCTTGAGGACCATAATAGTTTAGTGTCTTTGGAAACATGGAAACAAAATCTTCTATCCCGATGAAAGATCTTAAACATATCCCATAAATATCTCCACCTTTAGTACTTCTACCTAAAACATTTCTTCATATCCTAGGGAAATGAAACATATGAATGTGGTGAGCTTAAATGCTTAGTAATGGTAAGTAAGGGAGATATGTAAGCATAATTATGAGAATAAGGGTGTGAGAAAATATTAATAAAAATTAAAGATCATACCCTACAAAACAAAGATAATATACATGAATCATGGCATAAAGAATGACAGTTCATAAGACATGAATCATAAGGAAATAAATCACATAAACCATGAAAACATAACATAGGAATAAAACATGGAATCGTGGTAGATACATAATCATATATAATTATTTCCATAGCAGTCAAGGTATTTTTTCCATGATCATATTAGTGGAAAAATTCATTTACTGAACCAAGAATACACCCACCCCATTCCAGCCCTGTATTACTAAACTGAGTTCACTCCTCGTTCCAACCCTGTATTACTGAACCAAGTTCACTCCTCATTCCAACCCTATATTACTGAACCGATTTCACTCCCTCTTCTATCCCTGTATTACTAAACCAAGTATATTTCTTATTTTATCCCTGTATTACTAAACCCACTTTATTTCTCATTCCATCCATTTCTATATCATGAGATATAAGTCTTTACCTAATTCATTGGAGGGAGATATAGGTCCCACTTATTTCATAATGAAATCATAACTACATGTGCCAAAAATCATAAAAAATCCAATCATAAAACAGGCAATGAAATGGGTATCATAAACATGTAAACATATCGTAACCAATGAAAAAAGATACATATTTCATAATCATTTCATAAAAATCATAAATGGGAAATAGAAATAGACTTCATAGAAATAAAACCTGCGAAATAGAAATGGGTCTCATAAAGACCTTGAAATTAATCATAACCCATTCAACAAAATAATATGAATGAACCTTTAGATCATTTCCTATAAGGTCATGAGTAGGATCAACATATTTCATCTTAGATGGAAAATAATTTTGAAATATCTTTCAAAAACTTTTTAGAGTAAAATATATTTTCTTCTTTGAAAAAACGGATTTTTAATACATAAATCCATTTTAAAATATTTTATACTAAAATACCTTGAAAAAATATATAGAATACTTTAAATCATTTTGAAAATCATTTTCCGTGAAAACTTATAAAATAATCTTCAAAACATTTTAAAAAATATTTTCTTTGAAAACACATTGAAATCTTAAAAGAAAGCTTGAAAATGTTTTGAAAACCATTTCATTGAAAATAATTTGAAAACTTATAAAGAAATCTTGAAAAGAAATTTGAAAAATATTTCATAAAAAACACTTTTAAAACTTATTATTAAATCTTAAAAATGTTTTGAAAACCATTTCTTTGAAAATACTTTGAAAGCTTATAAAAAAGGCTGAAAACAATTTGAAAATATTTTTCCTTAGAAACTTATAAAATAATCTCGAAATTTTTTTGAAAACCATTTTCCTTGAAAATTACTTTTAAAAAACATTTTCTTAAAAATTAACATTTTAAAAATCCAAAGGAATCTTCAAAGAAATGGCGGTGGGTAAATCCTTACATGCCATATGAGGTAAAAAGAACATTCTTTTGGCATGGTAAAAAAGGTTGAAAATGGATTTTTTGAAAAAAAAAGAATATGTCTTTGAAGATATTGGTAAAATAAAAAAATGGTAAAATTTTATCTTAAAGATAATGGGAGAATGGTACAATATTCTTTGAACGCTTTTTAGAAAACATAGATTTCATGCCGAAGAGAGGGTAAAGTTGGGATTTCTTAAAAAAAATTATTAATTATATTATATAATAAAGAGTATAAATATTCTAAAAATACGTTAATATATTATGAATTACCATATAAGAATACAATTCATGAATTTTATTAAGAGTTGGGTTATGATATTTCATCAAAGGAAGCATAAACATAAACAATCTTGAAAAGTGATGGGATTGTCTCAATAAACTCTTATAAGTTGGTAGCTTTGGATCATACTCTCCATGTAAGAAAATTAAATCAAATTAATCATAAAATATCATTAAAATAATTATATTCTTGATATAATATGTAAAATTTAAGTTTATACACCTCTAAGTTAATTTTGGTGCATAACAAAACATGAGTCTCAAAGAAGGAAAATTGAGAAAAAACTATTTTACTGATTTGGTAACATTTGATTCTTAAACCCCATGCAATAAGGATCATAAAATGGATATGTAAATACTGCTAAATTTAAGTATAATAATGATTTAATACATCTATGGGTATACATACACCATGAAAAAGGAAATATTGGTGAACATATCATTTATCTCATTGAAATAAAAAGTGAGATGAAATCCCCTAACCTCATGTCTTGACTCTCACTGTACTTGTTAAAACCACATGTATAATAAATAAAAATTTATTAAAAAATATTTTACAAAACCATATTATTATATCTAATACCATATATGGTTTTATTTTGACCTTATATTACCCGCTTGTTAACAATCCTATGTTAAGGTTTCACTTCGGGTAATATTCTCTTTATTCTTCACATGTGTCTTAATTTGTTATATTGTTGGTCCTTAAAATTATATCATGATTCCTGAATGTAAATAATGATATATATCTCATGTATATCATTTATATGTGTATTATAATAATCTATATAATATATAATTATGAAACCGATAACACCATTCATGTAGATGGTAGGCAGTACGTACACACGAACACTATTTCCGTTTTATTGTGGTGTTGAAAGAAAGAAAGTAAAAGACATATATATGTGTACGTGTATATATATATATATCATTATTATAGTAGATATATAATATCATATATATCTTATATATTCACTAAAATTATCCTAAATACATTCCATGTAGTGTATGAACAAATCATATCGCTTTGAGGGAGCGGTAGTCCACACTTCCTCAAACAAAATTATCATATTAACACCAAATGGAAAGTAAAAAAGATATGTATTGAAAAAGAAACAAAAAAACATAAATAAATAATTATTATAGTACATAACATATATAAATATAGTTTCCATCATAATTTTCACTATGACAGGTGGTAAGAAAAATTGAAAAATCATCATTTAGTGAGGTAGTAGTTTTCCATACACATAAATAGTTTGTTCATTATCCATTAGATGGATGTGTGTCTAAGTTTAGTCCAAACCATTAGCATAAAAAATTATAGTTTATTTCTGATATTGGTGTTTTTATACAATAATGGAATAAAGGGAGTGAAGGGGGAGGAGAAAGAAAATAAAAGAAAGGACTTGAGTGAAGACATTACCTCTTAATCGTGTAACTCTTTTTGGTTTGGGCCAAAAGGATTACTTGGATTGCCTTATTACCAAGGGAAGGATTCTAGGATTAAGTGAGGGATTTTGGTAAGTGTATTTTTTATATATTGGTTAAACCTAATAGTTTTGAGATGTGTGAAGATGATGGAGAGGTGGTGGCCTTTTATATGAAAGGAAAAGGATTCACTTCAAATTATTTAGAACAAGTTAGGTGTACACATGTTCTTACCTAAATAAAATATTACCAAACCTACATAAATTAATAATAGATTTATTATGGCCTAAATAGGTCCATAAAATTGGTTTTTTACAAGTTTCTAGGTCATTTGGGCACCTAATATTAAGGTTTAGTCTCTAATTAATATTAATTTTACCTTAATCAATATGATTAATTTTAATCTCTTTTACTAAAATTTTTGGTATAAAATTAAGTTAATATTTTTGTAATGTTAATATTGTATTTATTAAAACAATTATGTTGGTTTTTCAAAAATAAATTCATAGAGGTGGGAAAAATATGATTAAAGCTAATCCCACAGACGAGACGAAATTATGAGTTTTTAAAGTTGTAAGAAGTTTGAAAGCTTATTATGCTTTAATATTCAATTTCAAAGTGAATTTTATTATAATGAAATACATTGTATTTATATATTTATAATTGATCTAATGTGATGTTAAAAATATTTAAAATATAAATTAACAATAATAATTATTTAAACAAAAAGGCATATTTTAACTAAAAATCACTATTTTCACTATTCATAAAAATGAAGTTTCTCAGAAAAATTTCAAAAATTATCTCTAAGCTAATTTAGACATTATAAATTAAAAAATGAAGTTTATTTTATCAAATTATATTTATAAATGTGGCTAAAATTAATTATATTATTAAAATTAGTTCATTCGAGGGAACAATCTTTTTAAACTTAAAAGCACTTACCAAAAATCATATCTTTCGTTATCAATATATTTTATCTATATAAAAAATTATAAATTATATTTGAAATTTATTTATTAATTTTCATATAACTATTTATAACAGATAGGTTATAATTATCTCATTTGAATAGCTATAACAATAAAATGATGTTTCGTAGAAACATCAGTGTTGCGTGTAATGTATGCCAAGTCGGTGTTGCAGGTAGTGCAAGCCAAGTCAATATTTCATGTAGTGAAAACCAAGATGATATTGATTGTAGCACAATCCAAGTTAGTGTGGTGTAAAAGGAATATATGAATTAATGTTCATATATATATATATATAAATAAAGAACTATTTTTAGTGTGACACGAAATGAAAAATATCAAAGAGATAAATTAATTCAATTTTTTTACAAAATCTTAGGGCGTTATAAAAACCATGTTCCCAAGAAAGAGAACTTCCTATATAGAAATATTACACTTTGATTACTTGTTATAAATTTGATGTTCCATAAGCATACATTAAATTATATCTAGGTGTTTAGAATGTGATTCCAATATTATGGAAATTATAAGGATGTCATCAACAGGCACAATAATGAATTAATCCAATTACTGGTGAAATATATTATTCATGGGGGCCATGAACACTGTTATATATTTTTTCTCTAAAGGGAATGACAAGATACTCATATAAACCATATATTCTCCAAAATGATGTATTTGGGAAGTATTCCTCTCTTACCAATAACTGATGGTAACCTAAACACAAATCAATTTTATAAAACCATTGGCCCCACCTCAACAGTTAAAAAAATCCTCTATTCTTGAAAATGGGAACCTAATCTTCATAGGATCTGGTTCAACTTCTGTTAGTCTACACAAAGACAAATAATATAATCCATATTATTGGAAAAGAATACCAAAGCACCCCATGAGAATGTACTTGATATAATGGAGCTTTTAGCCTTGATATCATCTAGCTACAAATTCATCTATTTCAACTCAGTTAGTTCCATGTGATATGGTGGAATCAATATCAGTTTACAACAGACACTAGATCAATCTCAAATTTGAATACCCTGTGTAGAGGTAACCTTGAGAAATCCTATATAATGACATTCCAATATTGGTCTAACACCAAAGGGTAAGAGGTGGGAGTAACCATATGATCCACTGAAAAAAACATACTTGACACCAACACTGAAAGTAAATTTCTATGATGAGTGTCCAACCCCAATCTACCTAAATTGACATCCCATTCACTAGTCAAAACTAAAATTCCCCCTTTAGGTGAAGAAAAAGTCACTTGTATTTGATAATAATCGATGTGTTCATAGAAACTGGTCAACCGGTCCATAATAAGGATTATGTCAAAACATGTCATCTCTATAATTATGAATCCATAAACATTCTCAAAGACTGAAACTGATAGTGGATTGTCTAGACAGGTAATAATATGATCCAATTTTTTTCATAGAGGTGCCTCAATAGATAGAATCTCAGAAAATAAGTTAACCAATAAATCCTACCTAAAAACTACTTGAGCTGATATAAATAAACAGAATTCTCTTATATAAAATAAAGCAACAAATATAGTAGAATAAATCAGAACCACACCTTATACTTTGGAAGGTCCATCTCCACCATCTACTAAAGCCCAATCAACCATATATGCTCCACCACCTACAACTCCATGACACCCCGTAGGCTCATGAGTCCCATAATATACCAACCCTTTAAGGGTATACACCTGCTACTGAGGTCAGATTACTACCCTCATTGTGTGCATCCTTGAATCCTTGTCATAGATTCACTTTATATGCCCTGCCTTTCCACATCGTGATAATTCCTGAGAGAATAAGTATAATCCTTGAGAAAGTTTCCCTTCTTCCCAAATTTATAGCACCTAGTAGAGTCATTTTACCAAGAGGAATCTGAAGAACCCCTTATTTACTCTAATTATTAACATCTACACTAACATCCATCCTATGACTTCCTCTTTTTATTCTAAGAATATGATACTGGGACAACACTAGAAAAGTACATATTGATCCACTAACATCCAGAAGAATACTTTTAGCTTTTTATTTCTTAATTCCCTTCTTGATCATCAATTACTTATAGAGAACTATAGTAGAGGTTTTCATACAAATGTTCCTTACCTAATGTTTCAACTTTGGGTAAATACCAATCTAAAACCTTTTGGCCTTCTAAGCCTCGTTCCCCATGAATACTGGAGAAAATAAAATCAACTCTGTAAAATATGCTGAATTAGTAGACCCTAATATCATACCTTTCTTGAGATCCATGGATTCCTATGTATGACCCATCATTAGTGCATTGTGGAATAATTACTCAAATAAAAGATCCTTAAAGGTCACCCAAATCATCCCTTCCTACCTACCAGTAAGCTGCATGACATCCCACCATCGTCTATTTGTTCTTTTAAGTATACTTGTCGTAAGATTTACCTTTTGATATCATGGGGTTTATACTAGGTTGAAATTCCTCTCAATGGACCATTTCCACTCCTTTGTATCCTAAGAGCCTCTGATGCCCAGGAAGGATGGAGGATGTTGGAGGTGGCATTCACAAGTGTAATCAACCATCATAGTCCTGCTCATATGGGATCCTCTACCCTGAACATGCACTATCCAAAAGAGTCTCGATTAGACCAGTTTCATAGTTTGACCCACTGGGACAACCACATAAAAATGATCAGTTGAATTATCCTCCATAATAGGGGTGAAATGGGTTACAAAAGACATCTATAAGGTTTTATTTCTTGAAATTATAGAACAAACCTTAGGTAAGTCCAACATATTGGATAAGAAAACTGATAGAAAAACACAACCAATTACTAAGGATCACATACGGCTCTACCTAATAGGCTACAAACAAGAACAAGGTAAGAAACCCTAAGAACTACCCAAAACACAATTCAAGCCTATAATACCTGCACATTAGTCACATATACATATATACACTCAATTATAGAATACAACAAGCTCAAATAAAATAATTCAAGGAATACTGCACCAAAGAAAATATCTCAATTTTAGAAATAATTTAATTATTTGAACTCTGCCAAATGTAGGAAACAGGTTTATATAATCTTAACCTAGATTCCTAAAATGATGCATGAACTCAAACCAATTGCATAAATTATCATATAATCATCATGAAGGGCACCACCCAAGGTGAATTTAATCAATGTTAACATCAAATAGTAAAAACATAAATTCCTTCTTTATGAAATATCAAAGGTCCACTATACAGTGATGGGCTTGCACTGACATAGTTCCCATTCCCAAGTCCCAACCATCTTATATCATATATAGCCTATCTAAATACAAGTAAAAAAATGAATCATGTTAGTGAACCTAGTACTTTAATACCATTTTTGACACCTCGGCCTGAACCACCAAGTCTAAGACATGGGTGACACATGACCTCATACATTCCTCTCTATATGTAATAGGTTGCCAAATAGTGGAAAGGACCTAAGGAATGGTGTAGGGAGAATATTACCATAGTACTAGGTGAACATTAGAGCATAAAGAAATAAATAATAACAAAATAAATCAAAAAATCAAAAATTACTGGATAACTGCTAGAGTAGGAAAAAATAAAAATAAATACAACCCATGTAGTATCAATATAGAATATCAATTAAATATAAAAAAATTAGGAAAAAGATACAATGTATGAGTATAAAAATAATAGAAGAATTATTATCTAGCTGAGGTATATCCAGCATCATCCATATCCTCCTGATAACCTACTAATCCATCAACCACATGGACCTTTCCCTTCATCAAATCTCTTATAATAGAATCTACAAGTGTACCAAAATTATCAAGTTGTGTGTGAGTAGAAAACTTAGCAAGACACCCCCAAAACACTTAAAATCAATGAATAAGATATAATTGTGAATTAAATGATATTTAATAGGTTATAGATGTAAAAAAATATCACCCAATTAAAAAACATATGTTGGGTCCTCAGAGATGAGATTTACCTGCTTTAACACCATACTAGAAGAAACATTGGTCATCCTACTGACACATCACCCTTAAAGAGATAACATAGAAACATGTGTGACACGTCCTAATAGTTGAGATATTTCAAGTACATGTTGACCAATTTTGAGACATCCTGCTCAAAGGATATTCTAAATAGGCTCTCCTTGTAAGCTTAACTGCAGATGATTGATAACAACACTACAATATAGGATACTAATGATAGATCAAAATCATGTTGTATCAAAAAATAATCATATTTCATAACAATTCACATGTAATCAAACATCAATAATATGTATTTATAGTGAAACACACACACTTATTGTAATAAAGCATCAAAGATAGGTCTCAATGGGCTATAAACAAATACTAACAACCATGCCAAGAATTCATTAAAAATATCCACTAAATTCAATGGATTCCTATTATAACATCCTAAATCACAAGATATATCATATTATAATTTTTATCACATACTTAAGTGTTTATATAAATTATTTGAGGCTTGTTAGGGGTGTTGGGAGAAGCAAGTGGCTCAAAGTCTATAATTTGGGTACATGAGCAGTTCACACTGTGAATGGATATTCATGATGTGAATAGATTCTGGGAAGGAACCATGAAATTGCATTCAGAATGTGAAAACCTTTCATAATATGAAGAGAAATTCATGATGTGAATAGGTTTTAGGGTATTTTTAGCTTATGCGATGTGATTTTTATCATATCATCTTTTCCAAAGGTTTACGCAATGAATGTATAATTTTCTCTAGGAATATAGTCTATTCCAGCAGATTAAATTTCCCAGTACTATTTTCATTTCTCATTTACTTATTTTTCCTAATAATCTAATCCCTTGGTACTCTTTAAGATTTTTTTCTCTATTAACTCCTTCCATCTCCCCCCTTCGGTTCTTGGACATTGTTTGATCATGTACATCCAATCCCTAATGTTCTTTATTGATCATGATCAATTCCCTCATATTCTACTTGATAAAAGAAATGAGGTATTCAATGGATTGGTATAATCTAATGGATTAAACATGTCATAACAAGGTTTTAAGAATAACTGATATAATTAGTACCTATATTTAAGGACTCAACTTATATGGAAGACTAGGACCAAGACTATTGACAGAAGTAGACCTTCCTTAGTGAGTTGATCTTTTCCTAACCTTTTTGGGTCTGGTTCCTCTTTTAACTCAAACATAGATATCTAAATATTTCAAATGAGGAATGGTTCTAGGATTCATTGGTGTTATTTAGACTTGAAAAGTTACCCTTTTCTTGATCATAATTGTTTCACCTGAGGTAGGAATCCCTAGACATTTGTGCATGTTTTATAGGGGATATTGGCATGTTTTTTGGAATGTGTGTGTATACCTAGAGAACAATGCCTATTGGTTGATCACATGTGGTTTGCATGTGTAGGTCCATGAGAACTATGTTTTTTTATTTCATGTGTATTGTTTTGGTAATGATATATTTTATTTTATGTGATGTTTGTTCTATTATTTGTATATTTTATTATATTTTGTTGTTCTCGGGTCTTGCAGTTGAGTGTGCAGGTTTATACTTATAGACTATTCCCCAAAGGGAGATGTTTTATATTCTTGGTTGACATGCTTTAGGATATACCATTAATAGGGGCATGTTATTAATGTTTTTAGACTATCCCATCAAGGGGGATGTGTCAGAAATATGATCGTTGTTCCTTCCATCATGATTACAAAGAAGGTAGATCCGGTCTTGAAATACCTCACATATGCTTTGTGATTGTGTGATATTTTTTTGTTATATTTTTTCCTTGTTTACTTTCATTGAATGAACTTATATATTTTATTCACTAATGTTAAGGATCATTGGTGGTTTCTTACTGATTCTTGTATAGACACCATACTTGGGAATTTTGGTTCACTTATATATTTTATACTTAGGGATCATGGTAAGGTAAAGAGTCCTATAATGGACTATTGAGTAGGTTAGCATGAAGATGTTTACCATTCCTTATGGACATCAAGATAGATGTTGTTTATTTTATTTATTAATTACCCATACTTTGATCCTTTTATTTGGTTTGGTTTGTTTACCTAACATGTTGTAATGCTGCTATATAGGCTGGGTTTAATTTGCATTTACTACTAATCTAATGGTTATTCATCATCAATTATTTATTTATAAAACTTTTATTGATTACTTTATCATTCTATGATGTTACCTAGTACTAAGGGAATAGTCTTTGCATTCCGTTCCACACGACCTCACCACTTTTCAATAACCTATGGTGTATGGGGAGGTGAACATGAGTTCATGTGTCACCCTGGCTCAGACCTGGTGGTTTGGGTTGCGGTGTTACAAAATGGTATTAAATAACTAGGTTCACTAACTTTTTTCTTCTATTTTTCTTTATTTGTGATAAGGTAGGAATGATATAAGATGGTTTATACTTGGATAGGGGAGATATGTTAGTGCATGTCCAACATTGTGTAGTGGAAGTCCAAGTTTCCATAAATTGGGATTTTATGTTTTTTTTGTTTGATGTAATATTTGATTGAATTCACCTTGATTGATGCACATGATGTTGATATATTGATTTATAGTATTTGTGTGTATGCTCATTTATCATTCTAGGAACATATTTCACATGCCATATATTCTTTTTCCTGCATTATATAGAGCTCAAATGATTAAATTCTCATTGCAATTATAATATGATCTTGGTAAATTATTTCTTACATTATCTTATTTGAGAGTTATATATTCTAGGTTTCAGTGTATATGTGTGTTGGTTACTAACATGAAGGTACTAAGTCTTTAATTGGGTTTTGGGAAGTTCTTAAGAGGTTATTCCATGTTCTTATGGGTTCCCTATTAGGTTGAAAATTGTTGTAAACCCTTTTGCATGCATGTAATCTATTAGAGGTCCTATTGTTATAGTCTATTGTTTTAAGTTGTTGGATTTCCCTGAGGTTTGTTAAGGTATTTTAGGAGATTTCTTCCTATATAATCCTCATGCATACATTGTCACCAACTATTTAGTATGAGGATGTAATCACACATGCTACCTTAATCTCTTGAGTGTGTCAAGTAATTTAATTGTTCCAACCAGGATTCTTTTCGCTAATACGTTTTTTGGGAAGTGGATACCATAGGGGAAGGCTGAGGATGGTCAAATATATATGTGATTTTCAACTGTAGAAACCCCATAATTATAGGGAACCGAAGTACCCGGGATGTGGGGGATTGAAAATGAGTCATATAGAGAATTTGTGGCTTATTGGAAAACACATATAATCATAAGGTCAATATTATAACTTTTATGATTTAAGTTATAGATGGATGATAGTGGGATGTCATTTTGTAGGATGGTAGACAAGAGGGGATAACATTGGTGACCTACATGGACCTCTTATTTGATGAGTTCTTCCCTGATTCACTAGATCAATATCATGCTTTGGAGTTTATGGGAATCCAACATAGGTCGATGATGGTGTTTGTGTATTCATTATGCTTCAAAGAGTTGATCCACATTACTTCTTTTCTAGTGGAAAATGAGGTGTAGGAGGATACAAAGTTTGATATTGTATTTCACCTAACTTTATTGAAATTTCAATATAAAAACCTATGGTTTATTTCATCATAAAACTCTAATGATAGAGAAGGACTTTGAGGAAGATATATCTATTGGTATTATTCCTATTATCAGTGGACCAATAGGAACTTTATATAGTATGGGCCCAGTTTCTCATTCTCAGAACAAGAAGAGGAAATTATAGGATGGATTCTAGGGTGGTGGTAAAAAATCATAGCAGATCCAAATTTCTCCAAATCCTTTTGTGGGGATATAATCTTCTATGTTCAATAATTGTGGGAGGAAAGGAAACATTCTCAAGTACTTTCCTGTTTCAATCAAGACTTGTCACCAGTGTGGAAAGAATTTTCATCTTAAGTAGTTCTATTCTAAGGGTTAATGATCTCAAAGAGCTAAATATGGATATGGTTTGGGTACATGACCTTATAAGGAGGTGCAAGCCACACAAGGGTTGGTGAACCTGGTGACTCATGAGCCCCCGAAATTCCATATAGTGGTGGATAATAGGGTATATGTGGTTGATCATGCTTTAGATGATTATGGGGAGGTACCTTCCATTTTTTGAGGTATGGACTTGATATCTTGTATATTATCCGTAAATTTTTTTTGACATAGGATCATCCAATTCAATCATACCTTATCAAGTGGTTGTTGGATTAGATTTAGCAGTTAAATACTACTATGAGTATCTATATATTAACACAACCCTATGAAGGATAGTGGATCATAATTATATCTATTGATACTATCTGATGGAGGTTACTAGCTTTGGGTATGTTTGGAGATTCACAATTGCAGAGATGATAAGTTTCGATGTGATCTCCAGTATTGACTGGTTACATAGTGCCCATGAACACATCTATTGTTATTAGAGATGAGTGACCTTCTCATCACCCAATGAAGATAATTTTGTACTAACCGGTTATTGAGACATCAAGGTAGGAAGAGTAGAAATATAACCTCATAAGAGAGAGTTATTTTCAGTTTAGGTGTCTATCTGATACTTATAGTGGATCAAACAGTGAATCCCACCTATTTTCTACTATTGGTGGACCTATACCGAGATTTCTTTCTACCGGATTTCTCAAGGTTTCTTCCACATAGGGGATTTGAGTATGAGATCAAGATGGTGTCCAATGCATGAACCATATAAATTCCATAATATTTTATGGCATGAAAAGAGTTTAATGATGTCAAGGTGTAGCTGGATGATCATTAGGAGAAATGCTTCATCAGAATGAGCACTCCCACTTGTGGTGATCTAATGTTGTTCACTAAGAATGTGGATTTTAGCGACCTGAACTTTTGAATAATATGTTGTTTCCTGAAAATGTATGTTTTACTATGTCATAATAAATAAAAATATATAATTATAAATGAAATTTTTCCATCATTTTTTGACCGTTATGTGACCGTTGGTTAATATGACCGTTGGAAACAATAATAATTTTTTAATGTAATAATTATTGTTTATAAATAGCTATGTTATGGATAATTAATGCTGAAAGATGGGTCAATCCTCATACCGTAGAATAGGGCCATACAAAGCCCATTTTTCAAAGCTTGGGAAGGAGGTAAAATCACAGGGATTCACTCTGGACCAAGCCCAAGCTGGTCTTAAACACGTTAAGCTTGAACAGAATCCCCTATGGGAGAAGTTAAAGTTAGTGGTGATTACCACTCAGGCGATGTTATTCAAGCCACCCAAGAGTCTATCAACATCGTAAAACTTACCCTTATGTCGTATGTGGGTGTTTAAAGGGGTTATTTTTTAAGTCCCTAGTTACTTAATAAAATTTCTTGTTGTTTTAAAAAAAGTTTTATTTCATCATTTTTGTTTTAAGAATAGTTTTGCTTAAAAATTATGATGGAATTGGATAAATTGATTTTTCAGGTAAAAATTGTACTTTTATTACTATATTAAAATAATTATTTATTTATAATGTTTATTATAATGAAATATTGTTATAAAAACACTCATTTTTATTTAAAAATGATAAAATATTTTTTAAGTGTCGACAATTTTACTATGCATGTCACTATGCTTTTTATACCCTCTATTATTTTTAAAAATAAATTATTTTTATAGTTAAAAGTTAAATTTAACATTTTTATATATTTATCAAGATAAAATAAATGTCATTTTTGAATTTAGAACATTTATATTAGGTTACGTTGAATTTATGACATTTTAATAAAATACTTTGTTTTTCGGTGAATAGTAAAAATACAGTTTTAAGTTTTGGGTATGTTTAATGACATCATTAGTGATGTAATAATGATTTAATAATCATGGTATACTATTTGGGAATAAAATGTGATATTAGGTGTCTTAAGTTACCAATACCATGGTAATATATCATGGGCAAGCCCATGGTTTTGCAAATACCACTAATGAGGTGTCCTTTGAAATTAATAAAAAAACTACCTCTCTTTTACTATAAATACCCACCAATTACTTCATTTATATTCATTAAAAATTAATCCTTATCAAATTTATACTATTTATACCTCTCAAGGAGTCCTCCCAATGTGTCCTCAATCCCTCAAGGTCCCGATCTTAAAGTTTTAGAAGTTACTCTTCAAGGTAAAGGAATTCTCAACTTCTCTTTTCCATTAAAGTTATCTTTTATGTTGTATGTCTTTAAAGTTTCCATAAAATGTTCTTATTTTAATTTTTCTATGTATATATACTATATTATTATTCTTTTATGAATGGTTGACCCATATACCACCTCTTTTTTAAGTTTTCTAAAACCATATTGCGTAGCCGTTATGCTGCATGATTTTCGTCTCAAAATATCTCTCTTTTAATCAAGAAATTATTTTATTTTATTTATGTGAATACCCAAACCTATTTCATTCCTAGGGTTATTCATCAAGAAATAAAAATTATATGTTTGATTCTATAATTTACATACATAATACCCCCATTCCCTTTATGTGGGTTATAAATGACATAATGATCATGGTTTTAAGCACTTTTTAAAATGTCACAATTTTGATATGAAACCCATTTATTTTCTTATATTTGTGTTATTTATGAAATGTTTTATTATGATATATGTGGATCACATTAAAATAAATAAATATGATGGGTTCACCCTAATATTTCTCCAATGCATTGGGTAAAGAAATTAATCTATAGAGATGACATGTTTTATGATACCTTGGTGAATAACCTTGGTTATTTTTATGATACCTTAGGGATGAAATTTAGTGATATGCTTATAAATGTATAAATTAAATGTTGTAGACAAATTTTCAAGTTATTACTCAAGTTATTATTATTATTATATGCCTCTTTACCAAGACTTACGATATTCCTCAAGTTCTTATTGATATCTCTCATGCTCACATGTAAACTGTTTCACTTGTTTCCCTTACTGGGACTTCTGCTAACCCTTTCCTTTGATGTATATCCCCAGGTTATAATATATAGTAATTATAATTAGGATTATCCTATGATGAATCCTTACAAGTGTATTAGAATAATTTTGTATATTTTATTTTATTATGTACCATATTTCAAAGACACTAAACATTAAAGATCCTCTGTTTGTGAAATGTAATGAAAAGTTATGTAATAAAAAGGTGGGATTCCATATGGATGATGGTCTTAAACTTTGTGTGGACTAACAGAAGTTTAAATATATCATTTTTAATAATAGGTACCTACTTCAAATAATATTTCACTTGTTTGATTATTTGAGGGGAGCTCAATTATTTTCTTAGGTCAATCTATATTCTAAATACTATCATCTTAGGCTCAGAGAGGAGGAAATCCTGAAGACAATGTTTAAGAGAATGTATGGGGTTTATGAGTATCTTGTTATTCCTTCGGGGTTGACAAATTATCTGAAGGTGTTCATGTCCCTCAAGAACATTTACTTTCACCCATAATTGGATTCCTTCATCATTGTGTTCATTGATGACATCCTTGTATATTCCAAGATACCAGAATGACATACTAGCCACAAAAATATCTTTTTAAGTATGCCTTGAGCACATAAGATTTAAGAAATGTACTCAATGTTTCACTTTTGGATACAAGAGGTGTAGTTTATTAGGAACATGGTTTTTCTAGAGGGAATATTAATCGATCTAGATAACATTGATGAAAATATTTCTTTGTCATTACTGAGGATTATATTCAATATTCATAGTTTTATCTAATTGGTAGGTTAATGAAGGTTATTCATTCTGGAATTCTCTCACCTACTATCACCCTTGACCATGCTTTCCAATATGGTAGTCAAGTTTTATTGTAAAAATTAGTTTGAATTTTTCTTCTTAGATATAATTGAATGGTTGATGTCGACTCTGATCCTAACCCTTCTAGATCTTGGTGTTGGCTGTATAGTATATTGAGATAAATATGACATTGGACTGGGGGTTGTCATGATGTTGGGTGAAAAGGTATTTTCTTATAGTTCATGTCATCTTTGAACCTATAAGTAGAACTACCCTACTCAAAACTTTTACTTAGAAGCAGTGGTCAATGTATTGAAATTTTGGTGCGCTATCTCTTCTGTGAGAGGTTTGTTGTGTATATGGACCACAAGATTATGTGATATATATTTTGTCCAATGTGACCTAAAAAATTTTCAGAGTCATTGGGTATATTTCTTGAATACATTTAACTTTGATATGGAGTATGATCTTGGGAAAACAATATGTTTATAGGTCCATTGAGTATAAAAATTAAGGAGGTTGGCGAATGGACATCAGAATTTGGATGGAAGCTCATGGATTTATTGGAAGACTATTAGGTGTGTGTAACTAAGGATCAGATGGGGGTTCCACCCTTAGTGATCACATACTCATTGGTATAATGAGTAAATAATAGTCAAGAGATTGATCTAGAGTATGAGGAGATGTTTGAGAGGTTGGAAGTAAAAGGTTCTATTAGAGTTTGGGCATGTACAAAGATGGAGTGATACTAGTTCATATAAATGTGATGATTTTATCTTCCATGAGAGTAGATTTTTTGAGAGGATCTCATTATTTGTAGTGTCTAGTGTACCTTGGGTTGACCAAGATGTATCATGATGTTAAAAAGTAGTTCTGGTGTCCTGGAATGAAAAGATACATTTTAGGTTTTGTCTCTCATTGTATTACTTGTCAGAGAATCAAGGATGAGCATCAGAGACCAAAAGGATTAATTCAGTAAATTCTATGGCCTATGTGAAAATGAATTAGGTGAAAACAAAACTCATGATAGGGTTTCCCAAGACCCTGAGAGGTTGATACACTGTTTGGGTGGTAGTTGATCAATTGACCAAGGTGGATCACTTCATATAAATCTAAGAGATCAATTTATAAGATGGCCATGGAATAATCTATGTTCAAGAAATCTTATGGCATTATGGTGTACCTTTAAGTGTGGTATCTAGTATATATGGTCAATTTACCTTGTGGTTTTGGTTATCTTTACAGAAGTTGATTGGTATCGAGTTGAATCTGAATATGACCTTTAATCCTCACTTCGATGGGTAGTAATATAGGATGATCCAAACCATAAAAGATATGATTTGAGAAAGTATTTTAGATTTTGGGGGATCTTGGGTTGATCAATAAATTCTATTAGATTTTTTCTAAAATAATATATTTCAATATTCAATTCAAGTGGCTTTGGTTTAGATTTATATGGGAGGCCTTGTCATGAACCTCTCTACAGGAATGGGGTAGGATATTCCATAGATGTTGGGATGAGTATGGTATAGGAGACCTCAGAGTGGGTTCATCTGATTCAGGAATGATTGATTATGGATCAATACAAGAAGTTGTCTTATACCGACTAAAGGAGATGACCCTTGGATTTTTTGGTGGTCAATAAGGATATTTTGTGAGTGTCCCATAGGTTGGGGAATAGAGAACTCATAAGTCAATGTAATTTGGAATCATGGTATGTCAGACTGTTCAAGATCATCAAACACATCAAGATGGTGGACCACTGGTCGGATATTCCACCATGGTAGCAAGATATTCACTATGTGTTCCATGTGTCACAACTTTAAAATTATGATCCTGATCCTCTACATGTTCTCAACTACAAGGATATTGAAGTGGATCTAGATGCATATTTTTTGAAGCAACCTATTTGGATAGTGGATCTAAACAACAAAGTTATAAAATAAAATATCATTCTATGAGAAGAGACCACTCATCTTGTTCAGGTTCCATGGAAGAATGAGTGTTTTCAAGAATAGATATGGGAGTTTGATATAGACATTCTGACGTATTGGACCAAGTTATTTTATCATACATATAAAGACACTTCTTGGGGATGATAATTCATTAGAGTGGAAGATTAATAACATCATAAATCTCTAAGTATGCCTCTTTTTATGTTTTGTTTCATCATTAAGGGGGTAGATAAATGATTTGAGGCTTATTAGGGGTTCTTAGAGAAGGAAGTGGCACAATGGATGGAATTTGGATGTAGGATAAGTTTACACCATGAATGGATATTCATGACATGAATGGATTATATGCTGGAAGCATGAACATACATTCAAGATGTGAAAACTGTTCATGAAACGAAGGGAAATTCCAAACATGAATGGAGTTCAAGTGATTGGAAGCTAAGACAATGTAATTTTCAACATATCTACTTTCCTAACAGGTCATGAAATTAATCCATAATTCATATCAATAATATATCTAGTTCTAGGATATTAAATGTCCCGACATTATTTTCTTTTCTCATTCACCTTTTTCCCCTATTGATCAGAACCCTAGGCTTTGTCCAGGATTTTTGGGCTCTCTCAACTCCTTCAATCTCCTCCCTTCAATACCTAGACATATTTTGATCTTGGAAATCCAATCTATTAATTTCTTCTTTGATAATGAACTATTATCTCCTCTTCTCCTTGACCAAAATCAATGTTATATTTTTGAATCTTGGTCAGCTCCATGGGTTATGGTGTGGTCTAATGAGGGTTTGACAATAGTTGATAGAATATACATTTGGATTTAAGGTTTCATCTTCTATATAATTCTTGGACTAATACCATGGACGAAAATAGACCTTCCTTGGTGATTTTATATTTTCTTAATCTTGTTGGGTGTGGTTCCTCTTCTACCACAATCCTAGAGAACGAAACATGTCAAAATGGGAATAATTCTAGGCTTTAGTAGATCTTTTTAGACATGGGTGATGACCCTTATGTGATAAGAATTGTTTCACTAGAGGTAGGAATCCCTTGAATTTATCACATGTTTTATATAGGTTCTTGGAATGTTTTTTTGGTGTACGTGTATATCCCTAGAGACCGTTGTCTAATTATTGATCACATGTGGTGTGCGCGTATAGCCCTATGAGACTTTTGATTGTGTTTATTTCATGTGGATTGTGATGGTTATGGTATTTGTTTATTAAATTTGATGTATGATCTGTCATTTATATATTTTAGCATATTATTTTGTTATTATATATTATGGTTGAGCATATAGTTTGATCCTCATGGACTATTCCCCTGAGAGGGATGTGTTAGATGGTTATTTAGCATGCTTTCAAATATCCCTTCAAGAAGGGTATATGAGTTATATTTTTAGACTATCCCATCAAGGGGATGTGTCGGTAAGCCAATCATTGTCCCATCAACCACGATTCTAAATCTGGTAGAGCCAGACTTTGAGGACTCGAGATATTTTTTATAAATGTTTGATATTTTTTTTATATGTTCATTGTTTAGTTTCATGGAATACACCTGTATATTTTATGCACTAATGTTATGAGTTTTTGGTGGTGTACCACGAAGTCTGGTACTCATAACCTACTCATGTATTCTGGTATGCTTATATATTTCATGCTTAGGGATCCAGATACAAGTAAGGTCCCTTTGGGGGATGGTTGAGAAGGTTAGCAAGAGGATGCATAGGATGTTCGATGGACCTCAGGCTAGACCCTCTTTCTTTTATTTATGGATTACCCATACTTTGGATCCTTGTACTTGGTTTTGGTTTATTTACTATAAAAACCATACTACTACTATATGGGATGGATTTTATTTTTATTTTATACTACTTTGATAGTAACTTTTTATTCATTATTTATTGAGTTATTTTTTATCACATCATTTATCATACTCAAATGTTACTTGGTACTGAGGGAATAGTATCCCCACCCTATTCCATAGGCCCTTTCTACTAGTCTAAAACCTATTATGTATGGGGAGTAATGCATGAGGTCGTGTAGTACACCTATATCAGACTAGGTGGTTTGAGTTGGGGTGTTACACCTACTTTAGGTGCAATGTTGATTCAAAAGAAAGGGTCACCATCAGAGTTCAAAAACACCACCATATCCTAGAACCCATCCCAAATCAAAAGATATAGCATCCTCAGATCAATGTTTTGATGAAAACACACCCTAAAGGTAGGTTAAGGTCAAACATACCTGAGATGATCAACTACCAAAAATGATCTTGCTCCAATGGATTCAAAAATCCTAGGACAATCAATCTAGGTGATAATTCTATCAATGATCAATGAACCCCTCATTATATTTTATCACACCCCAAACTTGGTTCTTCTTTTATATTATTATTTTATTGATGTGGTTTCTTTTGGTTGAGGTTTGGGTTGTGCTCCTAGTTTGAATTTTTGGGTTTCTGATTTTTGAGGTGGCCTTTTTTCCTATGCACAGTTTGGAGGCTAAAAGTGTGGCCTATTGAGGAAGAAGTTGTTTTCAGTTCATTTTCTTCTAGAATGGTTTAACTTTAATGGTTTGATCCTGGATTTTCCTAAACTATGAGTGGTATAGGAGAAACTGTGTAGCTTTCCCTTGGGTGTTTGGGGTATGGTGAACAACTTGCACAGAGTTAGAGGAAACTGTGAAATAAGCATGCGGGGAGGATCTGCAATTTGACAGAGCCAAATCACATAGTTGGTGCATAGTATCCCAAACCGTGTAGCCATACAATTTTGGGTTACCCTCCTCTCTAGTAGGGTGTGTATGGTTAGCACATAGTTTGTAAAACTCTTTAGACTAACCGTGCGAGTTGCCCAGATTTCTTAAAACTTGAAGTTCCCAGTTTTTACTCTTATGTTTTAACCCTATTTTGGGTTTTCCAACCAGTTAGCTCATTTTTGAGCACAAAGGGTCTCCCAATATCCCTTCCCTTGGTTTCTCTTCCATTTTTGGCACTTCGCCTTCATATCTAAGGTGAGTTCTTATGATGTTTTGGAAATTTTTATCTTCCTCCTCTTCTCCAATATTGGTTCATTGGTACTTCCTTGGTGGGTTATCCCACATAAGAACCCTAGAAGCTAGAGTTAATATGTTGGGTTGTATTTCTTTGGGTTTTGGGTGTTCATATTTTCCCTTGGGGTGTGTTATTCCTTCTCTTGCAGTTTCGTCGCATTCGCACGGTGTTGATGTAGATGTTTCTATTTATTTCCTTCCCAACACATTCCATTTGATTCTTGTGTGTTAATAAATAATTTATAATTTTCGTTCATATACTTTTGATGTTTTTGTTTGATTTATTATAGTGTTTTAATGTTGTATAAATTTGGTAGAAATGGTTTTTAAAGGGTTTCTCTAATCAAGATTTTGTATAAATTCACCCAAGGTGTTTGTTAAAATGAAAATTGGATTTTAAAAATGAACTCAAGTATTTTGGATAGTGATTATACTTTATTAAACTTTGGTAAATTTATTTGGTTGTGAATTGGGTTTTGAGTGTTGGAATTTTGTGACTTTATGGTTCAACACTTATGTGTGGGTTATTGTGTTTGGTGGGAATGAAAGTGGTGTTTATATAAAATGGTTTTGAATTATTTTATGGTTTAAAATTATTATTTAAGAGTTCCATTGGATGTTGGAATATCCATATGTAAAAGGGTTGCACACGTGGATGGGTACAAAAGTGGGTATGGTATAGAGAGAAATGTTCATCTTGAAATTGAATTTCAAAATGAAATTTTCTTCCCCTTAACTTCTTTAACATCATCTCTTTCAAGAGGATCTTCTAAAATCTACAAGGATTCCTTAATAGTTCCTTGGATCTCAAACTATTTAAAATTTGGTTTCTCAATATGGTTTATAAAGCTTGAACAATTTGGAACTTTGAGTTTTAACAATCAAATGGGGTAAAGACCTGTTAGACACATTTTTATGTTGATTCATGTTTTCACCTTGGCTTTGGAATGGTTTTTGGAATTGTATTTGGTTTTAAAATGTTAAATTCCTGGTTGGTACTTTGTGTGTGAATTAATGTGATAGGGTCACCTATATGGTGGATCCTCTGAGGTGTGGCTCATCACATAGGTGGTGTCAGTGTTTGTGATAGAAAAACATGGTGGATGTGGGTTTTAGTCTGTGCCACACATGTGAGGACATCCCAATTCACCATGTGTTACTTTCATGGGATTCCAAGCCATCATCTAGAGTGTCGAGTGTTGGTTTCTTATCAACCATGATTAGATGGGTTGGTACCCCCTAGATTAGATGAGGCTAGGTGGGACGTGCCACTAGATTGGATGGTTTAGAGTGGCTGGTTAGTTATTAAATGTAGAGCTACATCATATGCTAACATGTGAGTTTTGTCTAAGTACTTCTATGGATTATTTATAGAGATGTTTATTAAATAACAATGATTATTAATATGTATATTATATTCACTTTTGTTGCACTTGGTTGTTAGAGTTAAAGATATCATTTACTTGTATTTGCACGATTCCTCTTATTTTTTGCTAAGAATTTTTATCCTTTTTGTATTTATCAATTGGGTTTTTGTGGGGTAAACTAGATTTTAAAAATGGAAAACTGTTTAAAAAAGGAAAACAACTTATGTGTTGTTTTAAAAATTTAACTTGTGAAAAGATATGTTTGGATCTTTAAATTTATACAATATTATTTTATTAATGTATTTCAAACAAGTGTTTATAGACTATTTCATAAAAGAAAATACATGGACTCTCTGGTGATTTCCTACTGAGATTTTTTATGCTCACACCCTACTTGTGCCACTCAATGTTAGTTTACCTAAGCTATTTTACATGTTTTGGTTTCTAGTTCAAGTTTGGATTTAGAGAAGGTTGGTCTTGTGGTTGGCGGTGACCAAGAGGTCACATGGAGATCGTGTTAGCGTTGTTTAATATTAGTTTTTTTTTCATCAACTGTTGTGTCTAGATATGTTTGTATAATTACTTATGTTCAGTTGTTGGTTTACTGCATACACTATTTGGCTATTTGATCCTGGTTTTTTAGGAATAAATCATTCCCCCATAGATTATCTTTTATTCCTGGTGCTAGTCGCCAGCCCAAGAGGATTGGGAATGCCTCTCATGCCTTGTCTTGAGTTGGGTCAGGTGTCGGGTGGGATGGCATCCCAGACCAATTTTATGAAAAAATGGGTTTTCAAGGGCCCTTTTGTAAGGACCCGACCCTAGTTGCCCAAAGATGATGTCTTATTTTATTACATTTTCTTATAAACAAATAATATCCATCCCAAAAGACTGATTTTTTTAGTATCTCTAGAAACAAGATACATAAAATAGTTCAACATTACAACTTGAAAATAAATACAACATAGAAACTCTTTTGACAACATCCATAACTCCTAGGTTATTTCTACAAGTCATTAATAATATACCTCTTCGTGTCCTAGGAAAATGAAACATAATAAAGGGGTGAGATCAAACACTCAGTAAGGGTAAGCAGTACAACATAAGATATCATAAACATAAACATTAGGCATGGTTAATGACTTAAAAACACATGCCTTTAAAAAATGAACTTGAATACATTATGGAAGGAATTATAGCTCAATAAATAATGCCATAATAAAACATAATCATTGGTATTCTACTAGTATAATAACCACATGAAATATCAATTACTAGTTTCATAATGAGGGAATGCATAATGTGGGACATCATAACCATACTGTCAAGGCCTTGTTCCAAGACCATAAATATCCATTTCGTCAAGGCCTCGTGCTAAGACCAGAGTTTCACTCGTGAGACCTACCAATACACCAAGGGATATAGAAGTCCCCACCTGACACTTACTAAGTCCAATTAATTCCTCATATGAATAGAGATAAACATTAACAACATATACACTAATATTTAAACTAACATAGGAAATATAAATAACTTTCCCCAAACATTACGCATAAACACTAGCCATTCCGAGTAAATTGGTGAATGGTTATAAGATATAACATCCACATTCAAACTAATAATAAAACATTCAATTAAATATGGTAGATGATATAATAAAATATTAATCCCAATAATATATAATAATCAAAAAGAGTGGTGAAACATATGAAGATACTCTTATAAAATCATCGAGTAATTCTTGAGATTGATACTCTTTTATTTTAAAAAGAACAGTTCATTTGGAAAAGTATTTTTATAAACCATAAGTGAAGTAAGTTAGTATTTTCACAATAAAATTAGTGATTTTAGAAAGATAATGGTTATTAAAAACATATTATAGAGTTCTCTTGAAAATAGGTACGAATTTGAGAAATTCCCTTGAATCGGGCTTGTATTTTGGGAAGAATTTTCAAAATATCCTTTTAAAACATATAACTACCCATAAATTAAAGTAGAATTCTAGTTGGTACACATATATATATCATTATCACAGAATATATGAGGATAAAATATGAATAAATAATAATTTAATTGAGGTAAGTAGACAAAAAGAGTAAGCCGAATGAAAATGGAGGTTCGGGTAGAAAACCCTTACGTTAAGTCAGAAGGTCTTCCTCACTTGATCTTAATGACCCGAATAATCAAATTTAGGTTCGTAAATTAATTATTCCAGAACCTCAACTACATGTAAATTATTTATTATAACATTATTAGGTTCATTCATGGCCTTTTATGGGTTAAGAGATTCAATTTCATTGTTTGGGAGCATTTTCTTCCTTGGTTTTCATGATTGGATTACTTATATTCATGTACGGATAAACAGGTAGAATGAGAATGGTTGTTGAAAATTGAAGTTGTATTTTATTATTGAAAAAACATAATATAACATAGTTATAAAATTCATTTGGTTATTAGGAGTGAATATGAATAATTATATAAAATATTAATGACAATTATTTGGGTTAATTGGTGGTTTTTGATCACAACGAACTCATTTTGATTTATAAATTAATATCACATGTAAAAAAAGATTCCAGAACCTTAAATAAGTTATAATATATATATATATATATATATTAACTTATAGTTTAATAATCAAAATGGTTTCATGACCATAATTGAAGATGGTAATAGAAATTGAAAACTCTCCGTCCTTGAATGTGATAAATCAACACATCTCAGATGGTGTTTTCATTTCTAGTATAAAATGATGGGAAAGGAGAGATGATGATGAATTATTCCGTTATCAAAAAAACAATTACAATACATTTAAGTTAATGGAGTTATCAAAACATTTTTATGAAAGGATGTGAGGAAAGAAAAATAAAAGAAATGAAATGAACTTGAAATAAAAGAAAAATTGATAAATCCCCTATGAAAATTCAGCAATCTGACAATGTCGCTTAAAAATTCATAAAATATTTTGAAGAGAGAAAAAGGGGTATATAATCATTATTACATAATATGGACATTAAGGTTCATATCTAATGACATATCCCAACAAAATTCAGTTGAAATTAAAAATAATAACATAAAATGAAAGTTTGAAAAAAGAGAAGGGTGGTAGACTCCCTTACCTTGTAGAGTAACTCCTAAAACTTAAAGATTGTGACCTTGGGGGATTTATGAAACCTTGAGAGGACTCATAGAGGAGGTAAAAATAACAAATATTTTAGGATGATGAGTTTTTAATGATTGAAATCCAAGGAATTAGTGAGTATTTATAGTAAATGAGAGGGAGTTTATTATTAATTTCAAAGGATGCCTCATTAGTGGTTTTTTCAAAACCATGGGCTTGCCCATGGTGTTTTCCCATGGTATTATCTACTTGGAAAACCTAATATCATATTTTAATGTAAAAAATTCGACCATAATTTTATATTAATTATTACATAAATATGATTTCATTAAACATACTGAAAACTCAAAACTGTATTTTTACTATTCATAAAAAATTCAAGTATTTCAGAAAAATTCTAAAAATTCACCCCAGCCATTTTTCAATGTGTAGAATTAAAAAATTAAATTCATTCTTTCAAAATAATTTTCTAAATAGTTTTAATTTAGTTTTTAAATAAAATCATAATTTATTCTAAAAACAACTTTAAAACTATAACTCGTTTTTTAACACCTTGAGAAATTAATCAAGGTCCCATAGAATTATATTATAAGCATAAGACAATAAATTAAAATTTTATTATTAAATTTTACAAAAATAGGTTTCCATTTTATATTATTAAATTAATCATAAAATTGTAGTAAAAATATTTATAACATACAAAAATACCAATACTTATACTGTGATCGTTTTTTCACTTATAAGATGCCTAAATTTTATTTATACATTCATGGGTGAAGTTTCTATTTTTTCTGCTGATTTACTATTAATTAGTATTCATAATATTAACATTACTATTCATAACGGTATGTTACTATTCATAATGGTATGTTACTATTCATAAAAAATTATGTTTGTCTTATCAAACTCTAAATATCCTATTGAACGCAACCATGTAAGTTAGTTTCTGAAAATTCAAATCACAGAGGTCATAAAATTATGTTTAATTGATAGGTTATAACAAAATGGTGTTTTTTAGAGACTTAGTGTTTCATGCATTCAATATTAAATTTATGTCCAGAATATTAGGGTGTTACATTATCCCATCCTTACAAAAATTGCATCCACAAAATTACCAGAATGTTACCTCACAAAGATATTTGGGTAGTTCTTCATCATAAGATCCTCGGGTTTCCATGTTGCCTCTTTGATTTTATGATTTTTCCAAAGTAACTTTACCAGTTGAGTCATCAAATTCCTCAATAATTTTTTTAGTGTCCAGAATTTGGATAGTCTCTTCACAGTAAGATTGGTCAAGTTCCAATTCAATACCTTCAGAAGTGAGGACATGAATTGGGTCTGGCATGTACTTTCTCATCAATGAGACATAGAATACATTGTGTACTTTAGACAGGCTAGGCGGTATAGCCAAATGTTATGCAACAGCTCCAATTCTCTCTAGAATTTCAAAAGGGTCTATGTACCTAGGGATCAGTTTCCATTTCTTCCCAAATATCATAACACCCTTCAATGGATATGCTTTTAAGAAAACATGATCTCCCACTTGAAATTCCAAATACTTCCTTCGATTATCAACATAACTCTTTTTTCTTCTTTGATCTTCTTTGATATGGGTTTGAATAGTATTTACCTTCGTTTATATTTCCACCATAAGCTCTAGACCCACAAGCTTCCATTCACCGACTTCATCCAAACATGATGGTGTAGACATCTCTTTCCATACAATGCTTTATATGGTTCTATTTGAATCCTTGAATCGAAACTATTATTATAGTAAAAATCCACCAAGGGTAAATATTGATCCCACATACCTTGAAAGTTGAGGGATCGTGATCTAAACATGTCTTCTAAATTTTCGATCATCATTTCTGATTTCCCATCTGTTTGAGGATGATAAGTGGTACTCAAATGAATCTCAGTGTCCAATGCATTCAGAGGACCTTTCTATAATTTTGATGTAAATAGTGGATCATGATTAGAAATAATTAGAGAGGTTCTCCATGAAGTCACACAACTTCATTTATATAAATTATTGATAGGCGCTCCAGGGGAAAATCCTCCCTTATAGCAATGAAATATGTAGATTTTGTAAGTCGATAAAAAATTACCCATATCGCATCATTATTTCTTGAAGTTTTGGGTAATCCACTGACAAAATCCATGGTGATGTCATCCCATTTACATGTAGTATTAGTTAGAGGTTACATTACTCCTCTAGGATGTTGTGGTTCGACCTTTATTTGTTAACAGACAAAACATCTTGACACATAATCAGTAATTTCCCTCTTCATGTTGTCTAATCAGAAATGTTCCTTCAAATATCCATACATCTTTGTGCTACTAGGCTGTATAGTTAAATTTGAGCTATGAGTATCATCCAATAACTCACTTTTCAGATCGGGTAGAGAGGGAACAAATATCCTCTTCTCAAATTTCATAATTCCATCATCACACATGAAGTAAGACAACTTCCCATGTTTCAAATAATTAATTTTCTTTTTTGAAGATTCTCATCATCAGACTATGAAGCTTTAATTATTTCCAATAAATATAGTTGGGAAACAATTTGAAAAATTAGTGATGCTTTTCATTCTTTGATAATTTCCATATCTATCCTAAATAGATCCATGTACAAAGGATCCTTGTCAATCCTCATTTTGTTAAGAACTCTACGATCCTTCCTGCTCAATGCATCAACTACCTTGTTTAGCTTTCCTGGGTGGTAGTGTATGGAACAATCATAATCCTTGATTATTTTGATCCATCACCTTTACCTCATGTTGAGTTCTTTCTGTGAGAAGAGATATTTCAAACTCTTATGATCCACATAAATCACAAATTTTTTCTCTAGAGATAATTTATCCATATCTTCAAAGAAATGATTATAGATGATAACTCAAGATCATGAGTAGGATAGTTTTGTTCATTAATTTTTAGCTGCCTTGATGTTTAGGCAATAACTCTATCATTCTTCATAAGGACACAACCAATTCCATTGTTTGATGCATCACTATAGATCACAAACCCATCATTACCTAATGGTAGAGTCAGGATTGGAGCATTCACTAATCTCATATTCAATTCCTCAAAACATTCCTCACATTATTTTTTCCATACAAACTTAAACCCTTTACATGTAATCTTGGTCATTGGGTTGTCTAAACGAGTGAAGTTCTAAATGAAATACTGATAATAACCAGCTAAACCAATAAAACTACGCACCTCAGTTATGTTTATTAGAGTAGGTCATTCTTGCATAGCATTTTTCTTCACATGATCAACAGATATTCTATCCTTAGAGATAATGTGGCTAACAAAGGAAACTAATTAAAACCAAAATTCACACTTGCTAAAATTCTTATATAATTCATTTCTTCTAAGAGTCTTCAAAATAGCGTGCTAGTGATTTTCATGATCTTCATATATTTTGGAGTATATCAAGATATAATCAATAAATACTACCAAAAATTCATCAAGATATTCATTGAAAACCCTATTCATTAGATCCATGAAGATAGAGGGTGCATTAGTCATTCCAAAAGGAATTATTTCAAACTCGTAATTCTCATACTTGGTTCGAAATACTGTCTTTGGAATATCTTCCTTACTTATACACAACTAATGATATCCAGATCAAAGACCAATATTTGAAAAAAAAAATCTCCATGAAGTTGATCAAATAAATCATCAAGACGAGGTAGGGGATACTTGTTCTTAATTTTTATAGCATTGATCTCCCTGTAGTCAGTGGGCAACCTCATAGATCCATCTTTATTCATAACAAAAAGAATAGGGGATCCCCATGGAGAAAAACTAGGATGTATAAATCCTTTATCAATCAATTAATCTAGTTGTTTCTTCAGTTACACTAATTCCATAGTGTCCATTCTATAAGGGGTCATTGATATAGGCCTTGAACCAAGAATTAAATCAATAGAGAAATAAAATTCCCATTCTGGAGGATGTCCAGGTAAATCCTATGGAAACACATCAGCATATTATTGCACAATAGGTACATCCTCTATTTGAACATTACTTTCCTCACCCATAGATATTGAATTCCCTTCCTCCCCAATAATTGAATTCAGTTGAAAAACTTGGGGTGGATCTAGATGGGAATCAAATGGTGATGTTTCTACCTTAAAGATAAGGGATTCCACATCATCCTCAAAAATTGTAACCTCCTTCTTCTTACAATAAATTTCTGAATCATAGTTCAAAAGACATTACATACTGAGGATTATATCAAATTCAATCATAGGTATGAAAATAAAATCAGCAGATAAAACATATTTATATTCCATAATGGGGATTTCCTGACACAACTTTGTTGCGATGATACTTCCCTTAGGCTTTTTGACTGAAAAATACCTTATTAAATAAAATTGGAAAAATCTAATTTTCTTAGAAAACTAGGATGATATGAAAGAATGAAATGATCCATAATAAAATAAATCATTGGCTATGTTTGAGGAAATGATTAAAATACCTACCACCACATTGTTTAGACCTTCATCTGCCGTAGTTGTGACCGCATAATCTTAGACTTTCTCCCTTGGCCATCTTGGGGGAACATTTCCATGATTATTAAGACATTCATGTGAATATTATCCCATCTCCCTATAATCATAGCACTGAATATTGGCAGCTTCTTTCCTCCCCTTACAATCCTATGATAAGTGGCCCTTTTCTCCACACCTCTAACAAACTCCCATTCCCATCAGGAAAGTTCCAGGGTGTTCCTTCCCACAATTACTACAGGGTGGAAGGTAAACTATTCCCTTATTCACCATTTCCTTATTTCCTTTTCTAGAGTTTTCAGCAGCCCTCTTCTTCTCTTACTTTTCTTTAAATTCATAATACTTAGAAAATTCCTTTTCTGCCTTGATAGCACTTCATAAAATATCTTTATATGATGAGAAACATTAGGAGACTAGAGGCCTTCATAGGAATGGTTTTAAATCATAAAATAATTGATCAATCTTGCTCCTTGGATTACATATGTAGTCTCTATCATGTCTTGCTAACCTTGTGAAGTTAGCTTCATACTTTGCAACATTCTCATCCTATTTTTTCCTTAGAATTAGAAACTGCCTTTCCATATCTACTCACTGTACATGAGGGAAGTACTTTTCTAAGAATATTTCCTTAAAATACCTCCATTCCATATCTTCTATTTCTTCCTACTCCTTTGTTTTTTGGATTAATGACCACCACTAATCCACATCTACCAATATATGATAAACTTTCATGAAAACCTTCTCCCATTCGTTACATCCCAAATCGTGAAATATCTTATCTAGAGAACTTATTCACTAGTCAGATATAAATGGGTTTGTAATCCCATTGAATGATGGAGGCTTTTGTCACATAAAGTGATATAACATATCTCCTCCATTTTGTGGATCTAGATTCTCCATATGAGTAAGGTTATTGTTCATAACATGTTTTAGCTATCCCTGTATAGTTATAAGTTGTTCATCACCATTCGCAGCACCAGATCCAACATCATTATCTTGATTCAGAGGTAAATACCTACATGGGACACATGTGTTCATGCAGTTTCCATTCCTTCCACTAGGGTTCATTTCTAAATAATGTCATACCCTATATTAGGTTATGAATAATAACATATAATCTCAACATAGAAAAATACTGAGAAAAGATAATCTCATAATCATAAATATGGTTTCTTTGAGGAAAAATTTACATTTAAATCCTTCATAATGGATTGTAAAGAAAATGTGAATTATCCTAAGCATATCCCTCGATAGTTTCAAACTAGGTGCATAGTAAGGCCCATTTTCATGTATCAGGATACCCTGGGTAAAGCTTGAAACTCCTTGTCAAAGTTGTTACTCATCGGTACATCTGTTACAGAACCACATCCACTTATAGTATCCAGAAAAGGATTTATTTTCTACAAAGATACAAATAATATATTCCTTACCAAAAATTCCAAGATTTTCTTGTATGTTTTATCCTCAAAGACTATCTTAGGGGTTTTTTCCCAAATCTATATTTTCTAAATTTGGTTTCCAAATATTCTACTAAACTTCCTCTAATAACAACTATACAAACCCGAACCCAGTTGCCTGGAGACAGTGCCTTATTTTATTACATTGGCATATAAATAAGGAATATCCATCCCGAAAGACTGTGTAGTTTTGTAGCTTTGGAGACAAGATACACACAAAAGTTCAACATTAAAACTTGAAAAGAGACACCACATAGAATCTCCTTTGAAAACATCTATAACTCCTTGGTTATTTATGCATGTCATTCATAATATACCACTTCATAACCTATGAAAATGAAACATAATAAAGTTGTGAGCACAAACTCTCAGTAAGGGGATGAAATAAATTGGAATAAATCATAAAAATAAACATTAGGCATGGTGAGTAACTTATAAACACGTGCCTTTAAAAATAAACTTGAACACATTATGGCAGGAATAAGAGCTGAATAAATAATTACATAATAAAACATAATCATGGGTATTCTACTAGTCAAATAACCACCTGAAATATCAATTACTAGTTTCAAAATGATGTAATTCGTAATGCGGGACAACATAACCATACCATCGAGTCTTAATCCCAAGACCATAAATATCCATTTTGTCAAGGCCTCGTGCTAAGACCATAGTTTGTCTATTGAGACCTACCGATGCACCGAGGAGATGTAAAGGGACCCACCCAACACATAATAAGTCCAATTAATTCCTCATATGAATGGTGATAAACATAAACTACATATACAATCATATTGAAACTAACATATGAAATGTAAATAACTTTCCCCGAATAATAATCATAAACACTAACCATTCAAATTAAATTGGTGAATGGTTTTAAGATAGAACATCCATAGTCAAACTAATCATAAACCATTCAATTAAATAGGGTAGATTATATCATAAAATATTAATCCCAATATTACATAAGAATCAACAATAGTATTGAAATAGATGAAGATACTCTTATAAAATCATCGAGTAATTCTTGAGATAAATACTCTTTTATTTTGAAAAGAAAAGTTCTTTAAGAAAATTCTGTGTATAAACCAGAAGATAAGTAAGTTAATATTTTCATAATAAAATTAGTGATTTTATAAATATAATGTTTACTAAAGATATATTTTAGAGTGAACATGAAAATAGGTATGAATTTGAGAAATTTCTTTGAATCGGGCTAGTATTTCGGGAAGAAGTTTTGAATGATCCTTTTAAAAAATATAAATCCCCATAAATTAATGTAGGATTATAGTTGGTAAACATATATAGAACATTATAATAGAATATATGAGGAGTAAATTTGAATAAATAATAATTTAATTGTGGTAAGTAGATAATAAGATTAATCCTAATGAAAATGGAGGTTTGGGTAGAAACCCCTTCCCATAAGTCTGAAGGTGTTCCTAACTTGATCTTAATGACCTGAATAATCAAATTTAGGTTCATAAATTCATGATTCAAGAACCTAAAATAAATTTTACCTGATTTATTATAACCTTATTAGGTTCATTAATGTATTTTTTATGGGTTAAGAGATTCAATTTCATTTTTTGGGAGCATTTTCTTCCTTGGTTTTTATGATTGTATTACTTATATTCATGAACGGATAAACATTTATAATGAGAATGGTTGTCCAGAATTGAAGTTATATGTTATTATTGAAAAATAATAATATTAAATTGTTATAAAATTCATTTGATTATTGGGAGTGAAGATGAATCATTGTATCAAATTTTAATGATAATTATTTGGGTTAATTGATGTTTTTTATCACAACGAAATCATTTTGAATTATAAACTAATATCGCATGGAAAAAAATATTCCTGAACCTTAAATATGTTATAATATATATTATATAGTCTTGTTAAATCATAAAAATATTTTCATGACCAAATTTTAAGATGGTAATAGAAATTGAAAACTTGTCATCCTTGAATGTGATAAATCAACACATCTCAGACAGTGTTTTCATTTCTAGTATAAAAGAATGGGCAAGAGGGGATGATGATTAATTATTAAATTATCAAAAAATTAATTCCATTACATGTAATGTACTGGATTTATCATAACATTTGGATAAAAGGAGGTGAGTAAATAAAAAGAAAATAAAATAAAGGAACTCGAAATAAAAGAAAAGTTGAGAAAACCCTTATGAAAATTCGGCAGCCTAACGACGTCGCTTAAAAATACATAAAATATTTTTATGAGAGAGAATTGGGTCTCTCATAATTCTTAAATAATATGGATAGTAAGGGGGATATAGAATGACATATCCCAACATAATACAATTTAAATTAAAAATAATAACATAAAATGAAAGCTTGAAGAATAGAAGGGTGGTAGATTCCCTCACCTTGTAGAGTAACTCCTGAAACATGAAGGTTGGGACCTTGTGGGGCTTGAGAACACCTTGGGGGATACTAGGGAGGTAAAACTACAATAGTTTCAAGTATAATGAGTTTTTGATGAAATAATTTGAAGGAATGAGTGGGTATTTATAGTAAAAGAGAGGGAGTTTTTTTATTAATTTCAGGACACCTCATTAGTGGTTTTTGCAAAACCATGGGGTTTACCATGGTATTTTCCCATGGTATTAGCCACTTGGGACACCTCATTTAATATTTTAATGTAAAAAATTCTACCATAATTTTATATTAGTTGTTACATCATTTAGATGTCATTAAACATACCAAAAACTCAAAACAGTATTTTTACTATTCACAAAAATTAAAGTATTTTAGAAAAATCCAAAAAATTTACCCCAATAATTTTTCAACGTGTAGAATTAAAAAAAGAAACTAATTTTTGGAAAATAATTTTCTAATTAATGTAGTTTTTAAATAAAATATTAATTTATTCCAAAAAACAACTTTAAAATTATAACTCGTTTTATAATACCTTGAGAAATTAATCAAGGCCCCATAAAATTATCTTATAACCATAATAAAATAAAGTAACAATTTATGATTAAATTTTTTGAAAACACATCTCCCTTTAAAATTATTAAATTAATCTTAAAATTGTAATTGGAACATTTATGACATACAAAAATACCAATACTTATACTATGATTGTCTTTTCACTAATAATATGTCTAAATTGTATTTATACATTCATAGCTGAATTTTCTATTTTTTATCCAATTTACCATTCATTACTATTCATAAGAGCAACATTACTATTTATAAGGGTATGTTACTATTCATAAGGGTGTGTTACTATTCATTATAAATTATGTTTGTCTTATCAGACTCTAAATATCCTACTAAATGAAACCGTGTATGTCATTTTCTTGAAATTTGATTCACAAAGGTTGTAATGTTATGTTTAATGGTTAGGTTATAAAAAAGTGGTGTTTTGTAGAGACTTATTGTTTCATGCATTCAATATTAAATTTATATACAGAATCTTGGTGTGTTACACCTTTGTTATTTGGGGAGTCCAGTAGTTAGAGATTAGGACTGTCGGGACTTGGGAGGTTGGTACGGGAAGGAAGTCATGAAACCTTTCTTGTTTTGATCCTTAAGTTTCCAGGGGTAGTCTGGGATTTGATTCTTTGTCTTTGTTTTGGATTGAATGGATACAAAATCACAATGGAAGTGATCTAGTGTCATGCTATGACATCACAAGAATTTGTGACCCATGTGGAGTATGAGTGCATGGATCAATTTCCTTTTAGTAGTTAGTGCTTACTTGGGGAATGGCTCACTAACCATGTCACTGGGTTTTTCATAGCCACCAGTTCCTCATTGCAGTAATTTGGTGTGAGTTGTGTTTTGTTTTGGTTTGGGTTGGTGTGAGTGGAATTCTAAAATAAAAATGGTTTTTGGGAAATTATATTTAAGAAGGAAAAATGATGTTGGGAATGGGTTTTGATATAAAAGAGGAATTTGATGTTTGAGTTGGATTTGAAAATGGGTTATGGTATTTCGAATTTGTCCTAATAAGGAGGCGGTCCTGAAAATTGGAATGGGAATGGTGGTTTTTGAAAGGGAAATTTTTGTTTCATTTTTGGTTTTTGGATTATGAGACAATTTTTTTATCCTAGGATGATATTTTGGTTGATGTTGATTTTGGTTTTGTGTTTCTTCTTCTATTCAGAATATGCCACCCAGAAAGGTCCCCAAGGTTTCTAGTGAGTTACATTTAGTTGTTGGCTTTGTCCAAACTCCTAGTGGAGTTGTGAAATCTAGTTTTTACAGACAGTTTCCAATATTTTGTGGTGTTCAAGGTCAATAAGAGGCAATATAATGGATTGAAAAAGTTGAGAGTGTCTTTAGATCATTGGGAACTCCTGGAGTTGTGAGAGTGCATGCCTTTTTGGGTTTGTTTGAGGGTCTAGCTTCAGATCTATGAAAGGTGTTCATCTTGTCATCACTGCAATATGTATTTCCTTTAGAGGTGTTTAAGACCAATTTTTTTCAAAGGTTTATACCCAATGATGTGATAAAAATGTAGGTGGAAGGGATCATGAATGTTCATCAAGGCTAGCGGATGATGAAGGCCTATGTTGACCACTTCAAGGAGCTAGTTTCCATTTCTCTAGAGGTAGAATCATAAGATCATATGAAAGGTCCTATTTTTTGGGGACTTTCTCTAGAGATCTAGGATAAAGTCCTACCATCCAGTGAAGTTCAATTTTAGAAGATAGTGGATGAATCTTTCTGAACTGAGTTGGTTTCCATATCACTTTAAGTGAGCAATCCGGTATCTCTTACCACTCATTAAGGTTCCCCATTAGGTGAAAGGTGTGTTACTTAGAAGACTATTCATGAGAAGTATCTTTTGGAGGTTACTAATTCTTTCTCATCTAACCAGTACTTCTTGTTCTTCCAATGTGGATGGTTTGGGAATTTAAATCTGTCCTTTCATAATCATTTGAAGGTATGTCATCAATGTTTATGCTTGGGTCATCTAAAGAAATTCTGTAATAAGCATGGTTAGAAGAGGAAGTCTATATCATGGGATGTTAACACCTGAATATGGGGTAGTGGAAAACTAAATCATCAAGTATCTAGCCATAGTCCCTATAATTAATCTTGTATATATTCATGAATCATTGGATGTGGGGTTGTAGCCCATCTTTTTTCCTTCATTATCAGAATAGAAGTGTTTAAGTCCTCTATTGTAGTTCCCTTGACTATTGTATGTTTTCTTTACTGTAAAGGTCTTAGTGGTTCCATTTTAATTGTAATTGTATGGTTTTTTTATAGATATGGGGTTTTAAATGGTTTTCTTTGTAGATAATTCTTAGTTTCATGTTGTCCCAATTTTGAATATGTGTGCATCTTATGGAAATAATGAATTCTGTTCCAGCTCAATGTTTGGTACTGGTCTCTAGTTTTAATTACTTAAGAGACATTTTTTTCTTGATAAAATGATGGATCATTCTTGTGTTTTTTATTTGTTTTGAGAAACCTCTATGGGTTTCCCCTATGTCGGCGGTCTTTGGTTCATGTTGGGAGTTCCCCTCTTAGTGTCATGTTGTTGGTTGATTATTATTATGGGGAGATATATCCTCCTTTACCCATGGTTCTTGTCATGTAAGTTTCTCTTATAGTTGGTTGGGTGTGAATTTTAGTGTGAAAGGTCGCCTAGAGGTACATGGTTTCATTCAACTTCATTCAGTTTTGGAATCATGTTGTATTTATCATTCCACTAGGTGACTTTCTGGTGAAATAAAATGGTTGAGGTGGGGTGACTTATAACACCCCAATCTTGGTTATCCTTTTATTTTATTATTTTTTTGATCTGGGTTCTTTTGTTTTAGGTTTAGGTTGAGTTTATGAGTTTTTAGATTTCCTATTCATGGTTTTTATGCATGGTTTGGAGGTTAACCATGCAGTTTGTTGTGGAAGAAGGTGTTTTTAGTTCATTTTTTTCTTGCATAGTTTGATTTTCATGCTTTGATCTTGATTGGACTAAACCATGTGAGGTCTAGGAGAAACTGTGCTGCTTTTCCTTTGGTTTTTGGGTCATGGGGCATGGCTTTCACATGATTAGAGGAAACCATGTGATAAGTATGTAGGGAGGATTTTCAATTTGATAGAGAAGAATCACATGGTTGGAACATAGTTTTTAAAACTATGTATCCAAACCATTTGGGATGCCCCTCCTCTCAAGTAGGGTGAAATAGGTTGCTACACAGTTTGGAAAACCATTCGGACTACCCATACAAGTTTCCCAAATTTCTTAAAACATGAAATTTCATCTCTTCTCAGTTTTTTAACCATATTTTAGGTTTTCTTCCCCCTTAGAACTTTTTTGGTGCATGAAGGGGCTTCCAGGATACCTTTCATTGGTTCATCATCCCTTGTTGGAGATTCCCCTTTGGATCTAAGTTGAGTTATTATGACTTTGGCCACTTTTTCTCTTCCTCATCTTCTCCTCTCTTGGTTACTTGGTATTTCCTGAGTGGTTTCTCTCTTGGACGAACCTTAGAAGCTATAGTTGAAATGTTGGGTTGTATTTATTTGGTTTTAGGGTGTGTAGATTTTTCCTTGGAGTGTGTTCTTCCTTCTTCTGAAGTTTTGTCACATTCGCATGTCATTGAGGTATATGTTTCCATTCATTTATTTTCCATCACATTCCATTTGATTTTTTTGTTTTTATAAATAATTTATAAATTTGTTTTTCAAGATTTTGATAAAAAAAATAGAAATGATTTTCAAAGGGTTTCTCTAATTAAACTTATGAATAAATGAAAACAAGGTGTTTAGTAAAATGAAAATTTTCATTTAGAAATTCATTTTGGTGTTTTGTATTGTGATTATCCTTTTTTAACTTTGGTAAATTTATTTGGTTGTAAATTAGGTGTTGAGTGTGGGAATTTGGTTGAATTTTATGGTGTGGTGCTTATCTATGGCTAGTTGTGTTTAATGGTAAATCAAGTGGAGTTTATCTAAATTTTTTTGGGGTGATTTAATGGTTTAACATGATGATTTAAGAGTGAAATTTGTTGTTGGAATATCCATATGTGCATGGGGTGCACATTTGTATGGGAACACAAATGATAATGTCCTTGAGGGAAATGTTCATCTTGAAAACATGGTTCAAAAAGACATTTTCTTCCCCTTCTATTATTTAACCTCATCTCTTTCTAATGGGTCTTCTAAAATCTCCAAGGTCTCCTTAGCTATTCCTTTTATTTCAAATGATTTCAAATGTTGTTTCTAGATATGGATTCTAAACCTTGGACTATTTGGAACTTTGAGGTGTGTTTCAGAAACCAAATTTTGTAATGGAATGTTTGGCACTTTTTGGGTTGATTCGTGTTTTCACCTTGGGTTGGGAATGGTTTTTGGAACTGTATTTGGATTTAAAATATTAATGGCCCAATTGGTAGTTTTTGATGTGTTGGAAATGTTGATTTTAATATGATGTGATGTGAAGGCCTAGTTAGCACTTTTGTGTGACTTGATGCGAGATGAGTACCATTTTGGTGGGTCATCTAAGGCAAGGCTCATCACATTGGTGGTGTCAGTATTTGGGCTAGGATGACATAGTGGCTATGGGTTTTAGTTTGAGTGACACATGTGAGGACCTCCCCATTCACCATGTGTTACAATAATGGGATTCTTGGGTTTCATCTGGAGGGTTGAGTGATGGTTTCTTGTCAACCCCAATTAGATAGGTTAGTACCTGTAATGACCCAAAGTTTCGTTAATTGAAATCCCTCTTGATCTAATTAAATGTCTCTTTATGTTAATATAAAATGTCATCTTCTTTGGTTTTATGATAAGAATTTTTGACCGTTTATAATATAGACATTGAACAGTGATCACATGATTAGTATAAATATAGGGCTTTAATAAATCCAAATTTACTCAGATAAAGGAAGCGAAGACCTCATCCAGTAGAATTGCCCCATACGAAGCCCATTTGTCGGAGCTCGGAAAAGAGGTGGCGTCTTTGGGCTTTGCCCTTGAACAAGACCAAGATGAGCTTCATCATGTCAAGCTCGAATGTGACCGTCTACGGGAAAAGTGGAAGTTGATTGAAATTACCACTCGAGCGATGTTATCTGAGCCACCCCAAGAGTCTGTCACCATCACACACCTTACCCTTAGGTCTTATGCGGCTATTTTAAGGGGTTATGTAACAAATATGTAGTACTATGTTCATGTACATTATATTTTGTATATAATAATAAATGTAATTTCTAGCCATTTTTGATACATTGTAAATAGTTTTTAAAGTACAAATGGTGTTTTTAGTTATCATTTAATTAAGAAATATATTTTATTAAATTAAGTAATTTTTGAATTAAATAATATTTTAATAAAATAATATTATTATTATTAAATATTTTTTTTATTAAATATAAATGATCTTATAATTTTATGAATGCAATTAAATTTTTTATTAAGGTTTGAAAGCCATTTCTGTCAAAACCCATGAATTTTTTATAAATATCAGTTTTTATTTTAAAAGTCAAAATTAACATATTTATAAAATTATTTAGATAAAATAAATGTTATTTCTAGAATCAGGACGTCAAAATTATCCAACGGTGATTTTTTTCATAATTTTCTGAGACAATCAAATGTTTGGGTAAAAATTAAATAACGTTTAAATATATAATGTGTTTTATGACATCATAATGACCCAATAGTGATGTAATAAAATACTATAATCTTTATGTTCGGCCAATATAGGTTTTAACATTAAAATAATGTGATTTTGGGTTTTTTTGACTTATTTTTCAAAGCATTAATGGACCCCTCAAGACTTATTCAACACCTTGCCTTTTAAAATTAATTTCCATGGGAGTGTGACTCACCTCCACATAAGCAACCCTAATATTTTAAAAAGTTCGGACTTTGGCCTTATAAAATATTGTTTTCCACTTCCCTTTGCCAAAAACCATGGGCAAAAACCATGGGATGGTTTTTGGTTTGGATTAATATAATATAAGGGGTCCCAAACATAAATAACAAAGAATTCCCCCACCTTTCCTATATAAACCCACTCAAGCTCCCACTTCCTCCTCACACAAAGCATTTGGAGTTCATCCAACCTTTGCCCAACTCTCTCTATAATCCTCCCAAGGTTCCCCAAGCTCCCAAGAAGCCTCTCTCAAGCCTCTCTCTATCCTTTGGAAGCACACTTCCAAGTAAGGGTTTTTTCTTCCTTTCTCATTTTTTTCAATTTTACTTAAGTTGTATTTCCCTTTTAATTTCAATTATTAATGTTGGGGTATGGTTTCACACCTCACCCATACTACCCTTTTATTATTTGAATTATGGGATACCCCTTTATCTCTCATTAAATTCCTCCCATGTACACCCGTTACTATGCCGAAATTCCGAAAGGAACTTCTCTCTCTTCTTTTACATTCAAGCAACACTTTTGTATCATGAATCTAAATTCCATTACAATTCTTGGGACATGTATCTAAATGACCTAATTACTGTATATTACATGTAAATATTATTAGGAACCCCTTTCTCTCTCATCAACCATTTTTATGAATTCTTATGTCACGCCGTTACGCTGTCGAAATCGCACTGATTTTCTAAGCAAAATCCATTGTGTAGTGAATACCATGCCAATTTCTCCACCAAGGGTATTCACCTTTATGCACATTTACTTATTGATTATAAAGTTTCATATATTAATTCCACATTCCTTTATCATGGAATAAATGATTATGTTTTATGAATCCATGTTTTATGATCCATGTGGAACACTTATGCATGAAATGAAATGTTTAAGAAGGGTGTGCCCTTATCGCACTTCAATGCATTGGGTAAAGTATAGTATCATGATACTTCATGTGCAATGAGTGTTGACTCGTTCTAATTAAAGTAAAACGAGGGTTTACTCGTGCTTTATGTGCAATGAGGATTTACTCATGCTCCATGTGCAATGAGCCTTGGCTCATGCTAATTCCATGTTAAGTGTTGTTGCCACATTTCCATGTTATGATTATCATGCTTTATCATGAC
This sequence comes from Viscum album, assembly GCA_963277665.1. NCBI lineage: Eukaryota > Viridiplantae > Streptophyta > Magnoliopsida > Santalales > Viscaceae > Viscum > Viscum album. The sequence goes on from OY728130.1 coordinate 1,561,994,631, forward strand.
ATTATGTTCATGTTTATCTTATGTTCTATTGATATACCTATTGTCTGACATGTATTTTACTCCTCATGTTATTCCATGTGTGCCCCCCTTACTGGGCTTTATAGCTCACCCTTTTCTTATGCATGTCCTCAGGTTATCCCATGCAATGCTAAGTACGAGGGAATGTAGTGGTCATGTAAAGGAAGTTTTCAATAAAGATGGTGTATTTCATGTTTTAAGTTTTTTATGTAATGATCATAATCCCCAAATACACTAAACCTCTCGATCTTCTTTATTGTATCAAGTGAAGTTTTAGGTAATAAATCATGTTTAAGTTGTAATAAAAAGCAGGGTTGTCATAGTAACCCTTGGATAATATGAATCCAGGTGGGATGTGACACTGTATCGGCTAGTTTAGAGTGTCTAAGTGGTTATTGACTGTGGAGATGCACCATATACTAATAGGAGAGTTTGAATTGAGTACATCAAGGGACTACTTCTAGAGATGTTGAGGAAACACCAATGATTATCAATCTGTATGTTCTGTTTACTTTTGTTTCACTTGGTTGTTAGAGTTATTATTATCACTTAGTTGTATCTGCATGGTTCATATTATTTTTAGCATATCCTTTTTATCTTTTTTCTGATTTCTCATATGGGTTTTGGTGTGGTAAACAGGATTTTGAAAATGGAAAACCATTTTAAAAGGGAAAGTTGTGTGTCTATTGTTTTAAAAATAGAACTTGTGGAAATCTATGTTTGGATCTTTAAAATGATAAAATCTTATTTTATTAATTTATTTCAAACAAGTTTTTATTGAATATTTTAGGAAAGGAAATTCATGGACTCAGTGGTGATTTCCTACTAATCTATTGTATACTCACACCCAACTTGCGACACTTGATGTTGGGTACACCTGATCAGCATTTCAGGTTCAGGTTTATAGTTTGAGTTTTCATTTGTAGCGGGTAGATCTTATTGTTAGTGGTGACCAAGAGGTCACATGGAGATCATGTTAGCGTGGTTCAGTTTTATCTTTTTATTATATTTCTTTTTTTCATCATCTATTATATATGGATTGGTTTTTATATTTATTGATGTTCAGTTGTTAGTTTGATGCATGATCTATTTGGACATTTGATCCTAGTTTTCTATAAATAAATCATTCCAATTTGGATTATATTTTATGCCCAGTTCTATTCACTAGCCCGGGAGGATTTGGAATCCCTTTTGGACCTTATCTTGGGATAGGTTAGGTGTTGGGTTGGATGGTATCCTGGATCGGTTCACGACAGATTCCAAAAAAAACCTTAGACATGATCAATAAACCAAGGATATAATTGGTTTTGATCAAGGATAAAATATAGAGATTTATATATAATGATGAAGAAATCACTGGAATAAGAATGCATGAATGATTATTCATTTGGGTATCGAAAAGAGTTTTTGTAAGGGAGAGAGAGAACCCAAAAATCACAAGATAAGATCCCTATGATATTGGGAGTCGAATAGGGAATGTGGTAATAAGTAAGAGTGAGTGGGGGATGTGTTAAGAAAACACCTATAAACTCAGCATCACCAATGGGATTCATTGAACTTCACTGAATATCTTGTATCTTCTATGTAGATTTAATTCTTCCAGGAGCACCATTAGCTAGTTGGTTGCTTCTGGGTAGAATCACATCTACCTAAGAGCCACATCGATGAGCTAGTGGGATTTATGTAGCTCCAAAATCTATATCAATTTCCCAACTTTTCATTATCCTAGTTTTATATATCGACCTAGTATTCTCATACATATATATTAAATCTTTCTAGAAGAATATTAAATAATTTACAGAAACACACACCTGAGGATTGTAATAGTTTAGTGTATTTGGAGACCTAGTACACAATCTTCTAATTTGGTTATGAATATTCAACATCTCCTATAAATATCTTCCCCATTAACATAAACATAACCTACTTAAAACCTATCTTCATAACACGGGGAAAGGAAGCATAATAAAGGGATAGCTCAGATACTAAGTAAGGGTAAAGAATGGATATAAGTAAGAATAACATGAACATAAGGGTATGAGAACATGAGAATAAAATTTTAAAACCATACCCTACATACCAATGATCATAATATAGAGTCATGGTGTAAAAATTGGAAGTTCATAGGGCATGAATCATAATAGAATAAAAGAACATGAGATCTAAGAGAACAACATTATCATAAGGCACATATTTTTGGCATTCAAATTAGATTATAACATTGTGAAAATATAAAAATAGAGACAGGTTCACTCATTATGTCAAGGACATTAAATCATGGCCTCATATAAACTTGTGGACATGCAACCAGGTCCACGCATAACATTATAGACATGAAATGCAGGTCTATGCAAAACACTATGAGCATGTAATCTAGATCACCATTAACCTTGTAAACATGTAATCAGGTTCATGAATAACATTGTGAAGATGTAATTAGGTTCACACCTAACATTGTGAACATGTAATCAGATTCATGGAAAAGATATTTAATCATGAGTTATCTATCTTTACCCAATTCATTAGAGGGAGATATAGGTACCATCCGCCACATAATGAGAATTATACACATGTGTGCCACAAGATCATATATTATTCATCATATTATAACCCATGAAATGAAATGGGTTTTATAAAAATTTCAACATATTATAACCTACAGAAAAGAGACAAGTATCATAATCATTTCATCATTTCATCATAGCATAACCCGTGAAAAAATAAGTAGGTTTCATAATAATTTTATCATGGTATAACCTGTAGAAGAGAAACAGGTTTCATAAACATATTTTAATAACAAACCATTTCTAGAAAGAGTAAGAATGGTATCCCTTGTTCATATCCCAAATAAATCATAAGTTACCTCAAAGGGTGCTATCTTAGCTGGAGAATAATTCTGAAATATCACTAGGAATATTTCTTGATTAAATTAACATTTCTCTGAAAATAAATTTTAAAAATAAAAATTCATATTTTTTTTGAAAATAATTTTATTTTAAAATAACATGAAAAAATAAAAAAGTAAGATTCAAAGAAAATAATGTTCATGGTGGCAGAAAATTCCATTCATGCAACACATGTAAAAATAAATATTCCTTCTTTATTTTTGGTAAAAACCAAACAAGCATTATTTGGAAAATGACATGAAGATTCCATTAATTTTTTGTTGTTATAAAATTTAAAACATGGTTAAAAATGTATTTTATAATTCATTTGAATAATATTAAAGAAAATAAAAACATTTTTATATAAAATGGTTTCGGAAGAAAAATGGGGTTTTGATCGAAGATATAAATAAAGATGATTTTATCTTAAAAGTATTATTCTGAACTCTTTAGTGCGTAAAGATATTAAAATGAAGTGAAAACATATATTATCATGACATAACCATAGGATTATAAAATTCCTGAGTTTCTTGAGAAATGGATCATAATATTACATCATCAGAAACATAATCATAAACAATCCTGATAAATAATGAGATTGTAACATAAAATCATTACCACTTTGGTAACTTTGAATTGTAAAAACTATGATGGAAAACAATTAAATGAAACTTAAAATATCATGAGAATAAATTAATTCATGATATTACATGTCAAAATGTCTTTATATACACGCTATAAAAGAATATAGGTTCCTAACTTAACATATGTCTCAAGGAAAGTAAATTGAGACAGAAATCCCTTACTGGTTGGGTATCTTTTAAATCATAAGACCCAATAAATAATAAAATCAATTGAAACTTTAAATATCATTAAATTAAGGATATTAATGATATTAAATATCAAATGGGTAGTATATACACCACAAAAATGAAACGAGTGGTGAATTTATATATGTCACTAAGAAATAAAAGAGAGACTATAAATCCATTACCTTAAGTCTTGACTTCCTTTGCACACATTCTAACATCATGCATAAAAAATATAAGTTTATTATACATTTATTTTTAAAAAATATTTATATATATCATACCATATATGATTTACCTATGAATATTTACTACATGTTTATTACCCATTCCTTGTTAAAATCATGTTTCTGGTAATAACCACTTTGTTTTCCATATATGTTTTGATTTGTTATTTTCATTCCTGTTACTTTGATTGTGGTTCAATAATATCCAAAATAATAATAAATGAAATAATTATCATATTTATAAATTAATTATACCATTAAGACCAATCATGAAATATGTTTTTGATAAATGAAGTATGTTACGATCATGAAGATGATATTTCGTACATACGCATGAGTAATGGTTCCATTTTTAAAGGATAATTAGGGGAAATAGGTAAGTAATATTCTATCTTCACATACAGATAATAATATTATAAATACCATAATATTTATTTAAATATAATTATACATATCATCCATGTGGGTTGGTGATGAAAAGAGTGAGTCGCATCGCTTCATGAAAGTAGTAGTACACATGTACACAAATGATGTTATCATCTTTCAATGAGTGAAATGGTGTAAAATAAAATGAAATATTATCTTTTAAAATTCATAAATATGTCATTAATATGAAAATTATGGTATTTATATCACATATATTAATTAAATTTATCTTTATTATCTTCCATATAAAGCGTTTGTGAAAAACAAATGACATCTCTTCGTGAGGCAGTAATCCACTGTACACAGGAGCAACGTTATCGTATCCTTAATGGTACCAAAAGTAAGAAAATATATATGATATAATGACTAAATAGGTATAATTATTTTATAATTATAAAACATATAATTTATATCCATCATCATACCCAATCATGAGAGGTGGTAATGTAAAAATGAATTACTTCGGTTCGCAAGGTGGTAGTCTGCCGTACACATGAATGACAATTTTGTAACCCATTTTATGGAAGTGGGGAGAGTTTTATGCCATTATATTAAAATAAAAACACCTAATTATATTTAATATATTTATTTAATTTTATAATCATGATTTAATAAGAATTTAATGGGGTTGAAGAAGAAATAAAATAAAAATGCTCGTCGAAGAACATTACCTCTTCTTCATGTATCCTCCTTAGTTTTGCAAAACAATCCTGTTAAGGATGAATTTATGTGAAAAATAATTATTATAGAATTATATGAGGGAATTTGGAACGTTATTTGGTCTGGTATTGTCTTAACCAAAAGGGTTTTAAGGTGTGAATAATGGAGGAGATGGGGTGACCTTTTATAAGTGAGGTGAGAGGCACATTTGTAATTTCTAAAAAGAAGAAGGTGTACCCACATTTTTCCTAAGAAAAAAGGGTAAAAATAGAGTATTATCGAGAATTAGAAATTATAGGGCCTAAAAACTTCTATAAAATATATTTTAGATAATTTTTTATGTCATTTTAACCCTTATCGTTTTTGTTCAACCAACTAGTAAACCCATTTTCACCTTAACCATGATAAATATTTGTTACTATTTTTACTATTAATTATTGTTAAAAAATTAATTTTAACTTGTTAGATAATATAAATTATGATTATTAAAAATACTGAATCCATTTTGAAAAATTCTATTCACATAAGTGGAAATTTTTAGTTTAAAATTAATATTGCAGACGTGATGAGAAAGTGACTTTTCAAAGAAAAAATGTTTAAAAGTTTCCAATATTTTTATATCAGAATTCAATATGAAAATTATTACAATGACCAAAATTGGAATGTTAGTTATATAATGGAACTGATTTTAATTTAAAACCAATGTAAAATATAATTTAACTTTATAAATAATTTAAATGAAAAGGAATTTTTCAATTAAAATTCTGTATTTTCACTATTCGTCAAAAAATTAATCTTTTCAGAAAATTTCCAAAAAATCACACTATGATAATTTTTACATGATTATTTTAAAAATGGAATTTATTTTTTAAAATTAATTTTCCAAAATTTTCAAAACTAAAATTTCAAATAAGTGTGCAAAAGGAGACAATCCTTCTTTTTATAAAAATATAGTTTTTAAGCATAAAATTGGATTTATTCTAAAATTTTGTCCAGAAAATGCATAAGATGAAAGTTAAAATTTTGATTGAATATATACCCTATAAATTTCATTAAAATTATTTAACAAAATTTAATTTTTTAAGTTATTTAGATAAACATTTTTGTGGCCATAAAAATTGTTTTTTTATACAAAATTCCCTTTATTTTAAAATGGTTTTCATTTTAATTTATAATTAATTGGTCACCAAGGAATACATTATATATATACATGTTTAAACCATATATGTTTATAATTTATTTAATCCTATACATACACTCCATTGTAAAATATGGGTGATAAATATCATATTAAATGGTAATTTGTTAATTGTAATTCACATTTCTTTAAAACTCAACATTGTGTGTAATAAATAATAAAATTAGTGTTGTGTTAACACAATATAAACTTGGTATTACGTGTAACATAAAATGTCAAAAATATTAAATTTATTTTAAAAATATATATTTTAAATAATCTCAGGGTGTTACATTCTACCCCCCTTAAAAAATAATTTCACCTTCAAAATTTGTCACTTTAGTACCAACAAAAGAGGATACTTTTTCCTCATTACATCCTTAGGTTACCACGTAGCTTCTTCAAGCTGGTGGTTTCACCACAAAACATTTACCATGTAAGTGGTCTTGTTTCTTACAACATTCTCTATTCAATACAGAATCTTTATTGATTTTCCCCATAAAGATTAACATACTTCAGTGGTACGACCTCTGAGTTCAATACATGTGATGGATCAAGTATATACTTAATCAGAAAAGATAAATGGAACAAATATTGAACCTAAAATATTTTTGGTGGAAGCACTAAATAATAAGATAATGTCCTGATACGATCAATTATTTCAAAGAAATTGATATAAAAAAGGATTATTGTGCCCTACTTTCTTCTAGAGGGAAATTCATAGAAAGAAATTCTCACCAACTTCAAATTATAGACCACATCTATGATTATAAGCATAAAATTTATGTCAAATCTATATTATACTTACATGTTTCTGAATTTATTTAAACTTTTATACTATCTCATCATATTTCTTAGGTCCTGATAGTTTTCTAGCTACAAATTCATTCTGATACGATGGATTTATACACTTATTTCCATAAAGGGTTTTATAAGGATACATCTAAATGATCAATTGATAACTATTTTTATAAGAAATCTCTAATTGAGTACGGTGTCTATCCAAACAACCTTTTATATCCACAAAACAATATCATAACATATCATTTAGGGTTTTAATTTTTCTCTCATATTGACTATATACAGTTCTGAAACTCAACTCTTGATCAAGGGCTTATTGAAGACTTTTCCAAAACATCGAGATGAACTTTAGATCGTAATCAGATATAATTGAATGTTGTACCCCATTAAACCTTAAAACTTCCTTAATATATATCCTGTTAAGAGAACCCACAAATAAATATTTTCTGATAGAAATGAGGTTTGATGAATTTGTAAGGTGATCAACTACAAGCCATAATTACCTCAACATCAAATATACGATAAACCCCAAAAGTTACCACTAACTTTAATCATATGCATAAAAATTGTAAAGTAATTCCTCCCCAAATAAATTTTTAAATAAAATATATACAAAACCAAAGGTTCATAATGCAATAAATGAATCTTAAAACATCCTTAATCTTGATATAATTCCATCATGTAAAACCAAAAAAGGGGTGTCAATTACATTGAACTTATGATCAACCTTAAACTCATAAGACCCTGATGGTATCCATAACTCTTAAGTTAATCTTACATGAAGACATATATGCTTCTAAAACAAACATAATCCCTAGATTTTTTCTGATTCTTATAACTGAAATACCATTACTGAAATTATTCTAAAACATAATTCATGAATCAAAATATATACACAATTAAATACTCTCAATTCATAAATTGGAATAACATATGTCTTTCTATGGTATTTGGGATAACCCTTATTTTAGAGCATTTACTTGGATAATTTCTATGTTATCCATATATAATACATTGAACTCCTCAAAAATTTGTCATTATATGACCTTATTTTCCACACAGATAAAAAATACCCTTTAATTTGAGATACTCTTATAACTTCTTATTCCCACCTTATTGACATTTTTGAAGCTGAATCTTCTTTCCTCTATGTTCATCACCACATGAACTTTCAGAAAATCTCATATTCCTCTTATTTTATGATTTAGTAATCTTACTGAAGTATACACTATTATTCTTATATCATGATGGATAATTAGGCATAATAAAAATATCTATCTCTCTAGTCATCATCCAACTTGGTTCTCATAGTCACTGAATTTTCCATTAGATTTAGTGTTAACATGACTTCTTCTGGTTCCATCCATTGACACTAACCAAAAAGATTATTATGAGAAACAATAATCATAGTGGGAAATAACATTATCATTGAAAATCACTTATAGCATTTCAAAATTATTTCACCTTTTAAATCAATGACACCTTAGGATTAACCTAGGTCATTCATGGTCATTATTCAAAAAATCATGATGGATCATAAAGATTTTGGGAATTTTAAAAGCATATACCCTAAGGGTGTAAGACTAAGTGTTTAGAAAGGTCAGTCTTCAAGCATTAGGTGATGATCAAGTCCAGATCAATACACCCTTTTTAAGGTCATTACCCCTAGGTTCCATTATGCAAGAGCCACATCCACTTGTAGTATCGAGATAGAAATTTAATTTAATCAAAATAACTTTCTCTAACCTTTACCAAAATTTTATCACATTTTACTATACTTTGAATCATACTTATAATTATCCTTACATATGCTTATAAATATCCATATGGATAGCACTAATATTTTACCATCATAGTTAAAATGGTTAACTAAACCATTCCTTTGATACTAACTATAGTGAAATAGGATTATCATACATATATATTATATATTTTTAGATGAATATTCAATACATCACATAAAAGCATGCCTGATGACCATAATAGTTTAGTGTATTTGGATACTAGGTACAAATTCTTCTAATTTGGTGAAAGATCTTTAGAATCTCTGATAAAGATCATCCACTTTATAATAAACATACCCTACATAAAATCATTCTTCATAGCCTAAGGAGACTAAACCTAACAAAGGGTGAGATCAGATACTCAGTACGGGTAAACAAGAGAGATTCGTAAGAGTAACATGAACATGAGGATATGAGAACATGAGCATAAAATTTTATAACTATACCTTGCATATCAAAGATCATAATATGGAGTCATGAAATAAAAATTAGATGTTAATAAGACATAAATAATAATAGAATCAATTAACTTGGTATATGAGATCATAACATTGAAATAAGACATAGATTTCTGGCATACACAAAAAATTATAACATTGAAAACATGTATAAATAGATACAAGTTCACTCACTAAGTTAAGAACATGAAATCATGCCCTTTCATAAACTTAAGGACATGTAACAAGGTCCACACATAACATTATGGACATGAAGGATGTGTCTATGCATAACACCATGAACATGTAATGAGGTTCACACATAACGTTGTCAATATGTAATTAGGTTCATGTATAACATTGTGGACATGTAATGAGGTTAACACATAACATTATGAATATGTAATTCAGTTCATGCATAACATATTTACTCATAAGTTTTACATATTTACCCAATGAATTGGAGGGAGATATAGGTCCCACCTATCATATAATGAAAATCATATGCATGTGTACCATAAGATCCTAAAACATTAATCATATCCTTACACATGAAATAATGTGGGTTTCATAAAACTTTCCACATATCAGAACCAATTTAAAAGATATAGGTGTCATAATCATTTCATTATTTAATTGTAACATAACCTGTGGAAAAAGAAGTAGGTTTCATAAGAATTTTATCTTGGTATAACATGTGGAAGAGAAACCAGCTTCATAAATATATTATCATGATTAAACATTAAGAGAAAAAACAATAATGGATCCTTGGTTCATATACCCAAAAAACATACGCTACATTAAAGGATTTTATCTTATATGGAGAATGTTTTTGATAGATCACTTAGAAAATTTCTTAAGAAAAATAAATTTTCCTTGAAAATCAAATTTTAAAACTAAAAATTCATAAAACATTTTTAAAATCCTTTTATTGGAAAATAACCATGAAAAAATATGATGGAATCTTAAAGGAAAATAATGTTTCTGATGGAATAAAATTTGGTTCATGCAATACACATTAAAATAAATATTTCTTTCACATTTTTTATAATAGTCAAACATGCATTGTTTGGAAAATGACAAGATGATTCTTTCAATTTTTTTTTTGTAAAAAGTAAAAAATAGGTAAACATTTATTTAATATATCATTTTAATGATGTTAAAACATTTTGATATTTTTTTAGAAAACACGGTTTTGGATGAGAAATGGGGTTTCTACTAAAGAGATAAATAAAGAAGAGTTTTTTCTTACAAAAATTAATTTGAAATCTTGAGTACATAATGAGAGTAAAATTAAGGGGAAAAATATATTATCATTAAATAAATATAGGATAATAAAATTAAATATTTTATTGAGAAATGGATTATAATATTTCAACATTGAATACATAATCATAAGAAATCTTGATATATAATGATATTATAGTATTAAATCTTTACTACTTTGGTAACTTTAAATTGTAAGCCCAATGAAGAAATAACATTAAACGAAATATATTTAGAATAAATAAATTCATTATATTAAATTCCAACATTTCTATATATACACCTCATAAAATAATATATGTTCATAATATAACATGTCTTAAGGAAATAAAATTGAGACAAAAATCCATTACCACTAGGGTATCTTTTTAATTCTATGCCCCAATAAGGAATAAAATCAAATGAAAGTTTAAATATAATAAAAATAAGGATATTAATTATATAAAATGTCAAAAGGAAATTATATACACCATAATAAGGTAACTAGTGGTGAATTTTAATATATCTCCCAAAAATAAAAGGGAGACTAGAAATCCATTACCTTAAATATCAAATTCCTTCATACACATACAACATACTATTTAATAAATATAAGTTTATTTTACATATATTATAGAACCATAATTATATATTCCATACCATATATTATTTACTTATAACCATTTATTAACAATTACTTATTTAAATCACATTTCAGGTAATAACTGCTTTGTTTTTTGTATATGTTTTGATTTGTTATTTTCTGTCTTATTACTTTGATCATGGTTTGATCATCTACAGAATAATAATAATGAAACAATTATCATATTTTGTCCTTAATTATAATTTTAATTCCAATTATTAGTTTTTTTATAAATGAAGTACGTTACGATCATGGAGATTGTACGCCTCACGTACGCATTAGTAACGTCTCCATTTTTCAATGATCATTATGGAAAAGAGGTAAGTAAGATTTTATCATTATATAATTATAATAATATAATAAATACATTATTTTTTATTTAAATAAACTTATAAATATAATCCATGTGTTTTGGTTATGAAAATATATATTCACTTCGCTTCGTGAAGGCAGTAGTCCACACGTACATGAATGTTGTTATCATCTTTCAGTGAGTGAATAGGTTAGAAAAAAATGATATATTACCTTTTCATATTTTAAATATTTTATTAATATCATAATTTTTTAATATATATCAAATATATAAATTAAATTTATCCTTATTATCTTCCATATAAAATGTTAGTGAAAAATGAATAACATCACTTTGTGAGGTTGTAGTCCACCATACACACGAGCGACATTATTATATCCCCTACAGAATGGAAAATAAAAAGGTGAATATGATATAATGACTCTATAGGTGTAATTATATTATAACTTTCATATATATATATATATATTATATCTGTCATTATACCCAACTATGAGAGGTGGTTATGAAAAAACAAAAGACATCAGTTCAGGAGGCGGTAGTCTTCCATACACATGAATGATGATTTCATAACCAATTTAATGGAAGTGGAGATGGTTATAGGTAATGAACATAACATTAAAAAAATATCCTTATATTTAAGATAATATGGTTATTATATCATAATGTTTTAATAATAATTGAATTATGTGGATGAAGAAATAAAATAAAAACTTTCATTAAATAATATTACCCCTCCTTCGGGTATCCTCCTTAGGTTTTTAATAGATTAGATTTATACCCAAAATAAGGATTCTAGGATGAGAGGAGAGAATTTTTGAAGATATTTGGGTAGGTCTTGGAAGAACCTAAATGATTTTACAATGTGAAGAAGAGGGGATAGGGGGTGATCTTTTATAAGTGAAGTGAGTGACACACTTATATTTTTTGAAAATAAAAAGGTGTACCCATGTTTTTCACATAAAAACGGGTCAAAAATAGTGTATTGTGGATACTTATAAATTAAAAGGTTTAAATATGACCATAAAATAGATTTTATATAGGGTTTTAGTTCATTTTAACCCTCATCTTTTCAGTTTAACACATCATAAACCCATTTTTCCTTAACCATAATAAATAATTTTTACTCTTTATACTGTTCATTATGGTAAAATATTAGTTTGTAATTATTAAATTATATAAATTATTTTTATTCCAAATATTTCATCTAGTTTTCTAAATTTCATTCACATAAGTGGAAAATGTTAATTTAAAATTAATCTCATAGAAGCGATGATAAAGTGAGTTTTCAAAGAGAAAATGTTCAAAAGTTTACAATGTTTTTCAATAAAAATTCAATGTAAGAATGGTTCCAATGGCCTAAATTGGATTAATAGATTTATAATTGGGATAATTTTAATTTAAAACTAATTGAAAATACAATTCAACTTTACTAAAAAATTAAATGAAATTACAATTTCAATTAAAATTTAGTAATTTTTACTATTTATTAAAAAATTATCCTTTCATAAAATTATAAATACATTCAGTCTAAGATAATTTTTACCCGATTATTTAAAAAATTAAATTTATTTTTTAAAATTAACTTTCTAACATTGTTAAAAATTTATTTTAAAATAACTGTGCAAAAGGATACAAAACTGTTTTTTAGAAAAATATAGTTTTAAGCATAAAAATAATATTTATTCATATCTATTATCTATAAAACACATAATATAAATTTTAAATAGTTGATTGGATATGTACTATATAAATTTCATTAATATAATTCATCAAAAGTGTTTTTTGTAATTTATTGATACAAAACATATTTTTGCGCATACAAATTTTTTTTTCAGAAAAATATTATCTTTATTTTCAAATGGATTTTATTTTTAATTTTTAATTAATTTTTCACCAAGTAATTAATTATATATATATGTTTAATCCATATATTTTCATAATTTAGTTAATCCTATTAATACATTCCATTCCAATTACTAAGTGATAACTATCATATTAAATAGTAATTTCATAATAGCAATTCACATTTTGTTTAAACACAGTGTTGCGTATAAATTAAGCTAAAATTAATGTTGTGAATAACAAAAGATAAACATAGTGTTGTCTGTAATGAAAAATATTTAAAGGATTAAATTTCTTTGAAAAAATTATTTCACAAAATCTCGAGGTGTTATATTCTAACACCATGAACGCCTTTAGCATGACTCTAAATTATTAAAATCATGATCAAAAGACCTGTACAAAAATAAATAGATAGTCGTACCTAAAATTGGGGTGTCACATAGGTCTTGTTATATTGAATGTTGGTGCGTGGATGTCATTCAAGTATCGCCTCTCAAAAAAGCTCATAAATTATAATCATCACGATAATAGTGGGAAGTTTATACCATCTTGGGCCTTTGTATAAAATTGTTTTTCATGTTTGGATTGTGTGAAAATTCCTAGAGCAATGAAACTTTTAGGATTGGTTTGTTTGGTGTGCTTGGGTATCGAGTGAGACCTTTTCTTGGTATGTCTTTTATGTTCCTTACTATTTTTCTCCTCATATGTGTTTCTTTCATAGTGAGAGTAATATTTTTTCTGTGTTTATTCCTTTATATTTTGTTCCTTACTTATATATTATCTCATAGAATATGGAATACCTAATTTTATATATTTCTCCTTAAAATGTTATGCGTTACATATAGATTTATAGATAGCCAATGGAACCTCATTTTTAGTGATCATGTAAATAGACGGTCCTGAAGAACAAAGCCATTACCTTAAAGTGAGAGCCTAGGTGAAATGACCTATTTATTGTGGCATTGGATATAGGATGGATATCACCATATCTTGAAAATTGATTATCCCATGGGGAGAATTCCATATGTCATTGGAAGAGGTTCTATATTGTGGTATGACATTCTAATGGGGAACTTCCTTGAGAAAGTGTATAGTTCCATTGATTCGGTCATTCCAAGTGTGATTTATATTATAGGATAGAATGTATGCATGGGTTTTGGGTGTTACTAGACCATAAATGTGGGCATGGAGTTACTTAGCATGATTTAAGTCATGTGATGACTTATAGTGACATTCTTCTGAAATGGTGCAGAAGTAGGTACGATCGGGGTTTATGGAAGTTTGGTTAGTGAATGATTTATTAATAAATGGATTTTTATATGATTATATGTGAATTTAACATTCCATAATTACATAAACCTCTCTATACATGTGAAATTATGTTAAGTATGCATTTATTGTGTCCTTCTAGGTTTATAATCACACCTTGCATGGGCATCTCTGTGCATGTGCAGACTTCATGATCAGAGATATGGAGATGAGAAAGGGCCAAATGGTAGGTTTTTGAGGTTCTTGGAGTCAAAATATGGGTACAATATTGAGAAAAACTCCAAAGATCTTCCAAAACATATTTTTTTGCATATTTCAAGTTATACTATTATACTGGTTGTGCTGCCACACCGGGGGTTTGTTTGATTATTATTATTTGACCTAACATATGTAATATGTTATAACATATTATTTATATTAACTTCCACTATGATTTTGATTATCTTGTTTTTATGTTTCTGTATTCTGGTATGTGTCTATGATTAACAAGATTATAGTCTCCCCACATCACCTTTAGACCTTCTCTACTAGCAAAAGACTTTTGCATCCATCGAAGCATTTATGAGGTCATGTGGAACTTTATCTTGGACACTATGATTCAAATCAGGGTTTTACAAAAATGGTATCAAAGGTGAGAGTTTTCCTTTATTTTATTTTTGGTTTTCTTGGGACATGGTATAAAGAAGATAGGCTTTGGGGAAGTCAAGTAGGGAAGTTTCCATGTGCTTGACTAGCACATGTGTAATGGAACTCAAAGTTACTGATGATGGGATTATTGTTATATTTTATGGTTTTGGGTGTGTTTATTCATTATGAATAGGAATCTAGGATCCCATGTCATATATATTCATGTTGTGTATTGCATAGTATTTTTTTATTTAAATGCCATGATTTGTGCCATTTATTCGGTGGTATATCTATATCATGTACTTTTTTGATATAGTTTTACTAATATTAGTATTTGAACTTGTGAATCTTTTGATGATATATATATATGATTGTGAATGGTTTGTAGGCATAAATACCTATGATTGAGTCTTGTGTAGAGATAAGAGGTTTATACCTCTTTTGTGGGTATTCCCAAGGGCGTGACTTCCTATAGAAATCACATATGTGTGACTTGTTTATACTAAATTTATTAACATAATCAAGCTACTATATACATTCTAAATGTTCATTTTTAATTTTAGAAAATTCCACCTCATATACATTTGAAGCGAATTTATGTAAAAGAAATCCAAAATTATCCTGTTCTAGAGGATGCTCCATCTCCATCAGATCCTATAACAGAGGATACACCTAATGATGATCCCGAACATATTTCAAGGTTTCCACAAGGGTTATGATAGAAAACCCACTCTAGCTTAGAGTCTGCTAAACTATGCTGACTCTCAGTGGTGAGGGGGATGTAAAAAAGGACAATCAGCTATACTTGAGATTTACAACACAAGCATCTGTCGTCCTTCTCGTGTACTGGAGACCCTCAAAATTCTAAGGAATGGATTTAAATTATCCAATGAATATTGGATATGGTAGATACTCTTGAGTATAAGAGGGTAAATCTATCCAACTTCATGCTTTAGGGAACCTATAGAAGATAATGGGGCTTTATGTGGAAGGAAGAAAAGTTTGAATGGCTTACTTGGGAGGCCTTCAAGGAGATATTCATTGAGGAGTTATTTCCTAATATGTTGATGCTAGACCGAGCACAAGAGTTTATGGAGCTTTAGTAGGGGACTATGTTAGTTTATTCTTACTTGTGTCACTTTATATAGTTACAATACTTTGCTTCTGTTTTGTATGGGAATGAGGCACATAAGGATTGGAAGATCTAGATTTTCCTTTACCTAGAACTTATATGTGAAGTTAGGGTATTTGAATTGATGACATATGTAGAGGTTATATTAAAGGCCATGAATTTTGAGAAGGATCAAGTGGTGGACAAGTATTTTGGTTTTATTCTAGATTTTATTTCTTTGATGATCATACTTACAACTATTGAGTGAGTTACTCTTCCTGAAGTTGGAAGAGGAAGGATGAGGAGGTACAACAGGGCATAAGACACACTAAGTAGAGAAGGTCTTCATATTATCCCTCTATGGGAGGAGGTTATACCAGGTGTTATAATTATGGTTAAGGGGGAATTTTTAGTACATCATGCATGAATCCATCGAGGGAGTGTCACAGATGTAGAAATTTGGTTCATCTCTAATATTTTTTTATAAGGTTTCACATTTAGATTCATGGAGGATTACTTTAGGTGTAGAAACGGGTCCCAAACAGTATATCTAGAGGCTATAGAAACCAATGAATCACATGATTCGTGCATCGCTGGGGAAAGGTTGTGCTCTATAGGCAGGTATAATTTTTGTGATGGATGAGGTTCTAGCCAAAAATGGTGAGGAACCTTCTATATTTATAGGTAAACTAATGATTACTTATATTATATCTACTACTTTGTTTGATATAATAGATTCCCATTATTTTATATATGATCGATTCATTGTTGTCTTAGATTTATCGATTAAGTTATCTTCTGATTTTCCCTCACTTAACAAGCCCTTGGGAAAAACATTAGACCGTCTCTAGTGATTTCTTGAGTGTCCCATGGTTATTACTAGATACAGATACCTAAAGTACATCATGATATTATATATGAAAAGTTTAGGTGTGATATTCGTAATGGAATAGTTGAATAACTATAGAGCACACATTGACTACTAATAGATATGTGTATCTTTTACCACACCTAGAGGAGAGAGGTTCATATTGACAGGTGATTGGTATCTTAGAGTAGATAGGAAGAGAACAAAACTAAGCCATATTAGAGCTATCATGACATAATTAGTAGGCATGGATATTTCCATGGAATCAATAATATCCCATATTTCATTCCACTAGTGTTAGATCATTCTCCGAATGTTTTCCCTGATGACTTATTAGTAAATACTCTTGATAGAGGAGTTAAGTTTGAGAACAAGATTATACCTAGGTAATAACTAATATTTATCCCTTCTTATGATATAGAACTAACTAATTTGAGAGATTTAATAGTGAAGTTAGAGAATTTTGATGTGATCAGGTTTTTCAGACCGATCAAATCTCCTTGGGGTGATCTAGTGTTATTTACCAAGAAGGATCATTGGTATTCTATGTCTCTATGTGGTCTATAAGAAGATGAATCAGGTAGTATTGAATAAAATTTACCCTTTACCTTTAAATTATGATCTTTTTGATCAAATATGAGGAGCCCAATAATTTTACAAGATTGAAATTTGTTCAGGAAACCATCATATTTGGGTCAGAGAAAAGGATATTCCCAAGAAAACTATTAGGAGTAGATTTGGATTGTATGAATATCTTTTAATGCCTTTTCGATTTAAAAATTCTCCCAATATTTTTATGGATCTCATGAAAAGTATTCGCCATCTATATCTTAACTCCTTTATCATTGTATTCATGGATGTTATCTTGATATATTTGAGGACTTCAGATATTCATGTTAGTCACCTTGAAATTGTATTGATTACACTTCAAGTGCATCATCCTTATAAAAAACTATAAAAGTGGACCTTTTTTATTCAGGAGTTGTGGTTCCTTAGGAATTTAATTTTTGTGGTGGGGATTCCAATGGATATAGAGAAGGTAGTGGATTTGATTTATTAGGAACATACTAGAAATGTGTTTGAGATCATGAGTTTCCTTGGGCTTGCGGGGTATTATCATTGTTTCATCTAGTAATTCTGTCATTTAGTAGTGCTGATGATAGAGATAGGGAAAATGGGTGAGTTTTGGCTGGTTTGATCAGTGTGAAGAGGCCTTGTTTGAGTTTCTGAGGATATTGAAGATATATTTGATTCTGATTCTTCTTGAGTCTAGAATTGATTATATAGTGTACTATGATTCCTCAAGTGGTGGTTTGGGAGATGTGTTAATGTATAGGGATCAATTAGTCACTTGTGGTTCATGTTATTTATGACCTCATGAGTGGAACTACCCAACACATGACTTGGAAATAGTAGTTATGGTTTATGTTCTAAAATATTGGCAACAGTTTCCCTTCGGTGAGAGGTTTATCATCTACATGGACTAAAATAGCTTGTGGTACATATTCTATCAATGGGATATCAATTTTATGTGGAGGCATTGGTTGGATTGTTTTTAGACATTCTAATTTGAGATAGTCTATGATACAGGGAAAGGTAATGTCATTGAAGATTATTTTAGCTTAAAAACACTAGAGACTCAAGAGTTATGAGAATGAACTTCACAGGAAGAACGAAATCTGATGAGTTTGATGGCTAATTGGATAATGGATCGATGCATCCTAGAATCTTGGAGTAATAAAATGTTTGCCTTCAGTTATCACATATTCATTAGTAGACTATGTGAAAGTTATCCAAGAGTTAGATCCTATGTGTGCGGTGATGTAGGAATGTTTGGTAGGGATTTACCTAGTTCGAAGATAGTCCTTAGTTTATGATGACATGATTTACATTCATGGGAGGTTAGTACTGGTAAATAACTTATGGGAGGAGTTGATTTGAGACTCTCTTGTTTTGAGGTGGGTATCACATCCTGGGTTGATGAAGATATACCATGACATTCAACATTAGTTTTGGTTGCTAGGTATGAAGAGAGAAATCACCAGTTTCTTTCATAGTGCCTTACCTACTAGAGAATAAAGGTTGAGAATCAGTATCCTGGCGGTTTGATTTAAACACTTTTGATAACTTTGTTGAAGTGGTATGACATGATAATGGACCTCATAATGTGGTTAACCATAACCTTAATGATTCATGACGTTATTTGGGTGATAATTAATCAACTGATGAAAGTGGCCTATTTCTTACTGATTTGAGAGACTCTTTTCATGGATGAGTTGGGAAATCTCTATGTATATGAGATTATATTCCTACATGTAGATCCTTTTATAATCATATCAAATAGATATGTGCATTTGAACCCAAAATTTTGGTATGGATTACAAAAGACTTTGTGTACCTAGCTGAAACTGAGTATAGTGTATCATCCATAGATGTATGAATAGTTATAGAGAACGATCCAGATACTAGAGTATATACTATGGGCATATGTTCTAGACTTAATTAGATCTTGAGAATATTATCTATCCTTGGTTGAGTTTTTGTACAACAATAAATTTTATGGTTTAATTCAGATTTCACTTTTGAATCTCTTTTTGAATGGCCCTATCACACACTACTATATTGACATAAGGCTAGTGAGTCAATAGTTGTGGGGCCAAGTATGGTACAAGAGACTTACAATAGATTTATGTTGACCAGGAAGAAGTTAACCACTGTTTAGATTATAAAGTGATCATATAAATATAAGAAGAGGTGAACCTTGGAGTTCAATGTGGGTGACTAAGGTTTATTGCGTGTGACTCCATGATTAGGGAAGTAATGATTATAAAATAAAGGTAATATAGTGTCGATATTTGTTAGACCACTCGATATTACCAAGCATATTAGGAAATTGGACTTCTATTTGGATATTCCTATATGATATCAGGGTATTCATGGTGTGTTCCATGTTTCTCAACTTTAAAGGTACATACTCAATCCTATGCATGTAATCGAATATAAGGATCTTGAGTTGAATTATAATGAATCATTTGTGGAGAACCAGATATGGATAATTTACTGGAGCAATAATGTGTTTCAAGAAAATAGAATTACACTTGTTATAGTCCTATAGTAGTATGCAATAATATAAGAAGAGACATTTGATTTAGAGTATGATATTTGATATCAATGTCCTGAGTTGTTTGAGAAAAACTATAGAGATACTTATTGAGAATGAGAAGTCCTCAAAGGGGGATATTTTAATGTTACATAGTTGTTTAGGTACCTTCTTCATTCATTTTATTTCTTATTTAATATTTTTTGAGTTATTATTTTCTTTAGTGAATTACTAAGTAGATTCTAGATAGTTTTGGAGGGTTTGTGGGTCCTTAAAGGGATTTCATTGTTGGAACATGTTTATGGGAAACTATACGATTTTTCCTAAGAAAACATGTAGCTTGTTTGGAGGAGGATAGTGGATGAAATGTGGTTAGTTAACTGCTACAGATACTCATGTGGCATTCCTTAAATACTATGTGGCTCAGGATTGAGGTGAAAATCAGGGTTGGATCATGGTTTATCAAACTACGTGACCAAACCATGTGGGGGCCCATAAGTTACAGAAATCCTCACACAGATGGCACAAAATTTAAAGAACTCTGTGAATAGACAATGCATGGGGTTTTAGTTAATATTAAAATGGGATTTAAAACCCAAATCCATTCTAAAAATCCTCATTCTTTCCCTACACATTGGTCTCTTGAACTAAGATACTCTAGTGGAGATTATTTATAGTTATTCTCCCTCCATGCTCCAAATCCAATGGATCTATAGCATTGACTCATGTGGATTCAAGGCATGAGGTTTCTCTTCTTCTTTTCTTCACATCTATACTAATTCTTTTACTTTTTCTTGATTTGATCATAGATATAATCCATATTGGCTAGATATATCAATTCCCACATTGACATAATGGCAGATTCATGTTTGATTGATAGATCAATGTTGGATTATGAGAATCGGTGGCCTCTCTTTGTTCGATAATATATTTTCCATTGATGATAGATCTATTTGGGTAATTCAATGTTGATTTAATATTTTTTCATGATATATTCCTAGAATTCCAATTCTTGAGACTATATTATGATGTATTGGGCCTCATTATAAAGAAATTTGGCAAGTAGTTGTGATCCAGGTGTTTCCACTTGACTTGTGTGTATATACCTAGTGAAAAGAACCATTCATGATTGGTATGTTTGGTGTGATTGGGTATCTTGTGAGATATTTTTTTGATATGAATTTTGTGTTAATTTCTATGTCACTTTGTAACCAGTGGAATAATTTATGTTCCATGTCTATTCCTTTATATGTTATGACTTACTTGTGTATTATCTAATGACCTATATTATAAATATTTTTATATATTGATCCTTTGTATGTTATACCTTACATGTGGATTTGTACATAGCTATTGGAACCTCTATTTTAGTGATTAGGTTGATATGAGACCTTGATAGACTTAGTCGACCCTTTATATGGGGAGCCTGAGAGACATTATCCATTTACTATGGATCTCGATATAGGATTTATAGCACTAAAACATGATATGTGATTATCCCATTGTGGAGAATGCCTTACACCATTATAAGAGGGTCAATATTCTGGTATGATGTGCCAATGGAGAAAATACTTGAATAAGTGTAGAGTTCCATTAGTTTAGTCATTCCAATTGTGTGTTCCATCATAGGAGAATAGGTATCCATGGGTTATGGGTGTTAGTATCTCTTAAATGTGGGCACATAGTTACTTAGTATGACCTAAGTCATGTGATGACTACTTGTTACATTCTTTCTACATGATGCTGAAGCAGGTAAAACTTGGGTTCATGGTAGGTTGGTTAGTGCATGATTTCCGGGTACATGGTTGGTTATATTCTTGTATACGTATTTAGCTTTACATCATAACATAATACTCTATATACATGTGAAATCTTGTTAAGGACACATTGGTGGTGTCATATTGGGTTTATAATCACACTCTATATGAGAATCTTAGTGCACATACAGACTTCATGACCAGGGATCTAGAGAAGGGAAAGGGTATAAATTTAGGTTATTGAGTTTCATGGAGTTAAAAGATGGTTATGGTGCCAATACAAACTCTAGACATCTTCTATGACATCTTTTAATCACTTATTTATAGTTATATTATTATACTTGTTGACCTTCCATGTTGGGGGTCTGTTTGATTATTATTGTATGACTTGACATATGACATCTATTACAGTATATTGTTTATGTTACCTTACACTATTATGTTGGATGGATTTTTTTATGCTATATTGTTCTGGTGTATGGCTATGATTATCATGGTCAAAGATTCACCACATCACATTTAGACCCTAATCTCTAGTTATAAGTCTCTTGCATATGGGGATGTGCACATGAGTTCATGTGGAACTTCAGTTCGGACCTAATGATTGAGTTTACATAGTTACAACCCTTCCATATTGAAGATCCCCAAGGGTGAACTTGAAGATAATTTTTCTTATCCTCTTATGAGTACTCACACATGTTAGTCAACAATCTATGTGTCCCATCATTGAAGGTCATTTTGACCATAAGTCTAATTATTTAAGAGTTATGTTTATATAACCTCAAGGTTCTTATCATAGAATGGAACTTCTATGCCATATTTTTATGTGATGTATACTTTAGAAAATTATCACATTAAATTCATATAGAAGAAAAAACAATATGTGATAAGATATTTATTTATATTCACCTATTTGAGTATTTAAATATTATCTAAAGCACATAATAGTTGGTTCTGAGGGAACTTACTCCAATAACTTTAGCACCCCTTTTCCATGGTGTGACCTTCCTCCCTCGTCCAAAATTAATTTCATACCATCCTTTGAATCTTTTTGACACTAACTTCCCCCTTAAATAATTTTAATGACTAACTACTATGGATGATAGCCCACATCATGATATTCAGACCATATCATGACAATCGTTACATAGCATGACCACACAATGACCACCAAGATACTTAATGACATACCCTTCAGGGAGTACCCACATATTTGAACCCAGATTTTGTAGTTAACTAAAATCATGTAGTATCATTGTTCCTAACTTTGATAAAGTTTAAAACTCCACCAAATTCCTAATTAAAAGATGTTATGCTTCCATTGATTAGTTTCTGGAGACCCCTCTCTAAAATTGGGTTTCACAATTTTCTCACATGTATCCCTATGTCTTGGTCCATCATTGATGTAATGTCCCAACCTAGATCACTCTAAATAGTAATTACCCTAGTGGCTCCACATGACCCTTGGAATGCATCCCAATATAGAAGAGGCTTCCAAATAGCAGTGAGGGTATAATATAGTTTTTTATATAGACTATTCCCCAAATATCAGAGTACAAAATTGTAGATAAATAACCAAGAATCATACATATCAATTCACACAATATTAATAAATGAACAGAACATTAGATAACAAAAATAAATTAATCTTTATAGCTTACAAGGCCTATTTCTCACTGGGCCTATCACATATGCAAAGGGAATAAAATAAAATAAAGAAAATGAAAGTAAAATACAAGATCTTTTTCCATAATCCCTGACCTTCACCTCACCATAAACTTCTAAAATCCCATCCAAGATGCTCTCTCTTGATCATGAAAACTTGGGTCTCATCCCAACATAAACCTAAAACAAATGATGGTTTCTTGAGTACCCAAGTGACATGGATTCCTGAGTAGGGTGTGAGTAAAAAAATTAGTAGGGAACCACCAATGCAGTTCCCTACTAGATCAGTATGGTTGAGATATATGCATGCGACATGCTTGAATAAATAGATGATTGTTTAGCTATAAGTAAGATAAAACAAAAATAGTTTTTTTATCCCAATGTTGGAATGTCTATGAGCACATTTCATGGACTGTTCCAACCCATGTATCAAGTACCATAGTATTTTAAATCTTTAGGCCATTACCCTGATTGAACACACCTACTTCAACCAATGATGAGGTGTATACGATCATTTCATGATGACCTCAACTTCTAATAAACAGACTTGGGTCTCCCCAGTATATAAATAGTATGACAAACCAACCTTATGGGAGTTTCTCAGCACAATAATCAATCATTAGTATCATAGACTTGGGTAATTCTCCTAGAAATATCTCTCCTAGTATAAAAGATTAATCCTTACTCTGTATCCATGGAATCCACATTGATAATATCATGAAACCCCCAAGGAGAGTTTTATAAACCAATGGAATAACCCAAATGTATCATCGACCTCCCCTACATGAGTTTTCTCAATTGGATAGTAAACTGTAATAAAACACCACCCTTATGGGCATTTTCCATGCCAATAATAAAACTAATAGGAGGCTATATACCAAATCCCATTATAAATAAAATAAGGAGTGAACAGGGGTTGGTCGAATTCCTAAACCATCCATCACTATCCACAACCAATTACACCCACTCAGGGCCAATCCCCTCACCCAACCTGTTATCCATAGCCTTTGGTCTATCCAAATAGCCTAAGAATGTATTAAGTCCCCTTACATGGACTACTAGGTATATAAATGTTAAATCATGACCCATCTTTATAGGGAGGTGGACAAAAGATTCTACTCAAGGGACACCAGATCATACTAATCCCATGAACACATATCAAGTGGTTTAAAAGTCTTAAGGAATCATAAATTAATAATTTAAGCCTCTAGTCATTGGTGGTTGAGGAAACAAGATAGTGTCTAAGGCTACATAGTGGCCCCATCATATTGCATGGTTTAACCATATCCATTTTACTTAATTAAATTTACAATATTATTAAAAATAAATTTAGGAATTGATTTCATTCATTTGAAAAAAAAATTGATGTCGAGCACCCTAAGGTGGTGAGGCCACATGACACAATGTATATAATAAAAAATCAATAACCAATGGGTGTATATACAGTACCACCTACCTCATATTAATTCTTTTACATAACAGTTCCAAGGGATGATAGATCTGCTAAGGTTCACCAATGTCCTTTCATGCCAAATCCAAACTCATGCCACTAACCAAGATCATAACTTTAACAAATAAACTC
Organism: Viscum album; assembly: GCA_963277665.1. NCBI lineage: Eukaryota > Viridiplantae > Streptophyta > Magnoliopsida > Santalales > Viscaceae > Viscum > Viscum album. The sequence continues at coordinate 1,562,019,880 of OY728130.1, forward strand.
AAAAACATAATCATATAAAATATAGTAAATAATTTTTTAATTAAAACTAATAATATTCAATGGAAACTCACTAAGTGTTGTCACTACACTAGAACCATGCCTAACATCACCCCAAGGGTTTGTCTCACACCCCCATCCTTATTCTATGAAAAATCCCAACAAATTATTTCAAATCAATAAATAACATAATTAAATTAAATTAAAGATCAAAAAAACTAATATTTCATCATAAATTTGATGTATTGATTAATGAACACACTCAGTGTAACTATAGTACTATGACCCATGTATCCACCCAAACAGTTCTATGGTCTGAGTTCCGCTTGGCCTTAGGCTTTCCTCCCGGTACACCAAATGTTGCTGAATAGAGGTGAGGGTGTAAAGATATGATATTGGGGATACTATAACTTCTGGTGATCATATAATAATGGTATAATATATATAGAGAATTATAAAATAAAGACCAAACACATGGATAGTAACCCTCCCATGGAAGAAGAACAGTAATAGAAAAAGAAGAAACCATAATCAACAATTCAAAGTATTCCATTTTGAAAATTAAGCATCATAACATACCATTTATAGGAACATTAATCCAAGGCAGGCCATAATTGACATTAAATAAAGGATGGTTTCCCATGGATGACCTCAATATGTAAATATAATAGAATGATGATACATAAAGAAAAAAAGGAAACTCCATCTCAGGAATGACCCCATGTTCCCTTACCTTCCATCCCATGCTAATTCAATCACTAAGATCATGTTCCGGAGCATGAACCATACTGAAATGTAAATCCATAAATTCTTCACACATACCAAAGGTCCCGTGTAGGGCATGAGAAAGAATATCAGTAGACCACCACCAATTTTTTCCTTTCATACATCTATTATTAATAATGTGTCTACTAAAATAATATAAAAAACACATACACATCACATAAATAAACTTACTCCACTTATGCTCTTCAGCCACAAGGAAGCAATCAAATTCTTTGGCCATCACTAGTATAACAATCACGGAGAAGATCCTTAGAATATAGGCCATGGTATCCATAGATGTATAATAATCCTGAGATTCCTCAGGAACCTCCTATAATAGTATTCGGGTACCACATGCAAATTGGAACCTCATGTACAAATCTAGGAACTGATGTCTAGAAGGCACGCTCAAAAAGATACATATTCCCTTACACCTTGGATCATAATAAACCCACTCATCTCAAGAATGACATCTGAGGCATAAAAATATCTATATTCCAAATAATAGCACCATAAACTCAATAACTGACATTCTGAGTAACGACGATGTCCATCCTCCCAAATAATCTGGGCCCAACGGCCTCAAGAATGGTGAGCCTCTACCCCCAACTAATGGTTTCAAAACCATCAAACGACAAATCCTCTCCATATCCAAGTATTTTGATAGAAATCACCTACAAACATCACCCAATAACACATCTAATTGAGTCCACTACCCACACAAGTAGTCAATACCACCTCATTATCTGATTCGTAATGTTTGTACATGAATCCAAATGGGACATTGGCCAAAATGGATGAGTAGAAATCACTAAATAAATACCTAATACACATAATCCAAAACCTCATGCCTCTACGACTATCTTTCTCCAACTAATGGTTATCAAAATCCAATATCACCCAAGCCATACTCAAAACATGATGACCTCATCTTCTCAATCTAATGACCATGTCTTCCAATCATGTGATCATTATCACTCATACAATCGAGGCCTCTCCCAACCTAATGATTACATAATCTCATACTAGATGGTCAATTTCCTCTAAATCCTTGGGATAAGCCCATCACATTCCCATGGAACTCATTAATGTATAACAACATCATCACACTATTCAATTTAATAAAATTAGTTTACCCGGTCTAACCTACCCAAGTGGTCTATGACCACTAACCAAGACTCACATGAAGATACATGGCTAGGGAATGCCCAATGATATCTAATGATATCATTCAATTAATTTAACAATAAGAATTAAATTTATTAGGGTCTAACTCAGTCAACCCACATCAATCCTATAGTGATCACCCTTGAAACAACCACAAATCATGGAGAATGATAAGAACAGCCTACCTCACATTGGTAAACACCTGCACACCTGATCTTAGACTCTAACTCGAGTTGATTGGGAATAAATTGAAGTTTTAGATGAACACCCTAAAAATAGGTTAAATCATCTCACATGGATTTAGAACACTTTATGGTGAGAGTAAAGGAAAAGTGAAACAATAGGAGTTAGAGTCTTACTGATACACATCCAATTCCATAGACGGATTGAGAATCAGAGTTCGAATGAGTAATTGAGATCAAAATCTATAATGAGGGAGAAGTAAGGTTTCCCTTTTCTATGAATGTGAGTGGAGGAGGAAAATAGGATGATTAAACCTAAATATAAGGATGAGTGAAATGGTATTTTAACCACTTTAAATGAGGCACATGATTAGATCACATGTTTTTTCTAATTGTGTGAAAACTATATGACACCCACTTCCCAAAGGGTTTCTTTTCACAGTTTGTTCTACATGGTTTACCAAACCATGTGGAAATTGTGTGAATCGCCTCTATTAAAAACTGAAGAGGTTCCACATGTACATGAATCCCCTCATGAACAGTTTAGAAAACCGTTCATAGAGAACTTGAAGGGACGTATGGTTTCACCTAGGAGGTTGTAAGGTTTGTAAAAACCTTGCATCTCAATCTACACACCATGAAAATTTGGGTGTTCAGTCTCTAACACACCTAAAACCCAACTAAAACACTAATGAATTTTACAATACTCGAAAACCATCTAAAAAATGGTATTGGGTCAAAGGAACTATTAGAATTAAATTTTTATAATCAAGAAAATATTTGTACTACCCACGAAACACTAAATATTTAAATGGGTTTAGGATTTCAACATGGTTAAAAGACCAATGATGTTAAAATCTCTTCACATTACTATAGTTCATCCCCAAGATATAAATCATAAAGATTCGATGGTACTAAATATACTCATATCTCCCATATTACTTAGTTCACCCTAATTTCAAAGTCATTGGTAAAATCTCTCAAGTTGATCCCCTCCTTAGAAGTTACCTACCCTAATAGAATCCTGAACTAAAACATAAATCAAACTGATGGTCCATCGATGATCCTCAAACTCAAATCCTCCCATTATGCATCATCACTCATGTGCCTCATTAGGTTCTCACACTATGCATGTGTCACAAATGAAATCTATAAAGTACCACATCTCCTCTGATTCCCGCTTCATTCCCAAGTTGTACATTGCACCTACAAGGTCTCACATCTCAATAGATATCCATAAGAAGTCTTGGTGCCTCACACCTCTCATATATCCTTCATCATACTAATTCTCATATGCCCAAACAACTGAAATTGATCATCCTTCTCATCAATTCCCATATATAATCCTACACCCATGCACCTCATACATGTAAGTATATATATAATACATTTGAAATGATTTCAACCTACTAAACGTCATCTAGTTAGTGCATAGATATATTCTATACACCTCATGAACCCAAAGAGAACATGCTGGCACAAGGTCCATTCCAAAATAAAATAAAAATAACTATGGCATTCCAACTATGTACCTATAACCATAACTAGATCACCAACCTTCTCTGACCTTGTAAGCATAACGAAATGCACCTGGCCTGAGGCTTGACCACCAGATAACTAGACTCCCTATGGTACTACACTGATCACTAGCCACTGAACCCACCGTTGGGTCAAACCATCCCTTCTATGACCTCCACATGCATCTGAATCTCAACTACCTGCTCAAGGTACCACTCTTGGTTCAGCCTCAGATTCCTGAGTCTGTTGTATTCTCTGGGTGCTGGTTGTCTGAGAAGGCATCCTGCAGAACCTCTCAAGATGCCCAACCTGTCTGCATACTTGACACTCCTTCAGATCCCAATCAAACTATGTTTACACATGAATGGGTTTCTCGCACTGGAATCACACCATCAACATTCCACTCTGAGGTCGTTGTCACAAGTCTCGGGCTCGAACGCCCTGTTGAGACTCCCATCAGCCTCACTTCCTACTATTTGAAGCATCACTAATGAAATTTCCTGACACTATCACCTGGATTGAATAAGAATTATCCATCATATTTCCCTCATCTATCAATTCTTGGTTTATAGCCTCTGATAATGAGTCCAACCAAAATATTTTTACCCACACTCGAATGCCATGCCACAAACCATCCTCGAAATGCCTCACTATCGAGGTTTCATCGCCCACCATACCGGTTGTGAAGTTATACAATTCTATGAAATTCACTACACATTTAATGATAGACATGTATCCCTACTTTAGAATCAATAAATCCAAAGCTCTCTCCACACTCAGCATCTCTAGGAAGAAGTGCTTGAATAACCTGACCTCAAATTATTTCCAGGTCATTCTCTCATGTATTCCAACCAGAACCTACATGTCCCACCAAAAATTTTCTGATCCTCTAATAATGTACATATCCGTCTTCCCCATCTTCCATTTGTGTGTATCTAGCTGCTCAAAGACCATCTTTATTGACTCAATCCAATTTTAATCCACCTATGGTCCACCCTCACCTTGGAATAGCGGTGGGTGATCTGAATAGAACTCCCTAGATAGTTACTCCATCGAAGGATCTTATCCCTAATCTCCCATATCAATCCCCTAGATGAAATATACCAGGCTCACTCTATGATTCTCTTCAAGCCATGACCCAAAATCTATCAAATCTGATGGATAACCCACCTGCACTAGAGCTTGTACCTAAGCCTCTACCTATGGCTCATGATTCTCCAGACCCTATGGGACCTCATTATGACCCATGGGGTTTAAAACTACGGTCACTCAAGAAGTACCAAATCACCACCCTCCAAATGATCTATAAGATCATGTCTAGGTAGAATCCCACGGAACACCAATATAATTGTCAGATGGCCATATAAAATATATACAATGCAGATAGGGAAAATAGTAACTGGCAGCGCAATCTCACAACCCCTACCCCCTCATCATAACCATGCCTCTTGACATCCATCCTATTTAGACACTTACCTTCCTATATTAGAGACATATATCACATATAAATTAGCCTCATGGGCCCTCGCCTATAAACTTTGGATTCAGCCATCAAGTATCAGTCTGAGGAAAATGAGTAAATTTCTACCAAATGGAAGCTAAGTAGGAAAACACTGCTTATATTCCTTTATTGAAATTTTAAGTAGCTCACCCCTATATGCCTCAGGCCTTTCCTCTCCTGAAGAACCATATCGCCTAAATTTGATGACTAGGTTTCCCAAAGTAGTGATAAAAATATTCCCATATAATCATCCATGTCTGCTCTTATAAGATCTAGGCCCATACATATGCATATATATCACTTATCATAAGGCAATAACACCAAAATTTAATTGGTCCCACTTTCCTGGGTTAGTTGAGTAAAATTCCACCAAAGAGAGGCTAAGAAGAGAAAACCTACTTTGCTTCCATTACTAACACTTTAAATAAACCAACCCCTCTTATCACAATCAAGTTCCCCAATGAAAATTGAAACTAGTTTGTCATAGGAACATGCATGCACATATTTAAAACATCATATGTGCCTAATCAGAATGAAAGAAAAACCTCCCTTTCCATACCAGGACAAGGGTCCCAAAATCATCCATTACCAAACAAGGTGAAGGGTTATATGTCATAATAAAAAATAATCACATCCTAGTTCACCACTTGAGGTGGAAATAATATCAACTATAAAATGAGAAAAACATATAAGCAATTCCCACCCCTGGAAACTTGGTATGTTCCGCATGCATGGGGCTTCAGGAACCCAAATATGAGCTTTGAAACTAGTTTTGGAAATATCCTAATATATTTTCTACTATATCCCAAATATTAATATCGAAAAATATTTAAAAGAAACTCCTTTGATACCATTTGGAGCACCCCAACTCGTTTATCCACCTGAATAGTGCTACGAGCCAAGTGCCATTGTAGGGAGTGAGAAAGAATCTTAGTAGTCCACCACCAACATGTTCCTATACTACATCAATGATTAAGTAGGTATGTACTAAAATAAAACAAAATAGCACATGCACATCATATAAATTAATTTTCTCCCCTTGTGCCCATCAGCCATAATGAATCAGTCACCTACTTCAGCCATAACCACTATAACTATAGTGGAGATGAACCTTAGAATATAGCCTAGGGAATCCCCTGATGTATAATGAGCTGGAGAGACCTAAGGAACATCCAATAATAGTATTATGGCACCACATTCCAATTGAAACCTTATTTCTAAAGGTAGGAACTGAATTCTTGAAGTCACACACAAACAGATACATGGTCCCTTGTACCTTAGCTCATAAGAAATCCCGTCGGCTCAAGCATGATGTCCAAGACATAATGATATCTATTCTACAAATAATAACACCATCCCTTAAATAGCTAACATCCCAAGAAATGGTTATTTCCATCCTCCCAAATATCCTAGCCCAACGACCTTAAGTACAATGTGCCTTAGGCCACAACTGATAGTCCCAACTCCATCAACCAATATCGCCTCACCATCCCTATGGATTTCTACAAAAAAACCTCTAAACATCACCCTAATACACAAATAATGAATTCCTCTACCCACATGAGAAATCAATACCACCTCATCATCTGGGTCCTACTTTGTGCACATGAATCCAAATGGCGTATTGGATAACACGGGTGAGCGAAAATCACCAAATAAATCCCTAATCCACATCATCAGGCACCTCATTCCCCAGTAACCATGTCGATACATCTAATGTTCATCACCATACAATATCACCTGGTTCAATCCTGTAACCTGATGACCTCATCACCTCAATCTAACGACCATATCTCCTAATCCCGTGATCATTATCACTCATAGACTTTGAGCCTCTCCCAACCTGATGATTATATAACCTCATACCATATGTAAAATTCCATATTTTTCCTTAGGCAGATCCCATAATGTTCCCATGGAATTCAGTAATGCAGAGATTCATCATCACATAATTCAATTTAATAAAATTAATGCACTCATAATAACATTTTTAAGTTTCCTATGACCCTTAACCTGGCCTCGCATGAACAAACATTATTCGGGAATTCCCAATGAGATCCCATGATATCATTCAATTAATTTACAAACAAGAATTCATCTTATTAGGGTCTCGATCAGTCAACCCATAAGAAACTTATAGAGTGAACCCATGAAATAACTACAAAATCATAGAGAAATATAAGCACCAGCTACCCCATGTTGGTAGACACTCGCACACCCGATTTTGGCCTCTAACTCAAGCAAATTGGTAAGAAATTGTATGTTTATATGAACTCCCTAAAAATTGGGTAAATCATCTTGCACATATTAATGAATCATATGGAAAGAGAAAAGGTAAAGAGAATTAAGTGGAGTTGGATTCTTATTGATACACATCCAACGTCGTAGACAGATTTAGAACCAGAGATCATATAAGGATTTGAGCTCAAAATACACAAAGAGGGAGAAGGAGGGTCTCCATTCATTGTGCGTATGGGTGGAGGAGGAAAATAAGAGAATGGAACAAAAATATAAAGAGGGGTGAAAAGGTAATTTCACCTCTGTAAATGAGTCACCTAGTTGGATCGCATAGTTTGGCTAATTGTGAGCCAACCGTGCAGCACCCACTGCCCAAAGTGGAACCTTGAATGGTTTTTTCCGCACAGTTTACCAAACCGTGTAGAAACAATGAGAATCACCACTGATAAAAACTATAGAGGTGCATCATGGTCATATTCCCCCTCCTTAATGGTTTGTAAAATCATGGAAAAATCACTTATAGGGACAAATGGTTTCCCTTAAGAGCCCTCATGGTTTGTCAAAACTATTCATGCAATGCCTTGACCCCAGAATCTAGGAGCCGGTGCATTATTTTAATACATTGGCATAATTACAAGGAATTAAGTCCCGAATGACTGATCAGTTTAGTAGTCTTGGAAACAAGATACATACATAAGTTCAACACTACAACTTGAAAAGAAAAACAACACTAATTTATTTAATTAAAAACATCCAAGCTTCCTATATTACTCATGCAAGTCACTCATAAATAACTTCTTCATATCCTAGGAAAATGAAACGTGAGAAAAGGGTGAGCTCAAATGCTTAGTAGGAGTAATAAATATAGTGGAAGATAACATAAACATTAGGCATGGTGAATAATTTAAAACACATGACTTTACAAATAATAAACATGAACACTTTATGGCAGGAATATGAGCTGAGTAAATAATTCCATAATAAAACATAGTCATGGGTATTCTACTAGTAGAATAACCACATGAAATATCAATATCTAATATCATAATTATGGAATGCATAATGTCGGACATCATAACCACATAGTCAAGGCCTTGTGCTAAGACTACAAATAAGATTTTGTCAAGGCCTTGTGCCAAGACACTAGTTTGTCTCATGAGACCTACCGATGCATCGAGGAGCTATACCGGGATCCACCCATAACTTACTAAGTCCAATGAATTCCTCATATGAAAAGGTTGAAACATAATCTAAACATTCATATTAAAATTATCATACTAAATGTCAACATTTTAACCACAAACCATGAATGGTATAAAAATAGCACATCCACAGTCAAACATAACTCATTCAATACAATATAGAAGATTGTATTATAATAGATTAATCTCAATCGATAATAATTTAGGATATTTACATAGAAGAAAATAATCATCAAAACTATTTGATAGAAATATCCCCCCTTTTTCTTGAAAACATTTAAAAGTTACACTATTTATCTAGAAGTCGTTTAAAATAGATTTTTGAATCAAAGCGTTCCATAACACTTTGAAACTTTTAAAAGAAATTTTAATTTGAAAAAATTAATGTCCATATAAATAAATCCTTAAAACCATTTTTTAAAACATGGACATTAATGAGAACGATTTAGAAGAATAAATCTTTAAAACATTTAAAATGATATTTTAGTTAGAGTTCCTAACCAAAAGAGAGACACTTGAATAAAAATAATTAAGGTAATCAAAACTTTATAATATCATGAGAATAAAGGATTTCATGATATAATATGTCAAAGGATAGTATATACACCATATAAAAGTGAATTGGTGCATAACAACAAATAAGTCTCAATGGAATGTAAATTGAGATAAAGTGCCTTATAAAAATTGTATCCTTAGATTAAGGATAAATCAATGGAATAATTATGTGTGAAATATATAAATACACTCAATATGATTGGATATTCAGTGTAAATCAATCATAGGACATTCACACATATTCTTGTAAAAACAATACCAATGACTTGGATGTTTAACTCAATGAATGGAAATTGAGTTAAGACTACTCTTATCAAGTTCATATCAATTACTATAGAAATTATCAATGGAGTGATTATGTGTATCAAGATTATATCCAAAAAAAGGTGAGTGAAAATTACTACATAAATAATAAATAGTGATTCTACACAAAATCTTAGAGTAAAATAATCAATGAAATATGCATAAAGCCCAATGAGTGGAAATTGAAATTTGAAATTCCCTTACCGATTTGGTAACTCACGAAACATACAACCCATGAAAGAAGGATCATAAAATGAAGATGTAAATACCCATAAATTAAAGTATATCACACCAATAATACAATCATGGGTAGTACATAATACACCACATGAGATAAATAAGTGGAGAACAATGGAAATCTCATGAAATTAAGTGTGAGATAAGAAACCCCTTACCTCAAGTTCGACTTGTCTCGTATGTTCCTTGTTCTTCTTGAATAATAAACATAAGTTAATTTAAACTTTATTAAGAACATTTTCAGGTTTATTATTCATTTTATACCACTTATTACATTTCTATAAAAATTAGTTAATTATTTGAGTTCATATTGGATATTTTATCAATGTTCAGAACTTGAGTCAAAAATGAACTTGTTATAATTACAATTTTTCCATGTGGTCAGAAGTCCATTATCTCAAGAATGATATAAATGATTTAGATATCATATATATATATATATATTATATATCCAGTATGTATATATATATATATAACAGTACATAACATTTGGAGATAAGAAATGAAATGTACCGTTCATGGAAACTGTAAGTCGTACGTACGCATGAACGCTACTTTAATTTCTATTTTATATTTTAATGGAATTAAAACATAATTATACATAGGTATATTATAATTCCAGTATAATATCATATATAATATCATTAAGTCCATCCTTTATACATCCCACATATGGCATTAACGAGTCATATCGTTTTGAGGGGGTGGTAGTCCGCACTTCCTCAAATGAAATTATCACGTTTTACACATAATGGAAACCATAAAATAATGATATAAATGGAAATTTCAGAAGCATAAAGAAAAAATAAACATAATATATATATCATATATAAATACAATTCCATATTAATGGCCACCATGAGAGGTGTTAGTTTTTCATCCATAGAAACTGTATGTTCTTTACCCATTAGATGGAGGTGTGTGTAAGTGTAGTTCGAATCCTTCTCATAACAACATCCTAGTATATTGAGGATACTGGTGTTGTTATAAAATAAAGAAATAAAAAGTGTTTTGGGGGTTGGAGAAGTAAAATAAAATAAAATAAAACAAAATAATTTAAGAGAAAGTGTTACCTTTAATTTGGGTAACTTCCTTTGGTTTGTACCAAAAGGACTTCTTGAAGTGCCTTCTTCCTAAGGTAAGGCTTCTAGGAGGAAGAGGGGGATTTGGGAGATTATTTTGTCTGGGTTTAGACGAACCAAGGGGCTTGAGAGGTGTGTGGAATGGGTTAGAAGTTGTGTCCGTTTATAAGGGAGAGGAGGGGCTCCTTAGGAAAGTGTGAAAATATTATTTTATTATATAGTGATATTCGGTTTATAAAGGTCCAAAACTAGTTGAAGTCAAAGATAAGATGACTTATGGTCGAAATAAAATCATCCAATAAGAATTGGACAGGTTTTGGATATTATTTTAATATTAATAATCATATTTATTTAAATCATTTATTATTGAGGTAAATACTCCATTATTATTGTGTCATAAATAATTTAATTTATTTGATGTCTAAAAATTATAAAAAAATTACCATAATGTAGGAAATATTTTTATCTTTCCAATTATTATTTATAGTCTAAAATATTACTTATATAACCCCATGTAAAAATTGATATACTAAAAGATATTTGTTAATGTCATTTTTGTCTTTACTTTAAGTTAATTAAAATAAAGTGTCATTATCATTCATAAGTGGCTCCATGGGGTCCCAAAATCGACCCAAGGATGACCATGGTTGGCCATGACTCATCCAATAAGGTTAGGACAAGTGTTAAGGTAATTTTGTATTATTATAATATTTTTTTTACCTTTAACCGCGGTAAATAAAAGTCAAAAAGTTACTATTCACCAAAAATTATTTTCATCTTATTGAACCACATTTTACTTATTAATAACAACCATGTATCTCATATTTTTGAAATTCTATTCACAGAAGTGGTAAAATTTCATTTAAATGAAAAATTCGTATTTTTAACTACCACTTAGTGGTTTCACTATTCATCAAAAATTGATGTTTTTCTGAAAAAAACGAAAAATTTAGCCTAAGTTATATTTGATATTCCGAATTAAAAAATGATGTCTATTTTACCAAATTAAAAACATAGAAGTTGGATCAATTAATTTAAAATTAATTCCCGTTGTCAAAACAAATAGTGTGTCTTTAAGAAACATTAACTATCAAAATATTGACACTTTTTTATGTATAATTTCAAAGTGAAATTAATTCCAATGACCAACATTGAGTTAAAGGGTAAAAATATAATCTAATTAAACTTCAAAACCAATTTAAAATGTAATCTAACTATATAAATAAATTAGATTAAAAGTCATTTTTGAATTAAAATACATTATTTCTCACTATTCATAAAAATGAATATTATTAGAAAAATACACAAATTTCATCCAAAGTAAATTTTTATGTTCCGATTCTAAAGAAGAATTTTATTTTTTCAAATTGAATATGTAAAATGGTCAAATATTGGATTTAAAAAGGGTTCTCCATTAAAATGTGGTAAAATTGATTTTTTTTTGAAAAAAACATTTTTTTATCTGAAAAATTGAATTTGTTCTTATAGTATGTCTAAGAAACACATAATACCTAAGTTAAAATTATATGGAGTATATAAAATTAAAATTTTAATTAATACTATTCATAACCGCTTTTGAATGATTAGTTTTGTAAGTTGCGGTGCGCTCGAACATGGTGTGGCATGTAGCGCAAGCTATTGAATTTAAAGAAAATAACTTACTATGCAATCTTGGGGTGTTACAGTTCACCCCAGTTTACGCACCTTGAAAAATTGGATATTCAGCCTCCGACACACCAGAAACCCAATCGATACACTGAGGCATTTCCAAGCTTCTAAACCCATCCAAAAACATGGTCTTGGGTTAAAAGAACTCTCTGAATTAAGTTATGATAATAAAGAAAAGAGTTGGCCCGTCTACTAAACTCTAAAAATTTAAATGAGTTGTGGATTTTAACTTGCTCAAAAAACCCAGGAGGTTACAATAACAACCTAAAAATTACTTCTATGATTAATAAGATAAATATTTTTCTCATAATGACTATTTCATTAATTTTCACAATGGAAGTGCATAATAAGACTGTTGGAAAAGAATATTACATGTAAAGTAATAATAAATATTACTAAAACTAATACTAGTACATGTTTTTAAAAACGAAAAAATAGTGACCATGAAATGGTATCCTCTATAGGATAAAACTATGCCCATAGTATTACACTCACCTTGAAACTGTTAAAAGAAAAAGATACATTAGGAATATAATTAACATTATTAAAGGAATTATAAAAACCTTTGGGAATGAAGTAGTAACTGCGAATGTTTGGTGGTATATATAGTATTTAATTGGAAATGTGACCATTAGGATATGACCATTACATTACTATTATGTGACTTTTTGTTAATATTATAGTTGTTGGTTAGAGTGGATACTCAAGAGGATCCTGAATTGAGTTCCTATTAAAAATTTCTGTTTAAAATATTTATATTGAAATCTACCAATTCATAAAACAAGTTAAACTATAGTGAATTTATAATGATTGTAAGTGTTCAATTAGTTTCTCAAAGATTGATTATTTCTCAGTTAACTTAATCTAAAGATTAAGTTAGCTTTTTGTTTCCTCTGGAAATGGGGATGACCTTGTTTTTTTAAGGTTCAAACATTCCAATCGGTTTCTAACGGGTTTGTTCGTAGAACCAGAAACATCCAATGATTCTATATCCATTTGGACCTACTTTCCAAAAGTAGGTGCTCATTAGTTGTGAACCAATGAGGCTTAAGAATTTTCATTGGTAGAGAGGATGGGAGGTCGGACTCATCACACCTTTTTTGGGGGAATTATTATCTACTTTGGGACTCTCTTTATAGATTTAAGTTATATTTGTGAATCCTTATTAAATTACCAAGTATGAAAATGAGCTTTCCTTTAGATCTGACAATCAATGATTAGTATGTAGAATATTTAGAGAATATTTTATATGTATTCGAGGTTCTTCATTGATAGAGAATCATCTGTATTTTCTTAGAGATTCTTAGTCAATGGTATCATTCGACACATTATATAGAAATCTCTTGGTCATTATGATAACCATACTGGTTTTAAAGCCACTCATCGGGGCACTTGAAGTTTATTGTCATTTAGAAGGACATAGATTATTTCCAAGTTGGGATCGTACCCGCAGATGGGCTACCTATGTATCCTTTGTTTTAGAAAAGGAATCATAAACCACGTAGTTCAAGTAAATAAGTATGAGGTTTATGTATGATTGATAGCTCAAAGAAAGATTTCATAATTACTTTTACGCTCTTAGCTCACATGAGTCATGCTCGGTGTGAGAAACAAGAGGTATTGGTAAAACCTAACAATTGTGCCATGAAAGATGTAATCATAAGAAATGATGTGGGGCTTATGTATGTATGACTGCCCAGATAAATGAAGATTAGGATTTACTTCAGGGAAGAAATCCGAGAACAAGGTCCATAAAGGTATATGTGCTTTATGGAGATTTGGATACTTAATTTAGGACTTAATCCTGAGAAGGATGCCCAAATTATAGGGGACTTATGATTGGGTTTTATTCCTGAGAAGGAAGTCCAAATAAAAAGTAAATTAAGACTGGTTAAGAGAAATTATGACTGGGGATTATTCTTGAGAAGGAGGCCCAGGTTAAGGGATTTGAGAACTGGGGATTAATCCTAAGGAGGAGACCCAAGTTAAAGGGACTTGAGAACTGGGGCTTATTCCTAAGAAGGATGCTCAGGTTAAAGGGACTTGAGAACTGGGGCTTATTCATGAAAAGGAGGCCCAGGTTAAAGGGACTTGAGAACTGGGGCTAATTCCTGACAAGGAGGCCCAAGTTAAAGGGACTTGAAAACTAGGGCTTATTCCTGAGAAGGAGGCCCAGGTTAAAGGGACTTGAGAACTGGGGCTTATTCCTGAGAAGGAGGCCCAGGTTAAAGGGACTTGAGAACTGGGTATTATTCATGAGAAGGAGGCCCAGGTTAAAGGGACTTGAGAACCGGGGATTATTCTTAAGAAGGAGGCCCAGGTTAAGGGTAATTATGACTAGGGATTACTCCTAAGGATGAGGCCCAGGTTAAGGTAATTTGGAACTCGGGGCTTACTCCTGAGGAGGATACCCATATTTGGGAATTTAAATACTGGGGTTTACTCCTAAAAAGGAAGATCAGGTTAGGATACTTGGGGATTACTCCTAAGGAGGATGCCCAGGTTAAGAGAACTTGGACTGGGGCTTACTCCTGAAAAGGAGGCCCATGTCAAGAGAACTTGGACTGGGGCTTACTCCTGAAAAGGAGGCCCAGGTTAAGAGAACTTGGACTGGGGCTTACTCCTGAAAAGGAGGCCCAGGTTAAAGATCCTATTATCTTAAAGTATGAGGTTGAATGAATGAAATCTCTAACCTTAGTGACTTAAAGATATGTAAATCACTAGGTTTTGAGATATGTTCCACAAAATTCCTTTCAGATAAGGAATCCAACCCAGGAATCATGCCATAAATGGATTTGAAGAGGGTTCTGAAGGATAAATCTTGAATAGGAGAGGTGGATTTGAATAAGATAGCTGAATAGGCAGGAGGGGCACCCAAAAATAAGTAGGCGCGCAGCTCCTGCATGGGCGCGCAGGTCCTGGTCATGCAGGTATACCTGCGCGACACATAGGTACCTGCGTGACAGTCAACCCGTATGATAATACTTGGGTGAGGCTTGGCTCAAGCCCTTAGTATTATCCCTAGTGGCTTCCAAAATAGAGGCGTGCAGGTTCTGGTGAAGGGATAAGGCGGCGCGTAGGTGTTGATGAATTTCAACACTTAGGCCTTGTTTCCCCTATTTAGATCTTCCATTCTAGGTAAGAAATTACATTTGAAGTGTTCGAAAGATTTCCAGAAGATACTAGGGCGCCGGGAGCTCAAATATGAGTTTCGGAATTTTTCCATCCACGAAATGGGGGACCTAGAAGGGGTATTTATAGGCTGCTGAAGACCCTAGTTGAAAATTAAATAGGGCGCGTAGGTCACTTGCGTGCCCAAAATGTGGCGTGCAGGTATACCTGCGCGACCGTGATGAAACTTGTGTGGCCCATGCTAAAGCAAATCCTTGTTCATGCCTTTGTCGATTTTTTATGTTTCTTAAAAGGATGAATCACTTTATGCTAAGGTATTCCCATTTTTCAGTTGTTTAGACTCTGTGATGAAAAGGAGCGTCAACAAAAGTCCCCCATCAGAGTTATATCCGAAAGGAAGGAGGATGTGACTCTGAGGTAAAGAAGAAAACCAAAGAAAAGGCGGCGCGCAGGTTCTGAGTGCGCGGATATTGGCGCGCAGGTGAGAGGCGCACAGGGGTGTGTCTTGGCCTATAAATATGCTTCCATTCTCACACAAAGCACCCGGATCTCAAACATTTCCGCTCTCGCCGCGCAAGTTGCTTTCTTCACATAGGTGGCTGATTTCCTCGGTTCATTGCTTTTTTCCATATCGCACTACTCCAGTGGTATTTTGACTTTCACGGTGATACCTGCGTTCCAAAAACTTGAACGACACAGTTATACCTACGTTCCAAAATTGGACTTGCACACCTTAATGCCTTAGACATTTTTTTCAAATTTCTTCACAATTTTTTTGAAAAATAAACTCACTTAAGAGTTAATTATTCGACCATTGTGCAGATTCAATGGCTCATAGAAAAATTGAAACATCTGATGAACTGGATATTAAATGGATTGATGATATGATGAACGTTGTTGGCCATGATTACTATGATATCTACAACAGAACTCTCCCAGATTTGGCCAAGTTCTTGAAGAAACATCATGTTAATTTTCCAGAGAGCATCTACCTGCCTCTGTATGGGCATGGTCATCTGAAAGACGTCAACATTTCAGATGCAAATAACTATCTTCCTGAGATGCAGCTACACTGCCACTCCTCTATTTCAGTTATGTTGTGCATTAATAGAAACAACAATGGTGTGAACTTTAAAATTTTTCCTCCATTCCATTTCCTTGTAGATATGAAAATGGCAAACCCATGGGCTGAAATGTTTTCTGTTGTTGGTTGGTGGAAAGAAGACTATCGTGCCATTAGAACAATATCTGAAAAGAGTACACTCTCGAAATGGATCTTTACTTCCAATTCTCCATTCTCAAATCCATGTATCCATCTTCCAAGTCTCTTGGACAGAAACAGAGTCACTGTTTGATCAGCAGAAAATTTTCTCAAATCACACTCAAGAACATCCTTTTACAATTGTTCCAAGAAGAGCTGGTATCACTACATCTCTTATTGTATCCAGTTGAATGAGTGAATTCCATGTGTCTTCTGATAAATCTCGGGATGCTGTAAATCAAATGATGAGTTATGTTGAAATTATTTTGTAATTCCTAAAAAAGAGAAGAGACTCCAGTGTGTGGATGTCCTTATAACTCTTGTGCATCAATAAAAAATACTTTAACCTTCAATCATTTGTGCCTGAATTTTCTTTTACTACCTGCTTTAAATTTTTATCCAAGCCAATGGGCCTAGTAAGCATAGTTTAATTTTTTCTAGGATTATTATAAATAACCCTACAAACATTGAATCTTTTAATTTCTCAATATTACCTAAATCATACGAAATGCATGTTTAGTGAGCTGGGACTTGACTTTTGTTTAGAGGTCCCTTGTCTTTTGTGGGTAGTTTAAAGTCATGCACGTCGGACATAAAAAGGCTAATGTTTAAAGTCGAAATATCTTTGACCTAATGGATTAAAATTGACTCAATTCCTTGACAATTTATCTGAAAATATATTACCACACTCAAGTATGAGGGAAAATATGTAAACTATGACTTAAGAAATTTTGAATCTAAGGAATGATATTAAAAAGGGACAAAAAGTCATTAGAATAAGTAGTTCCCAAGAATGAAGTTAACACTATTTAACAAACCTGTTAGGGGGTTGAATTATGCAGGGCCGCTTAAGGGCATTGGCTGCATAGTCAAATAATAGCATCTTTTGGCTGAAAGGTCCATTATGTAGACTACTTATGCAAGGCCTCCTAAGGGCACGTGATACATAGTCAGGAAAAAGAACTCTCAGAAATTTACTCTTCTACTTCTAAAAAGCCAATGGAAGTTTATGGAGATTCAAATAATCCAAAGCATATAGTTTTCTGTATGGAGAGATGTACTTTAATATGGAGAAGATATTTCCAAACAAGATTGTCTAAGAACTGGATGAATGTCACTCCTACGAAGGTCTGACCCAAACCTAGGGAAGGGAAATATAACCCATATACTTGAATACTTTTAGATTATGAAAAATAACATGGGACAAATATGCTAAGGATGGCTATTTTTTGCGGATCCCTACATATTGTCGTTAAGACAACTAAAGAAAAAAGAGGTTTTCTTCCCAAGAATGAAGTTACCATTATTTAACAAACCCGTTAGGGGGTTTAATTATGCAGGGCCACCTAAGGGCATTGGATGAATAGTTAAATAATAGCATCTTTTGGCTAACAAGTCTATTATTTAGACTGTTTATGCAAGGCCACCTAAGGGCACATACTACATAGTCAGGCAAAAGAACTCTCAGAAATTGGACATTTTGTGACCACAAGTCAAGAAAAGGGTTATGGAGATCTGGAAGTATTTAAGGCCAGTAGTATGACACATAAAAATGGGCATTGTTCAATGCATGTAGAGATACACAGACCAGTGCTAACCATAATCATGTTGTGTCTGGGTCTTGAATTGAAATGTTGGATTTCACTACGTATCCCATAAGGATGGGAATCAGGCCATATGTAGTTCTTCAAATACAGTTTAACGTTATGTGGGACGAGAGTGTAGGAGATCTTAGTATAGGTTCATAGAGCTCGGACCATAATAATGAATACACGGTGTGTGTTTTATAAACCTGATGTGAATGAAAACCAGGGTTTTCATACCACATTCATGTTTTCACAGGGGGAATTTTCAACCAAGGGACTGAAAGTGAAATTTGAGGTTAGGCCCAAAGACTTTCGGCTGGGTTCGAGGGACACTCGAACATTCCTACATATCCCATAAGGATGGGAATCAAGCTGCACGTAGTTCTTGAAATAACCTATGTATAGTTTTGGTTCATACATATGAAGGGTAAAATGGGACTTTAGTGCAATGATTGTTTGACCCAAGATAAAAGGTTCGGGCATTGCCATGTATGCACATAGTCTTTAGAATATAACATATTGGAGATCAATGTAAATAATTATTCCCTCTCAGGTGAGGGTGTCAAATAATGTTGTAGTTTATTTTCATACAGGACAAAAGTGTTGTACAGTTTAACGTCGTATAACAAGGGAAAAGGTGAACCAATGTAAAGATATTGATTCTGAGTGGTTTTTCACGAATCAACATTGTATGAGATGGAGGTGAACCGATGTGAAGAGATTAGTTTTGGGATTGAACCTTAGAAGGTTGCCTATATACCTAACTTAGAAGGAAATGATCAAAGTCTGTGTAGTTCAATTAAAGAATGAATTAGTGATCAAGTTTTTCTTTGAGAAAAATGACCTAAAAATGGTGTTGAGACTTACGCATGGTTAGCGGACCAGAGAGGGTGTTATGGTTGAAGTTTACTCTAAGCTCACATGATACATACTTAGTGTGAGAAAAAAGAGGTAGCAACAACCCTAACGATGCACAGTTTAATGTCATGTAGGACATATAAGGGACTGAACACAGTTTAACGTCATGTTGGACAATGGGGGACTATGCAGTTTTAATGTCATGTAGTAAGGACAAAATAGGGGTTGTATAGTTTAATGTCATATAGAAAGGACGGGTGCTATACAATTTAGTGTCATGTAGCTAGGACGTATGGCTATGCAGTTTAATGTCCTGCAGTGAGGACAATGGGGGAACAGTTTAACATCATGTTGGATGTATTAGGAACTTTTTCATAGTTTAACGTCATGTCAGACGTTGGGATGTTGTACAGTTTAATGTCATGTAGCTAGGACGTAAGAGAAGATTATGTAGTTTAAAGTCTTTCAGTAAGGACTTTGGGGACTGTGTAGTTTAAAGTCTTGTAGCAAGGACGTCACAGTTTAACGTCATGTTGGATGAAAAGGGACAATACAGTTTAACGTCATGTTAGATGAAAGTTTGAATAGTTTAAGGTCATATGCATGGACCAGTGGTTATAAAGTTTAAAGTCTTGTTGGATGTAAGGGACTATGCAATTTAAAGTCTTGCATCAAGGACAACACAGTTTAACGTCATGTTGGACAACAGGGTATTTGTGTTACACAAAATACTTCTTCAGAAATCTGGCATTGGTTGGAGTCGTGATGAGTTCTCCATCCATTTAGATTAAAGAATAATCTCCATTGGAGCAGATCTTATATATTGAGTAAGGTCCTTCCCATTTTGGCTCAATCTTGGTAGGTTTCTTTCCTAGAATCATTGGAGTTCTGAGAACCAATACCAATTCTCCCTGAATGAATGAATGAAGGCGAACTTTTTTGTTGAAAGCTCGTGCTATTCGATTATGATAGATTTCCAAGTGGTGCAGGGTGTACAATCTTTTTTCATTTAATCGTTTCAATTCATCCAATCGCTTTTGAGATTGTTCATCTATAGATGACTGATCACAAATGGAGACTCTAAGCGAGGGTAATTGAACTTCAATGGGAAAGACTACTTCTGTTCCATATACAAATGAATATGGAGTTGACCGCGTTGCAGTGCGGGTAGTGGTTCGATAAGCCCGTAAAGCATGAAAGAGTTTATCAGGCCATGAATTCTTATCTTTATCCACCATCTTTTGCAGTATGTTTGAAAGAGCCTTATTAAAGGATTCTATCTATCCATTTGCTACTGCATGATACCGAGACGAATGGTTAGATTTGATGTTATACTCTTGATACAACCTCTTTACCTTGGATGAATAGAAGTTGGTGCCATTGTCCATCAATATGTTATGAGGGACACCAAATCTGGTAATAATGTTAGACTTGATGAAGCTAACAATTCTTTTAGAACTAAATTCCTTGAGAGGTATTGCCTCTACCCATTTGGAAAAGAAGTCAGTAGTAGTAAGAATATACTTAAACTGCTTGGTTGTAGCTGAAGGTTAAGGTCCCACCACATCCATTCCCCATGTGGAAAATGGCCACGAGTATTTAGCTGTATGAAGCAACTCTGGAGGTTGATGAATGAAGTTGGAACATACTTGGCAAGAATGACACTTCTTCGTGAAATCAACACAATCTTGTATCATTGAAGGCCAAAAGTATCCAATCCTTCGAATTTGATCAGATAGTCTATGTCCAGACTGGTGGGCACCACAAACTCCTAGATGCAATTCTTTCATGACAGTCGTTGTCTCTTCACCATCCATGCATCTGAAGAGAACTCCATCAAAACCTCTTTTGTAGATAATTTTCTCTAGGTGATCAGGGCTGTCATAAAGAGTAAAATTTACCACGCGTCGCCAGATTTTTTCTTTCCCTGCTCTATTAGGTGGAAGTGTTCCATTTTGAAGGTATTCCCTGATAGATGTCATCCATCCTGTAGTATGACCATATGGTTCAGAAATGGGACTAATTTCATTGATTTCCTATATTCTGGATTAAACATAAGGTGAAATTGTACGACGGTGGGCAATACTGATGATTGTCTCATCCCGATTTAAATCTTCCAGAGCTATGGCTATATTAGCCAGTGCATCAGCTTGGGAATTTTGTGATCTCGGGACATAAGAAAATGTCGGTTCTGAAGGAAATTCCGCAATTAACTCTGACATAATCATAAAAAGGGATTAGTTCTTATTTTCTGATTGCATAATCCTCAATGACTTGTTTGATTACTAGGTCTGAATCACCTTTCACCTTTAAGTGATTCACTTGTTCCTGAAGTGCCAACTCCAATCCTGTGATGAGAGCTTGGTATTCTGCTTCATTATTTGTACCAAATTTCCATAATAAGAAGGAAAAGGGTAGCACTGCCTTTTCCAGGGAAATAAGTACAATTACTAACCCAACTTTGTTGAACTTAGGATCCTCCATTTTCTTCCCTGTTGGACTTCTGGAAGTGCCATCAAAGTACATTTCCCATGTTTGAATATTATCTTGAATAGAAAAGACTTCTTCATCATGAAGTTAAATATCTAATGATGTATCTTCTACTGAAGGATGTTCAGCAAGGAAATCAGCCAAATCTTGTCCCTTTATTGCCTTTTGAGACACATACTGGATATCAAATTGCTGCAAAATAACTTCCCACCTTGCCTGACGTCCTGTAAGCATTGGACGACTAAGGATGAATTTGAGTGGGTTATTGCGAGATACCAATTGGACCTCATGATGTTGCAGGTAGTGTCTCAACTTCTAAACAACAAAGATTAATACTAGGAAGCAATTCTCAATACTTGAATATCGGGTTTCTACTTCAAGCATATTCTGACTGAGATAGTAGAGGTTGTTTTCATTCCTAGAATCGTTCTTCTAAGCAAGAAAGGCACCCAATGATCGCTCTAAATCTGTCACATAGAGGATAAGTGGCCTTCCTTCAATAGGTGGCATTAATACCAGTGGACTCAAGAGATATTTCTTGAGAATATTGAATGATTCTTGAAATTCTTCAGTCCACTGGTAAGTGACTCCCTTCTTCATCAATTTAGTAAAGGGTAAAATTTTGCCTTCCAAATTGGTGATGAAACGCCGAATATAGGCTAAGTTTCCTTGAATTCCCCTCAATTCTTTCAAATTTCAAGGAGGTTACATACTAAGAATTGACTTTTTCTTCTCAGGATCGACTTTGATACCATGATGGTGTATAATAAAGCCGAGAAATTTTCTTGAGGTCACCCAAAAAGAACATTTTAAGGGGTTCATCTTCAAATTGTGTTGTCGAAGTTTGTGGAATATGACATCCAAATCATCCAAGTGATTAGAAATTTGCCTATATTTAACCACCAAATCTTACACATAACATTCAAAAAACTTCCCTAAAAAGGGTTTAAAGATACGATGCATGGAACGCTGATATGTTGCGCCTGCATTCTTTAGGCCAAAGGGCATTACCCGATAGCAAAACACACCCTGAGGGACTCTGAAGGCTGTAGATTCTTCATCTTCTGGATCCATTTGGATTTTAATATACCCAGAATATCCATCCATGAAGGAAAGTTCTTCATAGCCAGCTGTTTCATCAATTAAGAGTTTAGTGATCGGAACTGGAAAATCATCCTTAGGACAATACCAATTAAGATCTATGAAATCAATGAAAACTCTAATTTGTCCATTCTTCTTTTTCCCAGGGACAATATTATCCAACCACTTGGGATATTGAACTTCTTTGACGAAGTTAGATTTGATAAGCTTATCCACTTCAGCTTCAATTTTGAATGCATAAATTGGGTGTGTTCTTCTTGCGGCTTGCTTGAATCCTCGATGGTCTTCTGGAAAACCCAAACGATGAGTAGCAACATCAAGATCAAGCCCGGGAATTTCTGTATAGTTTCAAGAAAATATATCTTTATTTTTCTTAAAAAATGAAATATATATTTTCTACTCTTCAAGAGTTATGGACACACTAATTAAAGTAGGATGTGGATCTTCTTTTGTACCCAGATTTATTTCTCTGAGTTCATCAACAGTGGTAGAGATACCCTCTTCAAATTCTAGAGGAGCATCCCTGAGATCTTCCTCTTCTTCTTCAACATGTGTTATTTCTTCTGTTTCTACTTGCATAGTAGATGATGAAGCAGAATTTCCACGATTAGAAGAGATGTTAAAATTTGAACATCTTGAAGATGAAGCTTCCATTTCTGACCTGATTGATGATGAAGGGCCTTCCTTGGGTAATAAAGAGGAGATTATGGATTGAGAATTGACATCATCATTCACCTCTGACATTGCTATAACTTCTTCTGGCCTGGTTGGTGAAGTATAGACTTGCTGGATTTCAGCGTATGAAATGAAGACATCTCCATTTGAGCTTTCATCATTGCTTGGTGAGTCACCCTTTTTCTCCCTTGTTTTCTGGCTTGATTTCTGTAATTGACATTATGGAAGTTTCCATAAGAGTATTTCGATTTGGGTATATCCTATCACTTTGACTAATAGGAAACACATAATCTATACTCACATGTGTAAATGGATTTACTGGAATCTTTTCCAAACCAAATGGAGCATTAACCTTGGTAACCTCCCTTGCTGTGGATTTCTCCTTACCCTTCATGTGATATAATACCTCCTCAATGTATTGATATTCACATGTTTTTAAGGGGGCCTTATCACCATAAAATGTCCCAATTTGACCATTGAAACAATATTTGATACATTGGTGGTATGATGAAGGGATAGCCGCATGTTGATGTAGCCAAGGTCTTCTAAGCAAGATGTTGAAGGATGTATCGTGATCAACAACCCTAAAATCTGAATTGGATAAAAGGTCTCCAAACTGAGTTCTGAGTGTAATCTCGCCTAGTGGTTCTTTTTCATTTTTATCATATCCTTGTAACATCAAAGTTGAATGAGATAAATCAGATTCCATGAGGCCCAATAGACAAAGTGTACGAATGGGGATGAGGTTGACTCCTGAACCATTATCAATGAAAGCTCTTCAGATGTCTACACCATTGACCTTTCTAGATAAGTACAAAGTTCTAATATTTCCATGCACAACATCATCTTTATCTTCATCTGTAAAAGATATCACTGCATGGCATTCTGTGGGACCATTCTCTACATGGTAGACTTCAGCTACAACAATTTCGGTTTCAAATTCCTAAGGAATTGACAAAGCCTCAATGAGTGCCTCCTGAAGATCCTTTGATAAATTCAAGGCATCTAGAATTGATAACTTGGCTGGTACTTGGGCCAAATGCTTCACGACATCATATTTTTGATCCAAAGGTCTGTGTTTCCCAACAGGAATATGTGGTTTTGCAGGTGCCTTAGAAGTTGATGCTTTGGATGTAGATGCTTCATGTATTGGGGTAGGAGTTTGAAATACTCCTAGATTTGGAAGATTAGACCGAATAGATCTATTTAATTTCTTAGAGGATGAAGGTGGAACCTCTAACCGATCCTCTAGAATAGTTGTTCCAGGACTGAATCTGCTATTGGTGGAAGAATTTGTTTGTTCTTGTTGAGCCCGCTGAAGGGCTCTTCCACGAGTTTCTACTGCATACACAGTTCTAGAAAGGGTAGAATTGGAATAGTGGCTTCTGGGATATCTATGTCTTCCTATGTATCCCAAACCTCTAGAACTCCCTCTAATTCCTCTATTTGATATAGGTAATTCAGGATCATTGAGCTCGAAACTGTGATTGGCCTAAGGATCTGTTAAGTGAATCATATTAATAGAACTAAAGATCAACTCTTCATCTAAAAGAATCTGCCTGATTATCCAGTTTAGGCCATTCCATTTGGTGGGATGGTTCCCGTTGCTTCAAAGTAGATGGCATAAAATATAATGGATGTCAAAGACAACTTGGGCTTTAACACGATCCCATCTTCTTCTGATTGCTCTTCTTTCTTTGAATTATGCCATTTCTTTAAGGATTTTTCCTCTGATGAAGGGGGATTTGTTGTGGCATTCATAACAGAAGACACAATTGGTTTCTTCAATTGCTTTCTCAAAATGGTATGAGTTCGGTTGATCGTCTTTCTGACGATCCAATCATCATATTTCTGTGCATTTTTTACTTTTGACTTCCTTCCACTCACCTTCTTCCTTTGGATCTGTAGCAATAACACATGCTACCTGAGCTGAAGAACCTTTCAGTTTGACTTGTCCCGAGTCCACCATTTTTTTCCAGAGGTCTTTAAAGACAAAACACTCTTGAATGGGATGCCCCAACATCTGATGAAATGGGAAATAGTTGGGACGGTCTTCATCTCCTTCCTTGTTCGGCCTTTTGGGCCTTGGAAATTGAACCAAATTATTTTCCAGAGCCGAAATGAAGTAACCAAAAACTTGTTCATTTCAGAAAGAGTAAAATTTGCTCTTCATATCCTAAAATTGTTTTCGTAATTGATCTCTTTGATCATCTTGACAAAACAGCCTCTGTTATTGACACTCAGGAGGTGGAGCCCTTCGATAAGATGAAGTTTTTGAAGTAGAATTAGGTATAGGTGCTTGTTTAAGCGTAACTGTAGCAGTCTCTACTTTACTCATTCTCCTTCCTAGAACTGATAGAATTACATGAGTTTTATCATTACTCTTCGTAAGAGAGTCTTCAATCTGCTGAGCGATCGAAGTAAGGTCTCGATACCCTCCTGTGTATTTCACAGGGATCAACGGTGTGTGCAATTCATCATCCAAATTTTCCACATAGATTGGCAACAATTCCTCTTGAGGGAGTTCTAAGATTAGGGAATATGTTAATCCCTTCCAGCAAGCAATGAAATTCAAAACTCTTTCATTCTCTCTTTGCTTACAATTTGTAAGATCAAAAACTGTTGTCTTTGGAAAATTTGATCTGAATTGAAGAAGGAATCGTTGATGAAGATCTTCCCATCTGGTAATTGACCGGGATTGCAAGCTTTCATACCAAACAAAAGAAGGCCCTTGTAATGATTGTACAAATCACCTGAGCTTAACTACTTATTGTTGCTAAGGGGTTCCCATCATAGAGTCACAAAGAGAAACAAAATGTGTTAAGTGTTGCTCTGGGTCTCCCGAACCATTAAATATTGGGAATGTGGTACTTTCAAAATTTGATGGGGGAGGAATTGCATCAACCCATTCAGGGTAAGCTCTCTTTTCTGGTTGAATTTGAGCAAGTTTTCCCTCCACAGCTTCCAACTAAGCTATTAATGACTCAATAGTAGTTATTAACTTTTGAGAAACATCTGGTTGAGCTTGGACCTGAGCAGGTGCAACAACTGGAGCTTGGACAGATGTGGTGGATGGTACTGCAACTGATGATAACACCACCAGTTTTTGTTGCACCTAACCCATAAGATTAGACCTGTGAGGGTGTACTGATAAAAGAGGATATTCTTGATCCATCTCAGTAGCTGCAACAAATTCCCTTGGATGATTGGCTCCAGCATGCTTAGAAGGAAGACTACCTTGAAGTAATTCTACATTCAAACTCCTCAATTCCTTTATTTCTTCCTCTTGTTTCATGAATATTTTCTCTAATGAGAGTGATTGGCCTTCTCTAGAGTAAGGGTATGTAACCTGATTCTTTCCTTCCCCCTTATTGGACACCTTTCAGAGAGGGGGAAGTTGGTCATTTGAAGGAACACCTAGATTCTGGGTAAGCCTATGATTTTGTGTACGCACACCTTATTCATTTGTGTCTGGGCGTACAACTTCATGAGCAGGAACCTCTTCTTCGGATCCCTCTGAATGAGCCTCATGTTCTGGAGGATCAACAACAACGACATTAATGACATTAATTGATGAATAACGCATTGCATCCCTTCTATCAGCATTTCTGTGATATTGTCTTCTTCCATGTCCCTGATGAGACATTGCCTTTTGTCGATTTGATCCCTCAGGATCTTCTTGATGAACCGTATTTTTTATGGAATCTCCTGATAATTCATCTCTTCATTCCTCTTGTGGATTCTTCCCTAATCGAGAGAAGACTAACTTTCTCTAAGGAAGATATTGATGATTTGAAAAAGTCCCCAGTCCGGTGGACTGGGGTGGTTCCTGTTGTTCCTACTCAACTCCTCGAATCCTATTTGTTGATTCTGAGGGTTGGGATAAAAGAGTCCCCAGTCTGGCAAGCTGGAGTGGTTCTTGAGCTTCTATATCTGAGACTTTCTTGAAAGCTCTCTTGATCTTGCAGACTTTAGTCTGGAAATTGGCTGGATGCATCAACCTGCATCCACTTTTATCACCCGGCTCAAATGAATGCTGGATGATTTTTGACACTTCTGTCACTTGATTATGTGCTTGCTCTAAACGAGAATCTTGTTCAATATTCTCATTTGCTTGATAAAGGATTAATTAAACAACTTTTTCTATGTATGCTTGACTTTGATAAGAACTAGTTGAGGCTTGTTCTTGAGCAAGCCTTTGATTACAAACAAAGCCAATTGGCTGTGGCCGGCCATGGGCAATAAAATTGCATGAGACCATTTTTGGAGGGCTTTGCTGATTGGAGATTACAGTGAAATGTAGTGCTCCATGAACACCCCATCCCCTGATATGAATACCAGATGGGGAATTGGAAATTAACTGGAACAATCTTTTTAGTGCGCCAAGGCATCAACACTGAAGGGCTCTCTGCTGCTTTTCAGCCTTCGGATATCGAGAAACTGAGAGAGATGCCAAGTTAATTTGGCGTTTCACCCCTTCTATTATCTTGATATGATTTTCATATTCATCATAAGATTATATTTTATTTTTCAACTGAAAAAGAGTTTTCCATATGTTGAGACGAATATCATGAATTCCATCTTCCATCAACATCTCTGGAATGTCATACTGAGAGTCAGCCAGAGGCCAAAACATGACTGGCACTTCACCTTTCGCTAGATATTTTCTCATATTCAGCACTTCCTCTTTATCATATGATGAAGATTCTTCTACCTGATTAGAACAGAGATGGAGATTCTTTATTTCTTCATCATATTCAACAAAATTGGTAGAGAATTCACTGATTAAACTAGAAGATGAACGACCCAGGGGTGGTTCATAGAATGACCTACACCTCATGCTATCTTCTGATTGAGAAAGTATTTCACCTGCTAGTGGTAAAGCATCAGACATGACTGGCTTCACATTTTCAAGTGCCTCAAGATAAGAGGGATTTCTCATTACTACATTTTCCATTGGATCATTTTCCAGGAAATATGAATTACTACTGCAGAGAGGACTTTCGCAGCTCAATTCATCATCATGGGGAGGACCACCATGGTGGGTTACAGCAAAAGATGAAACCTTATGCTCCTTGATCTTATGGACACACAGAGGGTTCTTGTGGCTCTCATCTGAAGATGATACTTTGAGATCGACCAAATTTTCATGAAGCAAGCCTTCATGAGGAAGTGTCTGATGAAGACCTTCAGAATTAAAGTTCCCACTATTGGAATATAAGGGAGTAGAATCTTGAATTCCAACAGATAATTGTCTGAGGGCTTCAAGAACTCCAATATCGAGCAAGGCCTTATTACAAATTGGCTCTTGATTTCTTGACTGTGCTAGACGGGTCTTCTTATTAGACACCTTCTTACTCACTTTAGGAACCACTTGTTAATGAAAGTTGTCATTATGGGCTGGTGTATGTTCCTGCTCAGGAGAAATGATCAGGTTAGGTTGATTATATCCACTCAAATCAGGTGTATGTTCCTAACTTGGTTGTCCGTATGATATGGGGGAGTATGCCCCATAACCCTCTTGGACTGGAATAGAGGTGTGTGTCTGTTCTGGAGTGAACTATTGATGTGTCACTCCACTGGTAGGGATAGATTTTCATTTCTTTCCCTGTGATGCTGCTGAAGCTGTTATAATATTCTAACAGGAATCTAGAATATGAGTAGGGATTTTCTTCTTCTCTTTCACCATTGACAGAATATGCTTGGTGACTTCAGCTGCCGGAACGAGGATATACGTCCATTCCGTGCTTGGAGTAGGTGTGTGTTCCTGCTCCTTTCCTCCTTTTCATGTTAGTGAATTCTGACAGTACTCATGTTTGGGGGTAGAGAGTTGAGTCTGCCTTCTGTTTTTCATTGGGGATTTCAAATTGACTTCTCCGGGTGCTACCAAATGAGACTGTTGGTAGGCTTGATCAATACTAGCAGGTGTATGTGCCTACTGATTGCACTCCGCTGAACGTGGTTGATGAACTTCCTTTAATACTAATAGACGAGGTTGTTGGCAGGATTGATGAGTGTAAGCAGGTGTATGTGCCTATTTACTAGTTGTCAACACATTGGGTTGGCGGGCTTCATTGTATGTAGTCAGACGACCCTGCTGACTAGATAATGATTTATAAACAAGTGTATGTTCCTGTCTATAGTACCCCACTAGAATTTCCTGGTGGGAATGGCGTGTTACTGCCAGACAAGTCTGCTGGACAGCTGAATTAAAACGGATGGGTGTATGTGCCCTCTCGTTGCTTTCCACCAAGTTCGGTTAGTGGACTTCTCCAGAAATGGTAGAGATAAGAACCTGCTCACTGTTGACCGGATTTCGCCTCTGGCGGTTCATCTTGCCTGCTTGGGTTTATAGAACCTGAGCCGAATGCCTGGAGATGATACCCTCATTATGTTGAGGGTGCACTGCCACACGAGTCTTGTGGAGAGTGTTGATGGTAGCCCTTAGGAAGGAATCCTATCTCCTTGAATTAAGGCCTTCAGGGACCATCTCATTTAACCTCCATAGAATATGGGAGGGAATGTTGATTTCGTTCTGTGGATAACGACCCAAAACAGTTGGACACGGTGGTTGGCACCACCTGTTTCTTGATCACTGGTCGTCACTATCCGGAAAACTAGGGTGAATTATTGACTTATAGGGATTGTCGAACGACCTCTTGAGTTGGAATAGTACCGTTTTGATGGTATTCCTTAACCAGCGCATTTGATACCCAGTGTTGAAGACACTGAGTAGGTGATATCGTCCTCAGAGCGGACAACGATCCAGCAGGAGTAGCAGTAGAGGCATTCACAATAGAGGTATTCACAAGTGTGAACTTAAGAGAAGCCATTTTTGTAACATAGAAGATCTTGGAAAAGAGTGCATGTTTGATATAATAGACATAATCAAGATAAGTTTGGCCACTATATCTTTTGTATGAGCACATATGTTATTGATTGTTTTGTTGGCCATCTCATTGAGTTTAAAGAGGGTCCTAACAAATAAGTAAAACATCACTTTAACTTGGTTAAGGATTCACATAAAGTTCACCATTTTTTGTTTCCTCTGGAAATGGGGATGGCATTGTTTATTTAAGGTTCAAACATTCCAATCGGTTTCTAACGGGTTTGTTCGTAGAACCAGAAACATCCAATGATTCTATATCCATTTGGACCTACTTTCCAAAGGTAGGTTCTCATTAGTTGTGAACTAATGAGGCTTAAGAATTTGCATTGGTCGAGAGGATGGGAGGTCGGACTCATCACACCTTTTTGGGGGGAATTATTGTCTACTCTGGTACTCTCTTTATAGATTTAAGTTATGTTCATGAATCCGTATTAAATTACCAAGTATGAAAATGATCTTTCCTTTAGATCTGACAATCAATGATTAATATGTAGAAGATTTAGAGAATATTTTATATGTATTCGAGGTTCTTCATCGATAGAGAATCATCTATATTTTTTTGGAGAATCTTAGTCAATGGTATCCTTGGAAACATTATATAGAAATCTCTTGGTCATTATGATAACCATACTGGTTTTAAAGCCACTCAGCGGGGCACTTGAAGTTTATTGTCATTCAGAAGGAAATAGATTATTTCAGAGTTGGGATCGTACCTGCAGATGGTCTACCTATGTATCCTTTGTTTTAGAATAGGAATCAGAACCCACATAGTTCGAGTAATGAAGTATGAGGTTTATATATTATTGATGGCTCAAAAAAAGATGTCATAATTACTTTTACTCTCTAAGCACACGTGAGTCAAGCTCGGTATGAGAAACAAGAGGTATTGGTAAAACCTAACAATTGTGCCCTAAAAGATGTAATCATAAGAAATGATGTGGGGATGATGTATATATGACTGCCCAGATAGATAAATATTTGGATTTAATTTAGGGAAGAAATCCGAGAACAAGGTCCATAAAGGTATATGTGCTTTATGGAGATTTGGATACTTAATTTAGGACTTAATCCTGAGAAGGATTCCCAAATTAGAGGGGATTAATGATTGGGTTTTATTCCTGATAAGGAAGTCCAAATCAAAAGTAAATTAAGACTAGTTAAGAGAAATTATGACTGGGGCTTACTCCTAAGGAGGATACCCAGGTTAAAGGGACTTGATAAATGGGGCTTATTCCTGGAAAGGGGGCCCAGGTTTAAGGGACTTGAGAACTGGGGATTATTCCTGAGAAGGAGGCCCAGGTTAAAGGGACTTGAGAACTGAGGCTTATTCCTGAGAAGGAGTCCCAGGTTAAAGGGACTTGAGAACTGGGGCTTATTCCTGAGAAGGAGGCCCAGGTTAAAGGGACTTGAGAACTGGGGCTTATTCCTGATAAGGAGGCCCAAGTTAAAGGGAATTGAGAACTGGGGCTTATTCCTGAGAAGGAGGCCGAGGTTAAAGGGACTTGACAACTGGGGCTTATTCCTGAGAAGGAGACCCAGGTTAAAGAGACTTGAGAACTGGGCCTTATTCCTTAGAAGGAGGCCCAGGTTAAAGGGACTTGAGAACTGGGGATTATTCTTGAGAAGGAGGCCCTGGTTAAGGGGAATTATGACTGGGGCTTACTCACAAGGAGGAGGCCCAGGTTAAGGGAATTTTTAACTTGGGGCTTACTCCTGCGGAGGATGCCCATATTTGGGAATTTAAAGACTGGGGCTTACTCCTGAAAAGGAAGCCCAGGTTAGGGGACTTGGGGCTTACTCCTAAGGAGTATTCCCAGGTTAAGAGAACTTGGACTGGGGCTTACTCCTGAAAAGGAGGCCCATGTTAAGAGAACTTGGACTGGGGATTATTACTGAAAAGGAGGCCCAGGTTAAGAGAACATTGACTGGGGATTACTCCTGAAAAGGAGTCCCAGGTTAAATATCCTCTCATCTTAAAGGATGAGTTTGAATGAATGAAATATCTATCCTTAGTAACATAAAGATATGTAAATCACTAGGTTTTGAGAGATGTTCCACAGAATTTCTTTCAGATAAGGAAGCCAACCCAGGAATCATGCCATAAATGGATTTGAAGAGGGT
The DNA here is from genome assembly GCA_963277665.1 of Viscum album. Taxonomy (NCBI): domain Eukaryota; kingdom Viridiplantae; phylum Streptophyta; class Magnoliopsida; order Santalales; family Viscaceae; genus Viscum; species Viscum album. The sequence goes on from OY728130.1 coordinate 1,562,052,408, forward strand.
TCTGAAGGATAAATCTTGAAGAGGAGAGGTGTATTTGAATAAGATATGTGAATAGGTAGGAGGGGCACCCAAAAAGAAGTAGGCGCGTAGGTCCTGTGTGGGCGCGCAGGTCCTAGTCGTGTAGGTATACCTGCGCGACACATAGGTACCTGCACGACGGTAAACCCATAGGATAATACTTGGGCGAGGCTTGGCTCAAGCCCTTAGTATTATCCCTAGGGGCTTCCAAAAGAGAGGCGCGCAGGTTTTGGTGAAGGGATTGGGCGGCACGCAGGTGTGTCTACTTCCCTTAAGGGTTTAAACACATAGGCGTATAGGTGTTGATGAATTTCAACACTTAGGACTTGTTTCCCCTGTTTAGATCTTCCATTCTAGGTAATAAATTGCCTTAGAAGTGTTTGGAAGACTTCCATAAGAGACTAGGGCGCCGGGAGCTCAAATATGAGTTTTGGAATTTTTCTGTCCTTGAAATGGGGGGCCCACAAGGGGTATTTATAGGCTGCTGAAGACCCTAGGTGAAAATAAAATAGGGTGCGCAGGTCACCTTCACGCCCAAAATGAGGCACGCAGGTATACCTGCGCGACCGTGATGAAACTTGCACGGCCCACGCTGAAGCAAATTCTTGTTTCTGCCCTTGTCAATTTTTGATGTTTCTTCAAAGGATGAATCACTTTATGATAAGGTATTACCCTTTTTCAGTCGTTTAGACTCTACGATGAAAAGGAGCGTCAACACTTTTGAGAATAACTTACTGGCTAGCAATAATTACAAACACTTTCTAGTTTAACTATCAGAGTTACATTAAAATAGATTTGAATTTCAAAGTAATTAGCAGCGGAATATTGAAAATAGTTTAAACTAAAATAAGATGCACATTAGTTTTAACCAAGAATTGCAGTCTCAAGACGATACTTATTCAACTCAAACAGTTTATATAAAACTTTGATCCACACCCTGGATCAGGGTTTACAACAGTACCCAGACTGTCCAGGTCCTCAGACCTCTACCATAGTTCTACGTGTGAAAGCAGCAACAACAACACACAGGCTTTCCAGGTCCTCATAACTCTACCACAATTATACATGGGATACACAGAGGTATAAAGAGTTTGGTGTGAGGATTTCATTATCCTTCAGTTCAGCTTAGGAGTCAGTGTGTGTCCAAATAGACAGAAGCACACACACTGCTCGTAATTTAATAAAAATGATCATAGCAGATCAATAATATGAAGATGAGTTTTGAATTCTATTTTGTGATGTCAATGCATATCTGGACTCCTTTGGATTGAAGCATATGATGCTTTGAGTCCTTCTCTAGAAGTTGTCTGGAAAACAGAGTGTCGTGGTTTTGTTCCTTCACTTCCAGTACAGGTGTTCAGCTTGAATGTGAGAGTATTCCTTCTAGCACTTGAACCTCCTCTTGAACTTATGTTCTTGTTTTCTATGAGTGTTCTTCGAGTTCTTCATGTGTTCTTCTTGTATGTGTCTCTTTGTGCATCCTCTATTTCACACCCTTTGTATGTATCTTTGATCTTCCTTTTATAGCTCATGCGGTGGTTCGACATAAGTCATGATTACTTCTGTAGGTACGAGGTACGGTTCCCTGACATCCCACAAATATCATTAATTAATTTCGGACACAAGGAGTTATTACTTCTGCAGGTACGAGGTACGGTTTCCTGACATCCAACAAACATCATTAATTAATATCAGTTGCATTAAAATCACAAAATATGACCATTTCTAATAACCAAACAGAGAGATAGAGTTTAGAGAAACAGTGACTAGCTTCCATCGATAGCTCTTAGTATCAGTGAACTTGTAGCGATGTACTTGTAATGGTAGGTCTTGCATCAATAACTATTACTCGCTGTAATGGTAGCTTTCCTGTACTAGTAGCTCCATGTTTAGCGGTATCTCTTCATAACGGTGAACTTCTGTCAGTAACTCTTCCTCACTATCAGTAGTTGTTAACATCGGTAGCAGTAGATCTCTCTATCAGTAGCTTCCTCTATCGGTAGCTCCATTCTATCGGTAGCTTATATCGGTGACCTTGTCTATCAGTATACTTATTCTATCGGTGACCTTTGTTTATCGGTAGCTCTATCTGTATTAGTGACTTTAAAACTCGAATGATTATAAAGTATCTGTTCTATGCATTTCATTTCCAGATTGAGTTAGTATCAAGATTAATTATCTTTAAACATTTATAATCATAAATAGACATTGAATATCATATTATAATGATATGATATGATCATTTTGATATTCATATCAACTCATTAGTATGATGTAATAATTAAAAAGTATAATTAATATATAGATAGACATTATTTGGGATTATCAAAGTATATATAAAAATAATTGTTATTATCAAAAAAGTTGAGTCCAACAATCTCTCCCTTTTTGATAATCACAAATTATGGCATTAAAATCCAGAATAAAATTTAATGAATCAAAGTAAAATACATCTGATGGAATTTATCAGTGTGTTCAAATCATAATTCTCAAATGTATCAGAGTTAAACTATGGACAAACATAAGAGTAAAAATAAATAGAATATTTATTTCCCACAAAGAAAAATATTATAATTTTCTCCCCCTTAGTGTAATTTCTCCCCATATTATAATTTTTCTCACCCTTAGTGATTAGAAAAAAAGAGAGAAAACAATGGTGCAGAGCATAAAAGAATAAGAGAGAAAACAGACATTTGAATTTCACATGACAAAGTTACATGAGATAGTAGAAAATTAATACAAGAAGTAAAAATGATTCCTACCAAATGGCCTAGCCAATAATCAATCAACCTCCTCAATAGGTAATTTGGATTTTTCTTTGGGATCATAAGAGGATTTAGGCTTGGTAAGCGTAGGTGAAGGATTGGGAGCACCAGTGCTGATCAAAGGTGGTTGAGCTACTGAAACACTGCCAGGGCTATAATGAGTACTCCATTGTGTGATCATAGGAGTAAGACTTCTGATTGCTTGATCTGGAGTCAACTGAAGTGCATAAGTAGACTAACCAGAGGTAGGTAGGGATGGAGGTATAGTGATAAGCGTATTGTCCACATAGAAGAATGGTAGTAAGAGATTCCTAAAATCCATGATGATACCTCCCCCTCTCTCCATAGTAGAGATAAAATCATCCTTGTTCTCCATAAATTTGTCCAAAACAGGGGTCAAATCTCTGAGCGTACTAACTTGTTCTTTGAAGGCTTGAGTAACTGAGGGCATTTTCAGATTCTCTAACAACATCTTGAAATGATTGGTTAGCTGATGCTTGGTGTACACTCTCTGAAAATAGTGTTCAATTTTGTCTTTGATTTCATTTTGGGCTGCAGTAGCATCTCTCATATAATCTTGGACGATTTTTTTAATATCCCTGGTGGTAGTAATCACTTGGGAATCAGATGATGTACTGGTACTAACTTGACCAAGTTCTTCTTTCAGCACAGATCTAAACTGTTCAACATCAACTAAAACTCTAGAGGTACCAAGAGGTTTTACAGTAAAAGCTACTGTTTCTTTGAAGGATTGTGTCAAACTACATATTTAATTTTTCACAACAAAATTCTGAGTATTGACATGCGTTTTTATAGTCTTCTTAAAATCTGAAAACACATCCAAAAACTATTTCACTACACCTCGAATGTAGTTGATGTCAGTATCAACTTGATATTTAGAACCCATGAAGGCGTCAAAAGAAGCAACAGATTGCTTCAAAGTATCAATAGCCTCTGTCAAACTTTTAATTTGATTTTTACATTCTTTTACTTCATCCATCATTTCTATCATAGCACTTTAAATAACACTTCCTAGAGAATATACCAAAGAACTTTCCATCTTACTTAGATCTTCAACAAAACAGTTTTTCAATTCCGATTTTTGTGCCTCAAGATCTCCTTTTCTCACAATGTCTTCAGGCAGAGCTAGAGGAGCTACTGGTTGAGCAGTAACTTCCTCTGAGAAAATATCATAAGACACAGGATGTCTTCTAATGTGTGTCTCATCATCAAAATTAGTATAGTATAGTCCCAATACAACATATCCTAGATCCATAGACCAATCTTCCACTTAATAGGTCACCGAAACTGATCTTGTCCTTACAAGTTTCTCCTCCTCAACCTGAGCTTCCATCACTATATTTGTAGCAGCAGTAACAACAGCCTCATTGGGTACTCCCACTTTAAAAGATTCATCTACAACCATATTCATATCCAAGCTAGGTTGCACAGGCTGTGGTATGTCAGCAATAGGTATTGGTCTGTCTACTTCAAGAATCTCCTCAACATGCATAATAGAGTTCTAAATCAGAGGAATGAGACTCAAACAGGTACTTCCATTCTCAGATACTTATTCCTCTTCATCGTCACTACTATTGGAATATGGACAGGTCTCCCTATGATCTGATCTAGGCAGGTCTTCCTCATTTACAGATATTTCTTCAGCAGTTTCTCCTTGAATTGATTCCCTTCTAGGTAGGGTCACATGTGAACTTACCTTTACACATGATACCTTTCCAGCAACTGGGCTTGGAGAAAAATTAGGATCCCCTCCATCTTCTATAGAGGTATCTTCATCAGCATCATCATCACTATATTGAGGTTCTTCCTCATCAGGTCCTATACCTAGATCTCTCTTATCTCTTGGCCGATTGGGATGCTGAACAGGGTTAAATTTATCATAAATTTTCTCATCGTCATTTAACAATTCCCTTTTCCATGGGTTCCAACCAATCTTCATGTACTTACAAACTATTTTTTAATACGAAAGTTGTATCTGACAACCACTATCTCATCCTGAGACTCAGCCACACCTTTTACCTTGATCATCAAAGAGATCAGCTTTGTAAAGAATCGAGCATTTGTTTTTGATTTTGGCTTGGTCATATCTTCGATTTGAATCATCAGAAGCCTACACAAATTCACTTTGACACCATGCCTTAGCAGATACAACAAGAATATATCTTGGAATCTAAGGTTTGTAAAATCCCCTCTTTTGGGACTTAACACATGCTGGATAAATTTGAACAGTAACCGGTTTTCTCGATCCATTTCTGTAGAAACTACTTTTCTTGGTGTGCCATCTCCAGTGAGCTCTTCCAAAACAGTTTCATACTCAAAAATGTCTCTAGTGGGGGGTACTAACTTTGAGAAATATCCAAACTCATCCTTGTGTGGAACTTTCAAGAACTCATCCCATTCAATGGAAGAAAAAGATATTATCTTGTCATTCACTATTGATACCATTCTGTTCTCAATTTGAGATTTCTCAAAATGAACAAACTTATAGAATTCATTTACCAATTTAGGATAATAAGTACCATCGTTATTTTCAAAACATACGAGCCACCTTTGTTCCTCCAAAATCATTAGAATCAAAGATTTGTTGGGAAGGAGCCATTATGCATAGAGTTCTTTCTCAATTATGATATTTCTATTTAGTAAGTGCGGGTTCACTACACTCTTCTCACGACTTGTTCCACTCCCACTACCTTTAGATCCTTATTTTTTCCTCTTTGCACTTGGTGCATCACCATCATCTCTGACTACCGGCCTTTTTACTCTTTCCATTTCCAAAATAAAGAACTTAGGGTTCGCAAGAAATACTGGGGTTCGAGAAGTAAGTTTTGAAGAGAAGAGAGTTCGCGGTGGACTGAAACGTGACTTAAAATTAATTTTTATCATTTTGGAATCAGGATGTAATAAAAAAAATACATTAAAAATAATAAATATTTCCATTAAAAACATGAAATCCAGACAGTGCAAAAACATATTGGTGACAACTATCGGTGAGAATCCTAATGGTGAGGTCTCTCTAACGGTGAGTTTTATCTATCGGTGAGGTTTCACTAATAGTGTGGTTTCTATAATGGTGAGGTTTCTCTAACGGTGAGGTTTCACTAATGGTGAGGTTTCTCTAATGGTGAGGATTTTCTTACAGTGAGGTTTCCCTAACAGTGAGGATTTTCTAACAATGAGTTTTCCTTAACAGTGAGGATTTTCTAACAATGTGGTTTCTCTAACAGTGAGGTTTCACTAACGGTGAGGATTTCTCTAACAGTGAGGTTTCACTAACGGTGAGGTTTTACATCAATGAGCTTAGTCTTAGAGTGAGATATAGGATTCTTAGAGATATTGATCACACTTGTATTATCACAGTTTATAGAAACATGCCTAAATTGATATCCATAGTCCAATAAGGTATGTTTTATCCACATAATTTGTGCACAGTAACTACCAACAGCTATGTACTCTACTTCAACAGTAGGCAATGAAACAGAATTCTTCATTTTACTACTCCATGATACTAATGACTTACCTAGAAAGTGACATGTTCTAGAAGTGATCTTCCTATCTAACTTGCAACCAGAAAATTCAGCATTTGAATAACTTATTAAATCGAATGATTGTCCTTTTAGATAAAATAATCCTAAATTATTAGTATGTTTAAGATTTTTGAAAATCTTTTTAACAGTGAGCAAGTGTGACTCTTTTGGATTAGCTTGAAATCTTGCACACATACACACGCTAAACATAATATCTGGTAGACTTGCAGTAAGATAAAGTAAACTCCCAACATACCTCTATAATTGGTTTGATCCAGTGGTTTCCCAGTTTCATCTGCATCCAATTTACAAGTGGTACTCATAGGTGTATCACTTTCCTTATTACTATCCAAACCAAAATGTTTTAAAATATCCTTTATATATTTACTTTGATTTAAAATAATACCATTTTCATTTTGAAAAATATGAAATCCAATAAAATATTTGAGTTCTCCCATTAAACTCATTTCAAATTCACTTTGCATACTCTTTGAAAAATCAATATATAAATCATTTTTAGAAGATCCTAAAATAATATCATCAACATAGATTTGTACTATCAAAACATATTTGTAAATCCTTTTGATAAAAATATTTTGATCAGAAATCCCTTTAATAAAACCTTTTAAAATAAGAAAATTACTAAGTCTATCATACCAAGCTTGTGGATCTTGTTTTAAACCATACAAAGCTTTAGAAAGTTTAAAAACTTGATTTGTAAAATTAGAATTTGTAAATCCAGGTGGTTGTTCAACAAAAACATCTTCAATTATAAAAACATTTAGAAAATCACTTTTAACATCCATTTGATATAACATGAAATTCAGATGAGCAGCACAATCAAGTACAATTCTAATAGCTTCTAACCGAGATACTGGTGGAAAGGTTTCCTCATAGTCTATTCCTTATTCTTGACTATATCCTTGTAAAACTAACCTAGCTTTGTTTCTAACTATATTTCTGGACTCATCAAATTTATTTTTAAAAACCCATTTAGTGCCTATGGTCAAAGTTTCCATAGGTCTATCTACTAATTCCCGGACTTTGTTTCTTTCAAATTGATTTAACTCTTCTTGCATAACCATTACCCAAAATTCATCATTGATAGCATCATTGATATTTTTAGGTTCTGACTGTGAAATAAAAGCTTAATGTTAAACCTGATTTCTTAGAGAAGCCCTAGTATGAGTTCCTCTATCCAAATATCCTACAATAGCATCTAAAGGATGGGTTTTAAGTGTCCTAGTTTGTCTAGAAAAAGTAGGGCTATAAATTTTAGGTTCATTTATAGATTCGGGTTCAATAGAAACAGGCTCTGAAAAATTTCCAGAACTGGTTGTCTTAACAACAGGTTCACTGTTTTGGTCATTAAGGTTTAGAATTGACATATCTTCTTCAAGATTTTCAAGAGGGGTATTAGGTTCATGTGGATCATTTTCATCAAATTTGATGTGTACAGATTCTTCCACACATTTGGTCCTCTTATTAAATACTCTGTAATCTTTTCTAGATATAGAATAACCTAAAAATATTCCTTCATTGCTTTTGGATGAAAACTTATCAAGATTATCATTAGTGTTGAGAATAAATACTTTGCAACCAAAATCTCTAAAGTAAATAACTTTAGGCTTAATATTATTCCACAGTTCATAAGGGGTCTTTTTAAGAACAGGTCTAATCAAGACTCTATTTATAATATAACAAGTTGTATTTACAGCTTCATCCCAGAAGTAAACAGGTAAGTCATACTCATTGAGCATAGTTCTTGTAATTTTTTGAAGGGTTTTATTCCTTCTTTATACTACACCATTCTGTTGAGGTGTCCTAGGGGAAGAGAAGTTGTGACTGTAGCCATTGTGTGATTAATAGGTTTCAAAGTCATGATTTTCAAACTCACGAACATGATCACTTCTCAAGGTCTTAATCTTAAGTCCACTAAGGTTTTCTACAGACTTTGAGTATTTGATAAAATAATAACAAGCTTAAATTTTGTGACAAATAAAATTTACCCAAGTGTATCTAGAAAAGTCATCTACTGGAGCATAGAAATAGTGCTTCCCATTTAAGCTAGAAAGTCTAGATGGTCCAAATAAATCCATATAAACTAATGCGAGAGGTTGAGAAGTTGAAACTTCTTTCTTTGATTTGAAAGAAACATTATGTTGCTTGACCTTTTGATAGGGATTACAAACTTTTTCTATTGGTAATTTTAGTTTGGGTAGCTCTCTAACTAAACCTTTCCTAGTTAGTTTCTTAAGTGAATGAACATTGCAGTGTCCTAATCATCTGTACCATAGCCAATATTTTTTATGAAAAACATTTAAACAAGTAACCTTTTGTTTGGAAAAAGAATTTAAATCTACAGCATATACATTTTCAACTCTTAAAGTAGTAAATACCAAAATATTTTTAGAATCAAATACATTTCAAGAATCATTTTCAAATTTAACATTGAAACCATCATCAAACAGCTAAGAAATTCTTAACAGATTGTATTTTAGTGCATTAACAAATAATAATTTAGAAATTAAATTGAATCATTGTTACCAATCTGGCCTAAGTCGATGATATTTCCTTATGAGTTGCCACCAAAGGTGACATGTCCTCCATAAAATTTGATTAAGCTCTTAAATCATGAGTAGTCTCCCATCATATGACTTGAAAAGCCAATGTTCAAGTACTATATCTTCTGACATGAACTTTTTAAGAAAGTTTCCTACAAAATAGATTTAGACATAAGATAATTTTGGTACCCAGATTTTCTTGGGTCCAGAAAGGTTAGAAAGTAAAACTTTAGGCACCCATATTTGTCTAATGGGTTTTCTATAATCAATAGATTCAAGCAATTTTGATAAATATACTTTTTTTAGGCTATAAGAATTTGAATAGCTTGATGAAGCATAAGAATTTCCAGAACTGGAACTAGCAGCATACTGTCCAGATTTTGGAATAAATTTATTCTTAATAATCTATCTCTTTCCAGGTTGGTATCCTAAACCAGTAGTATACTTTGGTGCAACTTTCTTTCCAAGAATTTGAGTGAGAGTATTCTTTCCATTTGTAAACTTCTCTATGTCTTTTCTAAGTTTCTCGTGGGATAATTTAAGTTCAGTATTCTCCTTTAACATATGAGCATTCTTTTCCTTTTCTATACTAAGATCAGATTTAACAGTACTAGTCAAGGCATACTATTTCTTTAATTATTTGTACTTATCTTTCATATCATTACAAGTATCTTCCAACACATTACAATATTCAAATAATTCATCTTTAGACATATTATCATCATTATTTGAATCACTTTCATTCCCATAATAATAATTATTGTCCATAGGGGAATTAAGTGTTAGCTTAGATGTTTCAGTCATGAAACACATGTTGGCATGATTCTTTTCCTCAGAATCAGAAGCTTAAGATCTACTTGAGCAATCTTCCAAAGCACTCCATGTAGCTTTCATAGCTTTCTTATATTTTTTTCCTTCAAATCATATTTCTTCTTAAATTTCAGTTTTGGACAGTCAGCTTTGGCATGCCCTTTTCTTTTACATTCATAATAGACTATCATATCATCTTTATCATCTTTCTTCCAATCTTTCTTCCAATTTCCTCGTTGGTCATACATATGCTTATAATTTTATTTTCTGAAAAAAAAAATCTTCTTATAGAATTTCTTGAATATCCTAACTATATGAGCCATCTCTTCATCACTATCTGAATCTGAAACTTCACTTGTTGAGCTTTCGACAGGTATGTGGACTTTCTCCTTGTCCTTGGTCATTGAGGCAGTAGACTTAAATTCCACTAACTTCTTCTTAGGTTCATCATCTTCCTCTTTTTTTCCTTTAGCTATTATTCATACATCATCAACTTACCAATCATCTCCTTGACAGGTAGCTTTCCAATGTCACATGATTCTCGTATAGAGACAGAGGTTCCTCTCCATCTGTCTGGTAGGCATCTCAGTATCCTCATGATTTTCTCTTTTTCTAGAACAGCTTTTCCCAGTGATCTCATTGTATTAACTATCTCATTAAACATGAGATACATATCAGAAATATATTCATCATATTTCATTTTTAAATTATCATACTTAATAGTGTATGAATTTAGTCTCATTTCCTTAACATTGGTTGTTCCATCATGGTAAATAGCCAAAGTATCCCAAATTTCATAAGAAGTATTACAAGCAGATATTCGATTAAATTCTTCATATCCTAAAGCACAATACAGAGCAATCATTACTTTACAATTATTATTATAAGAAGCTTTCGTAGGTTCATCCCAAGTAGTTCTAATAGTTTCTGGAATTATATACTAAGTCTCTATTGCAGTCCAGATGTCAAATCACATACTTTATAAGTGAATTTTCATTTTGATTTTCCATTGGGCATAATTGACACCATTAAAGAAAGGTGTCATGTTAGTAGCCACACCATATAATCTATTATACATAATAACTAAGTTTCAAAAAGATATATAAGGATGTAAAAATTTAGAATTAATAGAAATTTTGAGATCTTAAAGATACAACTAAAATCACAGTTGAAAACTTTTCCCAAATAGAGGGTTTTGAAAAACTTTTATCAACTACCTTTGATACCAAATGTTGGTCAGAGTGGATACTCAAGAGGGGGTGAATTGAGTTCCTATTAAAAATACCTGTTTAAAATATTTATATTGAAATCCCCCAATTCATAAAACAAGTTAAACTGTAGTGAATTTATAAAGATTGTAAGTGTTCAATTAGTTTCTCAAAGATTGATTATTTCTCATTTAACTTAATCTAAAGATTAAGTTAGCTTTTGAAACTAAATTACTGGCTAGAAATAATTACAAACACATTCTAGTTAAACTATCATAGTTACTTTAAAATAGATTTGAATTTCAAAGTAATTAGAAGTGGAATATTGAAAATATTTTAAACTAAAATAAGATGCAAAACAATTTTAACCAAGAGGTTCAGTCTCAAGATGAGACTTAGTACTCTCAAACAGATTATATAAAACTTTGATCCACACCCTGGATCAGGGTTTACAACAGTATTCAGACTGTCCAGGTCCTTAAAACTCTACCACAGTTCTACGTGTGAAAGCGGAAACAATAGTACATAGGTTGTCCAGGTCCTCAGACCTCTACCATAGTTATATGTGGGATACACAAAGGTATAAAGAGTTCGGTGTAAGGATTTCATTATCCTTTAGTTCAGCTTAGGAGTCAGTGTGTGTCCAAATAGACAGAAGCACACACACTGCTTGTAATGTAATAAAAATGATCACAACAGAGCAATAATATGGAGATGAGTTTAGAATGCTATTTTGTGATGTCAATGCATCTCTGGACTCCTTTGGATTGAAGCAGATGAAGCTTTGAGTCCTTCTCTGGAAGTTGTAAAGAAAACAGAGTGTCGTGGTTTTGTTCCATCACTTCAAGTACAAGTGTTCAGCTTGAATGTGAGAGTATTCCTTGTATCACTTGAACTTACTCTTGAACATATGTTCTTGATTTCTATGAGTGTTCTTCATGTTCTTTGTGTGTTATTTTCGTATGTGTCTCTTTGTGCATTCTTGTTGGGAAAAAATCCATTGAGGTAACATTGCAGTATTTTTTGGGTTGATTGTGTTTGTTGACAAATCAGGTTTCCATGGAGAATTGTCGAGTTCCAAATAAGTTTTTGACAATGCTTGTTGACAAAGAACGATGACAAAGGAAGGACGATCTGGAGGCGGTACAAAAGAGCAATACAAGGTGGCGCCGTTTCCCAGTGTTTGCCAAATTTTTGGGGTCCAAAATTTGGAATTTGGTGAGCATCGCGAAAATCGGATTTCCATGAAGAGCATAATTTAATATGGCAAAGGCATGAATTTCGCGAAGATAGGATGCATGGTTTGGATTTCGCGAAGACCAGAAAAATGGAGGTGGTGATGCTTCGCGATTACGTCAAAGCTTCGTGAACGTCATATTTGAAGCGCATCGCAGCGGTGAAGGGATTTGTGAGGGAGCTTCACGGCGAAGGCGCGAAGGAATGTTGACGGTAATGCTCCGCGATTACGACGAGCTCCGTGAATGTAAAATTGTCGTGGTGCTTCGCGATTTGGACAGAATTCCGGTGGAAACTTCGGAGCTTCGCGATTTGAGATGACGTGGCGTTGACTTCATGCGGAAAGTTCGAGGGTCGGTGGAATCGCCTATAAATAGAGGCCGACCCCCTCGAGAGAAGAAGAGAGAATTTTTAGAGAAAATCCATTGCTCTCAGTTCGCAGAGGTGGTTCGCGAAGGCAGTGTGCTTCGCGAAAGAGGAGCTTCGCGGCAGCTATTATAGCTTCGCGAATCCTGAGAGCTCCACATTGACTTAGTAAGCTTCGCGAGGGTCGTTGCTTTGCGATGGTTTGAGCATCACGAGAGTGCTTCGCGAAAAGGTAGGAGCTTTGCGAAGGCTTGTTTTGAGCTTCGCGAAATTGGGAGCTTCGCGAAGTAGGGTGCTTTGCGAAGGTACATTCCAAAGGTAGTTGCCCACTGGTCATAGGAAAAGAGGTATTCATCAGTGGATAAAAGGTGGACTTTAACAGATCATCTATCAATAGTTGAGGATGCATTCATTCATGTAAGTGAAGAGACCTACAGGTCTATAAACTGTGAGTGGATCCCTTCCAAGTGTAGTGAGCAAAGGAAGAGGAAAAAGGTGATTCTCTCCACCAGTAGTGATCCAGAGAGAGAGAAACAGGGAGTGACCCTTGGGAAAGCAGTGAGCTGACCCTAAACATTATAAGGGCAGTGAGCCTGGGCATAGAAGTGATCTAGCCCGAACCATTGTATCCACAGCTAGTGAAGTATAGTGGAATTTGGTACGACCGGCAACCTGTCGGCGTATGCTCCTTGGACGTAGCCCTTAGCGGTGAACCAAGTAAAATTGTTGTGTCATGTGCTTGCTTTACTTTCTGTTTGTATTGTGAAACAGGAAAAGAGAGAATAATGTTTTTCTTAACAGCGAAACAAGGTCAGAACGGGCTTTAATTTTAAATTAGTCATACCCTGATTCACCCCCCCCCCTCTCAGGGTATTCAGCCCTGTGGACCTAACAATTGGTATCAGAGGGAAAGGTTGACAGTTGTTCTTCTCTCAAATGGAGGTCACTAATCATATAGGGATTCCGATCTTCGACGGATGTAATTTTTAGATATGGAAGAATCGAATGCAACACTACTTCCGATCTTTGGGAATGGATGTGTTTTCAGCAGCTATGCATGGTATCACAGCTGATATTACTAGTGGTGCATTATCAGAAGCTGAGAATAAAGAGTTGGATGCTGATTCCAAAGCAATCAATGCCTTAGGGGGAGCCCTTTCCAATCCCATATATACAAAGGTGATGGAATGAAAAGCGTCACATGCCATGTGGGAAAAGCTTTTGAATATTTATGAAGGGGATACAAAAGTCATAGAGGCAAAGCTGCAAGTGTTGTGGAACAAGTATGAAGATCTGATAATGAACCCAAATGAGTCTGTTGATGCATTATTTGACATGGTAAATGTTGTGGTAGAAGACATGCGGGGTCTTGGAGAAATTATCGAATATATAAAAATTGTGAAGCGCATATTGAGAAAACTTCCACCTCAGTTCAATCTGAAAGTTTCTGTTTTGGAAGATAAAGACCCAAAAGAACTGACATTGGATAACCTGCACAGCACTCTTGTTGCATATGAAATGAGAAACGATGATAACGAGACTGTGGAAAAGGGGAAATCCAAAGAGGTGGCATTCAAGGCCATGAAGAAACTCACCATTGAAGATTCTAATGAATAAGAAGAGACAGATGAGGTGATGTCATTCATTTCTTCAAATCTGCAAAGAGGAAGATGAAAGTTTAAAGGTAAACTTCCACTAGCATGCTTTCGATGTGGAAAGGTTGGTCATCTTGCGGAAATATTCCCCAAGACATTCCAAGATAATGATGATGATGATGATGAAGTTGAAATTTCCAAGAAGAAGACTTCAGCGTTTTTGAAAGGGAAGAAGCAATTTAAGAGAAATTTCTTCAAGAAAAAGAATCTTCTTTCACAAGAATTTGAAAGTTCAGATGAGTTTGATGATGAATAGGTTGAGGAAATATAAAATTGGAGAGATCGTGGGGTAAATGCCTTGGTGGCTATTTTTGGTAGTTCTCAGAAAAAGGAAGAAGCTGACGCTGAGGAAGAAGAAGAAATTGAAGGGAGAGTTGACATGGAAACTGAATTAGAAGAAGCTCTTGAAGAGATAGATGTTTGGAGAGCAAAAACAAAGAAATCCAACAAGGTGGTACATGATGCCAAACTCTACTTGCAACAAGAATAAGAAGAGAAGTTTGAGATAGTGAAAGAAATTAAAGATATTAAGTCTTCCAGGCCAGAGCGCACAGAAAAGGTTGATGAGCATAAGCTCAATATTGAAGAACATAAAAGGTAGATCAATTGCTTGAATAGAAAAGTGAAAGATCACATCAAGCGTATCAAAGAGCTTGAAGAGGAAGTTGTCGGTCTACGGAGAAAAGTTAAAGACTAGGAAAAACCTTTAAATCCCAACACATTCTTGGGAAAGCAGGTCATCACAAAGACTAAAAAGGAGAAAGAAGAGCCTAGTATTTCAGAAGGAAAGAAGCAGCAATTGAGCTCAAAAGTTAAGGCTAATTCATGGCTTAATCAGAAACAAAAATTTGTGGCAGTTGAAGTCAAACCGCAAGCACCCATCCCGAGATTGAAGGTGGATTTGGGCACAAAGCAGAATCAGAATATTCAGAGATCCCAAGGGGAAACTTGTAGTGTTGAAGTAATATGAAGGAATGCACCTTATATTAGGTGTTATTGTTGTGGAAAGATGGGACATTCACAGTATGTATGTTCCATAGCCAATAGATATCGAAGGGAACAAGAATAGAGATGTCATCCAAACAGAGAACGGTTTTCCAGAACATATTTCGAAGGACACTATTTTTGGTGTGGAGGATTTGGGCATATGGCTAGGTACTGTACTTCGACCATTCAGAGAAATGTGCCAAAGTAGAATCAAAACGTTCGCAAGCAGTAGGTCAATAAACCGACAGGTGAGTTAAAAATGAAGAATAGATTTGCGGCTTTGCAAGATGAGGCTGGTCCATCATACTCTGAGAAAGAACAAAAGTCTCAATCTATGTCGAGTGTGAAGGCAAAAGTATGGACCAAGAAGAAGAAAGAAGAAAAGGCAGTAGTTGTGGAAATTTCCCTTAAAGCATCAGATTTATCTGGTGTGTGGATCCTTGATAGTGGTTTCACATCCCACATGACGGGTAATAAGGATCTTGTTACAGGCATCAAATATGACAAAGAAGGAGTTTTCAAATTTGGAAATGATGAAGGCCTGAAGATTGTTGGCTCAGGGAAAACCAAGTTTGGGGGAAAAGAGATGAGACGTGCTGATGTCTTGGTAGTAGAGGGTCTTAGTCATAACTTACTCAGTGTCAGTCAATTATGTGACTCTGGGAACTCTTTCCGATTTACCAAGAAGATGTGTGTTGTGAAAGGAAAAGATGGAGCAGCTGTTCTACAGGGAAAAGGGTCAAATGGAAATCTCTACCTTTTAGGTGGGGAAGAAGATACATGTCTTTTATCTAGAGAGGAAGAAAACCAGCTGTGGCATAAGCAACTTGGTCATCTATGCCAACCATCTATGGAGGATCTCGTAAAGTGTGATGCTGCTAGAGACATTCTCAAACTATCACGTGATCGCACTCATACGTGTGATGCTTGCCAACAGGGGAAGATCATCAGAAAGACATATAGGCCAAAGGAACAGAAATCAACTAGAGTGCTCGAACTGGTTCATGCTGATGTATGTGGACCTATCTCACCACGAGCTATAAATGGGAAAAGGTACTTTGTTCTTTTCATTGATGATTATAGCAGAATGGTCTGGGTATTTGTCATTACCCATAAGACAGAGGTGTTTAGTTGCATAAAACAGTACAGGAGGGAATTAGAAAGTATGCTTGGGTAGAACATTTTGAAGTTCCGTACAGACAACGGTACAGAACTCACAAACAGTAAAGTGGAAGAGCATCTCGAGAAACACGGGATAAGGCATCAAGTTTCATCAGTAAGAACTCCCCAATAGAATGGTGTGGTTGAGAAGAGAAATCGGATCATGAATAACATGACCAGAACGATTCTTATTGACAAAGACCTACTAGAGAAATTTTGGAAGGAAGTAGTGTTGACATCGGTCTATGTTTCAAATAGGTCTATGTTGTGTCCGAAGCAAGGGAAGACTCCGTATGAACTGTGGTATGGAAAGAAGCCAACGTTGAAATACTTTTGAATCTTTGGAATTAAGTGTTTCATTCTCAATAAAGAAAATCATAGGAAGTTTGAGGCACGAGGAGATGAGGGGATATTTCTTGGCTACTCAGGGAAAAGCAAAGCGTATAAATGCTTCAACAAAAGGCAGGGAAAAAATATTGAGATCAATGATGTCACTATAGTTGAAAATGAACAGAATACTCAACGACCCAGTAAACAGTTCTTGGATGAAAGTGATGATGAGGTAAGCAACACAGGGGGAGCAGAAGTGGCTGATGCTGACTCAGAAGAAGATACTGATGATGAATAAGAAAGTGTCAAGTCTGTGTCTGTAAGGAAGCCAAAGAATCGAGATGAAATTGATATGCATAATATCATTGGTGATCAGACAGCTCTAGTTCAGACTCGAAGAATGAAGTCACTACAGTAAACATCGTTTTTATCTCAGGTGGAGTCGAAATGTTTTTCCGATGCAGCTGAAGATGAAAACTGTGTTCAGGCTATGAATGAAGAGCTTGATCAAATCGAGAAGAACCAGACATGGGAGATTGTTTCAAGGCCAGTAGACAAGAATTTCATCGGGACTAAATGCGTCTATCGCAACAAGATGAATGAAGATGGCACAGTTATTCGGAACAAAGCACGACTAGTGTGCAAGGGGTACTCCCAGATCGAGGGAATAGATGTTGATGAGACATTTGCACCGGTTGCAAGGCTGGAGATAATCAGATTATTTTTGGCCATAGTAGTGCAAAGAAAGTTCAAAGTGTTCCAGATGGATGTCAAATCTGCATTCTTGAATGGGGTTCTTGAAGAAGAGGTGTATATTGAGAAGCTAGATGGTTTTCTCATTCATGAGGATGAGAACAAAGTTTGCAGGCTGAAGAAGGCATTGTATGGGCTGAAACAAGCACCAAGAGCATGGTACTCAAGGCTTGATCAGTACTTGAAGAATCTTGGTTTTTAGCGTGGAGGAGTTGATTACAATATTTATTTCATCAATAAAAGTAATCAAAGGATGATGGTGTTGGTTTATGTCAATGACATAATATTTGGCGGATCAGATGAAGCTCAGTGCAGACAGTTTTCCGAATTCATGAAAAATGAGTTTGAAATGTCAATGATTGGAGAGATAACATTTTTCCTTGGTCTACAGGTGACACAAGGAAGGAATTGAACATTAATTTCTCAATATAAATATGCCAAGGAGGTCCTAAGAAGGTTTGGAATGGAAAATTCCAAGGAGATGAAGACTCTGGTGGCTACCCGGATGAAATTATCAAAAGATGAGGATGGCAAGGCAGTTAATATCACAGAATACAGGAAAATCATTGGAAGTCTGTTGTACTTAACCACAACAAGTCCTGATATTGTTTTCGCCACTTTCCAAGCAGCGAGATATCAGAGTAATCCCAAGGAAATCCACATGCTTGCAGTGAAAATAATACTTCGGTATATCCAGGGCACAGTGGATTTCGGCTTGACATATACTGATAAATTTCAGACAGAGTTATTGGGATATACTGATGCAGACTAGGCCGGTTCAGCGGATGATAGGAAATCAACGTCAGGTGGTGCTTTCTATCTTGGTGAATTGTGTATTTCATGGATAAAAAAGAAGAAAGATTTCATTTCATTGAGCACCGCGGAAGCTGAGTATATTGCGGCCACTCAAGCATTCACATAGTTATTATGGATGAAGCAGCAGCTTGAAGATATGGGAGTTGAAGTGAAGTCTCCGATCGGAATCCAGTGCGATAACTCAAGTGCTATAAATCACAGCAAAAATCTCGTCCATCACTCAAGGACAAAGCACATCGAGATAAAGTATCATTTTATCAAGGAGAAATTTGAGCAGGGAATCGTGAAGTTGGAGTATGTGCCTACAGCACTACAGGTTGCAGACATTCTGACAAAGGCCTTACCCAAGGAAGTATTTGAAAGGCATCGACTGGCTTTGGTAGTTCAGTCGATTCCCTGCACTTGAAATAGTGTGGATGTGGGACCCCCCCCCCCCCTCTCCCCGAGGTATGATGTGTTTTTCCCTATTGTGTTGATATGTGTTCTCTACTATGTTACAGACTACAAAGGAGTGACTTTTGGGTTCGTTGACAAAGGGGGAGAAAATAGTGATTGTTCAAGGGGGAGACAGTGTGGAGATTTGATAAATCATGAATGATATGGGGAGAAGCTGACAGGTGGAGCATCCATATAGGGGGAGTGCAAGCAGAAAGGGTGAGAGTATTAAACATGATGATGCTAGAAGTGATCGATCAAAGAATAGATATCACGACAGCTGAGGATCGTGATAAAAGCAGAACAGTGGTGTTGGAATAGTGTGAAAAGGTGTCCAGCTATCATCAATTGGGATCAGTGTGGTTCAAAAATTGATATCAATTTAAGAATTGGTATCATGTTGGAATCGACAATTGGTGTTTGAGATGAAGTGATTCATTGATGAACTTTTCATACTACTCTTGTTTCTCACGCCGATCATTGCTCATGTGGGCTTAGAGTACGTGTTAAGTGAATCCTTGAACGCTATCAGAATCGTAAGAGGCAAATGGTGGTAGTGGCTGGAAGAAGACTTTGTGAGGTATCAAAGTGTAGAAAATCATTCTGAGCAGAGTTGTGAAGAGTTGTCAACAAACCCAAAGGAGGAGATTGTTGGGAAAAAATCCCTCAAGGTAACATTGCATTATTTTTTGTGTTGATTGTGTTTGTTGACAAAGCAGGTTTCCATGGAGAATTGTCTAGTTCCAAATAATTTGTTGACAATCCTTGTTGATAAAGAACGATGACAAAGGAAAGGACGATCTGAAGGCGGTACAAAAGAGCAGTACAAGGTGGCGCCGTTTCCGAGTGTTTTCCAAATTTTTGGCGTCCAAAATTTGGAATTTGGTGAGCATCGCGAAAATAGGATTTCCATGAAGAGCATAATTTAATATGGAAAAGACATGAATTTCACAAAGATAGGATGCATGGTTTGGATTTCGCAAAGACCAGAAAAATAGAGGCGGTGATGCTTCACGATTACGTCAAAGCTTCGCGAACGTCAGAGTTGAAGCACATCGCGGCGGTGAAGGGATTTGCGAGGGAGCTTCGCGGTGAAGGCGCAAAGGAATGTTGACGGTAATGCTCCATGATTATGACGAGCTCCGCGAACGGAAAATTGCCATGGTGCTTCGCGATTTGGACAGAATTCTGGCGGAAACATTGGAGCTTCGCGATTTGAGATGACGTGACGTTGACTTCGCACGGAAAGTTCGAGGGTCGGTGGAATCGCCTATAAATAGAGGCCGACCCCCTCGAGAGAAGAAGATAGAATTTTCAAAGAAAATCCATTGCTCTCGGTTCGCATAGGTGGTTCGCGAAGGCAGTGTTCTTCGCAAAAGAGGAGCTTCGCGGCAGCTATTGTAGCTCCGCGAATCCTGAGAGCTCCGCGTTGACTTAGTAAGCTTCGCGAGGGCCGTTGCTTTGCGACGGCTTGAGCTTCGCGAGAGTGTTTCACGAAAAGGCAGGAGCTTCGCGAAGGCTTGTTTTGAGCTTTGCGAAATTGGGAGCTTCGCAAAGTAGGGTGCTTTGCAAAGGTACATTCCAAAGGTAGTTTCCCAGTGGTCAGAGGCAAAGAGGTATTCATCAGTGGATGAAAGTTGGACTTTAACCGAGCATCTATCAATAGTTGAGGATGTGTTCATTCATGCAAGTTAAGAGACCTACAGGTCTATAGACTGTGAGTGGATCCCTTCTAAGTGCAGTGAGCATAGGAAGAGGAAAAAGGTGATCTTCTCCACTGGCAGTGAGCCAGAGAGAGAGAAACAGGGAGTGACTCTTGGGAAAGTAGTGAGCTTACCCTAAACATTGTAAGGGAAGTGATCCTGGGCATAGAAGTGATCTAGCCCGAACCATTGTATCCATAGCTAGTGAAGTATAGTGGAATTTGGTACGACCGGCAACCTGTCGGCGTATGCTCCTTGGATGTAGCCCTTAGCGGTGAACCAAGTAAAATTGTTATGTCCTGTGCTTGCTTTACTTTCTGTTTATATTGTGCAACAGGAAAAGAGAGAAGAGTGTTTTTCTTAATAGTGAAACAAGATCAGAATGGGCTTTAATTTTAAATTAGTCATACCCCGATTCACCCCCCCTCTCAGGGTATTCAGCCTTGTGGACCTAACAATTCTCTACATCAAACCCTTTGTACACAGCTTTGATCTTCCTTTTATAGCTCATGCGGTGATTCGACATAAGTCATGATTACTTCTGCAGGTACGAGGTACGGTTCCCTGACATCCAACAAACATCATTAATTAATTTTAGATAGAAGGCATGATTACTTCTACAGGTATGAGGTACAATTTCCTAACATCCAACAAACATCATTAATTAATATCAGTTGCATTAAAAGCACAAAATATGACTATTACTAATAACCAAACAGAGAGATAGAGTTTAGAGAAATAGTGACTGGTTTCCATCAATAGCTCTTTGTATCAGTGAACTTGTAGCAGTGAACTTGTAACGGTAGGTCTTGAATCGGTAGACGTTACTCTCTGTAACGGTAGCTTGCTTGTATCAGTAGCACCATGTGTAGTGGTAGCTCTTCATAAAGGTGAACTTCTGTCAGTAGCTCTTCCTCACTATCAGTAGCTGTTAACATCGGTAGCAGTAGCTATCTCTATCAATAGCTTCCTCTATCGGTAGCTTGTATCAGTGACCTTGTCTATCGGTATACTTAGTTATCGGTGACCTTTGTTTATCAGTAGCTCTGTCTGTATCAATGACTTTAAAACTCGAATGCTTATAAAGTATTTTTTCTATGCATTTCATTTCCATATTGAGTTAGTATCAATATTAATCCTCGTTAAACATTTATAATCATAAATAAACATTGAATATCATATTACAATGATATGATATGATCATTTTGATATTCATATCAAATCATTTGTATGATGTCATAATTAGAAAGTATAATTATTATATACATAGACATTATTTGGGATTATCAAAGTATATCTAAAAATAATTGAGATTATAAAAACAGTTGAGTCCAACAATAGTAGTTCTATATGATCATTGGGAATTATGATCATCGTTAATGTATCCATTTTAAAGTGACTGTTAGGGTTAGTGTATATAAAGTTAATTATAATAGTTAGATGAATGTAGGAGCAAGAAATGATGACCTGAACCTCTAGAATCATGCCTTATAAAGATCATTTTTTAGAGATTGGGTGGGAGTTAGCATTTTTGGGGATTTCTCTTGATCAAGACCACGTAGAGCTTCAACAAATGAGGTTATAACAAAATTTATTACAAGAGAAGTTCAAGTTTGCGGAGATCACCACTAGGCCAATGTTAGCGAAGCCACCCACTAAAACTTCCATCATCATAGACCTTACTGTTAGGGTGTTTTCTGGGGTAATAAGGGGTTATGTAACTAGAACTTAGTATCATTAAATTATGATTTATTTTATATAACTGAAATAATTATTTCTTAAATCCCATTTTCTTTTTATTTAATTTAATAAAATACACTAGAATATAAGAAAAATTTGATAAATAGTTTTTTAGAAATAAATAAAAAATAATCGTATTTTTTGAAAATGTATACACTTTTATTATAAATTAAGGTATTATAAATAAAATTTATTTTCATGAAACATTCTTATAAAACAGTATTTATTTAAATATAAAAGAAAATTTAATTTTATAATGTTCTAATAAATTTTTATAAGTTTTAGAAAGTTGACTATGTCGTAAAAATTGACATTTTTTAATAAATAAGGATTTTTTATTCAAAAGTTTAAATTTTCATAAATAGAAATTTATTTTAATAAAATAAACATTATATTTGAAATAATAATGTTAAAATTATATTACGGTTGAATTTTGATAATTTTGTTAAATAATTTATCTTCCAATGAATAGAAGAAATACAATTTTGTGTTTTTGGAATTTTTTATGACATCATAAATACATAATAATGATGAAATAACTGATAAAGCTAAATACAATAACAAAATAGATTATGTTTATGATATAATGTATTTTAATTGATTTAAATAAATTTCAAAACCAATAAATTACTTTCCAAATTCTAAAATGTAAATTAATATTTTATAAAAAATATTCTGTGGAAAATTTACTTTCCAATGGAGAAATTAATGATTAAAAATACATTTTAGTAATAGTTAACTAAAATATTATAAAAAATGACATAAATGAATATAACCATGGGAAATAACTATGGGTAAGCTAATGGTTTTTATTTTTCACAATCGAGAATTCCATGGTCTATATTGATAAATTATTAAAAGTTAAATTAGCCACAAATTTCTAGTAATTTTACCTCCTAAAGAGGTCCTCCAAGGTATTCTTATTTCTTAAGCTGCCATCCTTGAGTTTTTTGGAAGTAAATCTTTAAGGTAATGGAAATCTCCTCCTCTTCATTTCCATTCAAGTTTCTCTTTTGTGGTATCCCTTATAAATAATGAATTACTTTCTTTTTATACACTTTTATTTATCCCATTACTTCCAAAATAGTGTTTTATCAATGGGAGACATTTTTCCCCTCTGATTATGAACTTTCCTTGATCCATGTTTTATACTGTAATGTTGTCGAATTCATTTCTTTAATTTCCCTCTTTTATATGCTATATTCATTTATTGTGAATACCCAAACCCCTTCTTTATCCATGGGTATTCACTTAGATGTAAAAATAATTTATTGATTGGGGATTTACTTGTATGAAATCCAAATTTCCTTTTCATGCACTAAAAATGATGTAATACCAATGTATTTTAGAATTTAAAAATTTAATGACTTTTACATTAAATAAGTTTATTATTTCCCATGGGATGTTAATAAAATGTTTTCTGATTATCTATGCGGAACTCTTGAATTGAGACATATTAAGGGAATGACTTGATAGTTATCCATTTCATTGGGTAAATAATTAATCTCTATATATGTAACACCTTGAAATTTCTAAAGTAATGTTATGTTAAATAGAGTATGCAACCCACAAAACCAAGCTTAAATGAATAAAAAATATTAATATTTAAATATTATTATTATAACATCGTTGTTAAATTAGTAGGTATGAATATGGTAAACCAAACTATGAATTATATTTAATTTTCATATTCAATACAAATGTATTGATTAATTCTTTTAAAAAGAGTACTCAGTTTTCAATAAAGTCATTATGATTCAATAATATGTTTTCTTCAAAAAAAAAATTCATTTTTTTTGTTAGTTAATATTATAATTAATTTATAGAAATTTCAGAAATTTTATTTTATAAAATGGGTACCATTTTTAAATCATCATATCAAAATTATCTTAGGGTGAAATTTTGGGTTTTTTATAAAGATTGATTTTTCACAAAAGAGTGCAAAATATCAATTTTTGAGAAACTGCCTTTTATTTTCTTTTAAAAGTATCATTATGCATTGAATTTGATCATAAATTAACCAAAATATTATTTAAATATATATAATCTAATTAATTAATGATTAATTATCTTAATAGTGGATTTTGTTATATGTTCTTTTTGGGCTTAAAAATGCATTTTTTTTAAATCATTTTTCAATGCGTTTTATGAATTTATATTAAAATTGATTTCACCACTTGTATAAATTGAATATTGAAAATTTGATACCATATTTTGAATTAGTATGGACAAATTTGGTAAAACTTTCATTTTTATTTTTAGTCAATATAAATAGTAATCGTCGTAAATATTTTTCACCTCGGTATGGGTAAATTAGAAAATTGTGGTTAAAAATATTGTAATAAGGACTAAACTTGATTTTAAAACTCACCATTAATATATTATATGAGTTTTATTATACCAATATCACCCTATATTCTATTTTATGGTAGTTTCATGGCCTTTTATTTTGAAAATGTTATATATATTTTTAAGTAAATATAAATTCAAAAATGTCACTCTATTGATTTTAATATCTATAAAATTTTGTGACATGGATTAAAACAAATTGTGTTTGATTATAATTTTTTATATTAATTTTTTACAAATTTTGTATCATGTTAATTTATTTTTAATTTTTAGTGATGGAATAATTACCTTAAATATTTACTTAGTGTCGACTCAGTTCTTGTGCAAGCAGTAGAAAAATAAAATAGGTAATTTCGAAAAACACTAAATGAAATATTGATTGGGAGAGTTATAGTGTCCCAAAAAATTTATAAATAGACATAAAATAATTGTGTTGTGAGAATATATTATACTATAATTACATTGTTTCATAGTGTTTTCAAATTCAAATTTAATGAATAGTTTCAAAAATAATATTATTAACATTTTATAAAAAATAATATTTTGTTAAATGAATTGGAATTATTAAAAATCTTATAATCATCCAGGTGAATGGGATATGGTTGAATATATCAACCATGGTTCATTTATGTGTCACTTATTATTTTATAGTAACTTTCATTAACCCAAAAAAGTAAAAACCATTGATACTATGATAATTATCAAAAGAGCTAATGATGGGTTAAAATAAAGAGATAAGGGTGAAAAAATAATCTACAATTTTCTATATTTTATTAAATTAGGGTATTTAGGTTCATAATAATCATATATTCTAATTATTTCAATTTATTTCATTTTAAGGAAATTTAATTTATATTAATTTAATACATTATGTAATTCCAAAAGTACCCTACCCCTCATTATATAAAAGTACCCCCTCTCATCTCTTATACACACTTCAAGAGTCATCTGGTTGAGAAAATACCTGTCCAAATTGATTATCAACATCACTACCCAAATTATAGAGGTTGTATTTTGGGCATTATACGAACCATAGAGGTATTAATGTGTAAAACAAATAAGGTTGTCTAAAGATGAGGTATAAATTTTAACCAAATGTTTTAGTTTTTTTTCTTCTTCTACCTCCTTCAAATATTCTTCAAACATGATGAAATAATAAAACATGTATCTTTCATATAATTATATTTTTTTATGTTAATGGTATAACATATATCCATATCATTATTCCATCAAATCAAAGATGAATCCATCGTTCATTTTTATGATGGACTACCACCTCATGAACCAATAAAATTCATTTTCTCTAGCCAACTCTCAAAGATGGTTATAATAATGGATTAAATATATATATATATATATTATATTAATTAAATATTTATAAATATTTAAATATAATATATGATCTATTTTCTTACCTTTAAATCCACTAAAAGATGATAACATCGTTCGTGCGTACGTGTGAATTACCACCTTCGTAAGATGATATCATTCATTTTTCATAACCACATCACATGGATTATATATATAAGTGTATTTAAATAAAGGGTATTATATTTATAATATAATAATAATTTTATAAATATAAAATAAAACTTACTTTCTTTCCATCATATTCGTTGAAAAATGAAAACGTTACTCATGCGTATATACGACATACCATCTCCATGATTATAATGTAGTTCATTTTTCATAAACATATTTCATGGTTGGTTTTTAAAGTATAATTGATATAAAAAATCATAATTATTCCATTATTATTTATATATAAATTATATAACAATGAACCTTTTTCCATGGACAATATACCAATTTTACTTTGAAATGATGAACTAAACATCCTCAAAACACCCGACGTTGACATAATCGGTTAAGTAATTAAGTGTGTCATTAATATAAATGAGTTAAATTATTTTAGGATAAAGTATTAATAATATTAATTTTTTAATAAATAAAATAATTTATATAATTTTATTATACATAAGTTTAAGTACATACAAGAAAACTCTAGACTTGAGGTAAGGCATTTCATCTCAATTTCCCATGATTCAGTTACATTTTAATGTTATGAACTTAATTTATTTTATGGGTTGTATATAATAAACCTTTTATATTTTATATAATAAATTTATTTATTCTCATTATATATAAAGTTTCATTTAAAGTTATTCTTTCATGGGGATTACAATTCCAATGTTACCAAAGTGGTAAGGGGTTTCTATTTCAATTCCATTTGAATCAGGGTTTTATTTGTTTGAATTTCCAATGAGGAAATTTATATCATCCATATGTGATAAAACTATTTAATTTTTATTATCATCTATTAATTTATATAATTTTTAATCTTTAATACCAATTTACACTCTATGGTACTCAAAATTATTTAGAAAATACTTTTAATTAAAGCTGACCTTATTTCTCGTTTTCAATCGGAAAATATTTTTCTCTCAAATACACATTTTCTAAAATATTTTAAAGAATTTTATTTTATAATCATAAATTATTTCTTAAATTTAGTTTACATTATCATTGATTTTACTTTATAAAATTTTAAAGGAAATTTATTTTTTTTCTACGTGGGTCTCATTTGAATCTCCTTTTAAAAGATTGAAAAGAATGTTAATTTTTTACATTTACATCATGAATGGATTTTACCATCATCCTAACCATTATTTTATTTTTAGATTCCTTTATACTTTTTTGAATTTTATTTTCAAAGAAAATTATTTTCATTATGTTTTGTGAATTTTTAGTTTTTGAAATTGATTTTCAAAGTGGAAAGTATTTTCTAAAAGAATATTTTTAATGATATTTTTAATTTTATTTCAATTCACCAATGAAAAAAACCATTGATGTTAATTATGATCCATTGTGGAATTTTTGTTATGATACTATCCTAAATATTTTTTTATATGAATTATGATTATTTAAAATATATTTTCATGGAACCTATTTCTTTTCCACAATAAAATCAAGTTATTAAATGAATAGTGGTTTTTTATATGTGTTTTTTGGATTAAATATAATATTTATGTGCTTTATTCTTGTTGTGGTTCTTGGAATTTTTTATGATTATGGGTGGTTCAATTATAAACAAAGGACAAGTGGTTCTATTATAAATTAAGTATGGGTGGTTACGTTATAAAATGATGATGGGTGGGTCCATTATAGCCCTCCAATGCATTTGGTAATGATTATGTTCCCGAAGGAATTATGTTTGAAGTCAACTATATTTGTAATTCCACTTATAAGTGTGATATAAAGATGTTTTTCCAAGATACCAATTTATTTTATTTATTCTTTCTATGATTTTTTATGATCCTTTAATCATGAATGATATCACATGGCTCATGATTATTGATTCTCAAGACTCTTTCCTTTGATAAATCTATTTAACGTAGCACATGTTTTATGATACGAGTTTTGATGGGTACAAATTCTATTATGTTATGATCATTCAATTTGATTAGGTAATCATACCATTATTCTCATGTTATTATCACTAATAAAATTCAGTTTTTAATTATTATGTTTACCATTACTAAGTGTTTGAGCTCACCCTTACTATGTTTCTTTTTCCACAGATTGTGATCAAATTTTTTAGGTATTTTATTCCTAAGAATTATAGTCGATGGGAAGAACTTTGTGGGAGATGATGTAGATTTTTATAAACTATTTACTTATGAATCCAAGTTGTTATATAAGAGTTTATCATAATTCTATAAAACTCAAAACTAAAATGGTTCTTGAGTATGTAAGTGATCCAATATTTCCTTTTCATGCTGTAATTTTGGAAGGTTGAAATTGGTTCATTTTTTCGGTTTAAAATCTAGAAATGTAAAGATTATTTTTTTAGCACTAGAGTTCGGAGTGAAGATTAAGTGCTATTATATCTAGTATTAGAGGCATGAGTTAGATAACTTTGGATATTATGATGTTTTCATGTGAGGTTATATTAATAGTATGGATTCCATCAGGAGTTTATGAGTTTAATTTTTATCAAAAGTTCAAAGTCTTAGACCCCAAATTAGAGTTTTTAGGTGATTGGATTTTGAGGCGATTAATTATATTTTGGTTATTGGGTTGAGGTATATGTAAAAATTAGGTTTAATGTGAAGGATTATTTCTAAATAATGTTGTGACATTTTTGGAGATGTAATATCAAAGGCATGAGATAAAATTTGAGTTTAAAACATTATTTAATGGTGAAGTAATTAAGGAGGATGGTCATTATATTTTGGGAATGTTATAGGAATTACATTAATAGAGTTTTAGTAAAAGGATAACTGGTGGGGTGGGAAACAACCCATCACATTTTTCAAGGCTGTGTGGATTGAACACAAAATTAACAGGTGAAAAGGGTGAAGTGCCTACCAATGGAAAACATGATGTCCTATTTAGCATGAAATTTTTTTTTACATAAAAATTTAAAAAATAATGATTAAGTCGATTTTGGGAACATTTTTTTTAAATTATATAATTATGTGATTTAAAAGTGATTTGGTGATTAAGTGATTAATGTTATTTCGGAAAAATTTCAATATTTTGAACCTTATATGATTAAGGTAAATGGATATTTTTTGGATAATCTGGGATTTTATTTTAGGAATAAATGTTCAATTATATTTTGGAAGAATATATATTTTTAATGTGGCTTTATGGTGATTCAGAAAATTTATGGAAATGATTATCATATCTTGGAGATTATATGATTAGTGTAACACCCCAATACTTTGAAAAGAAATATTGAATGCATAAAACACCGAGACTCTAAAAAACAACACTTTGTTATAACCTTTCCAATAAACACAATTTTTTAACTTCTATGATTTAATTTTCAAAAAACTAACATACACAGTTGTGTTCAGAAAGATATTTAAAGTATGATAGGATCAACTTACATTTTTGGTGAATAATAACTTGACCTTTATGAATAGTAACATACCCTTATGAATATAATGAATAGTAAATTGGCCAAAAAAAAGAATATTGACCCATGAATGTATAAATACAATTTAGAAGTCCTATAAGTGATAAAAGGATCATAACAAAAGTATTGGTATTTTTTATAAGTCATAAATATTTTAATTATAATTTTATGACTAATTTAATAATTTAAAATGGAAATCTAGTTTCATAAAATTTAATCATAAATTTTTATTTTATTTTTCTTATGGTTATAAGATAATTTTATGAGACCTTGATTAACTTTTCAAGGTTTTATAAAATGAGTTATAGTTTTAAAGTTATTTTTTTGAATAAATTATGATTTAATTTTAAAATTGAATTAAATTTTTTTATAAAATTATTTTCCATAAATGTATTTCATATTTTAATTCTGCATGTCTAAAAATGGATAGGGTGAATTTTTGGTATTTTTTAAAAATACTTGAATTTTCGATGAATAGTGAAATACGGTAATTTACTGTATATATACATTATGAGTTAAATAATCTATTCCTATAATCATCATGGATGTAATAATTCTTGGTTCAAAATCACATGCACTTATTACTATTTGTTTTCATTAAATCATCATTATTTCTTGTCTTGTGGAAAAATAATAAACTAATGATTAAAATATTAAGAAAACCCTACTCTCCACTATAAACCACCCACACTCCCCTTTTCTATTCACTCCTCTCAAGAATTGTTCCTTGTATAAATTCTACTAAAATATCCTCCAAACCTCCTCCCCCACATCCAGCAGACCTTGGTCTCATAGAAATACAAAAATTTCTACCCTAAAGAGGCTCTTACGGAAGATAACTTCAAGAGGTAAATTCCTCTTCTCATTTCTTTTATTTCAAGTCCCTTTCTATTCTTTTTCTTTCCTCACCCCCTTCATCCAAATTTTTTGATGACTCTAGTAACTTATATGTACTATAATGTTTTCTTAATAAGGGAATAATTCTTCATAATCTCTCATTTCCCCTTCTTTTATACTATAAATGAAAACACCATCTGAGATATGTTAATTTACCACATTCAAGGATAATGGGTTTTCAATTTCAATTACCATCTTTAATTATGGTCATGAAACCATTATTATGGTTGAAACAGAATATAATATATGTATTATGTCTCATATATGGTTCTAGAATCTTTTTTTACACATGGTTTTTATTTATAAATCAAAATGAGTTTGTTGTGTTCAAAAACTGCCAATTAACCCAAACAGTTATCATTAAATAATTTATATAATGATTCATCATCACTCCAAGTAAAAAAAATTAAAACCATGTAACCTTATAATTTTCACTAATCAAATATAACTTCAATTCTAGAAAACCATCCTCATTTTACACGATTCTTCATTCATGTATATAAGTATACCGATCATGAAACAAACAGACCCAAACAATGAAATTGAACCTCTTAACCCGTCAAAAAGGCCATGAATGAACTTAATGAGGCTATAATAAATAAATTACATGTATATTAGGTTCTATAATTATTAATTAATGAACCTAAATTTTATTATTCACGTCATTAAGATCAAGTGAAGAACACCATCGGATTTAAGGTAAGGGGTTTCCTCAACTCACTTCCATTTCTGTGAGATATTCCTTATTCACTACTATTAATTGTGTATGGTTTATGTATATTGAACATTTATGTATCATATCATGAATATATTTATTTTTATGGTAATCAATGTATCATTTTAAGATTATTAATTTTGGGTCATATGAACTGATTGATTATAAAGTGGTAAGGGATTTCTACCAGATCCTCCATTTTCATTCGGGTTACTCTTATTCTACACTTACCTTAATGAAATTATTATTTATTATTATGTACTCCACATAATGTTTTTTTTAATTTTCTATATATGTTTACGAACCATAATCCTTCTTGATTTTATGGGGATTTACATGTTTTAAAAGGATCATTCAAAATTTTATTCCAATAAACAAACACAATTCAAGGGAACTTCTTGAATTCTTAACTGGTTTCAAGTGCACATCAGAATTTGTTTTACACCACCATAATTTTTATAAAACCACTAATTTTATCATGAAAAATTATCTTGTATCATTTCTAGATTTAAGAGAACAAATATGTCTTTCCACTTTAAAATTATCTTTAATACTTTCTTTAAAATGCTCTAAAATGTTTTATTTCTAAATATTCTTAAGAACTATTTTTACATGATTTCACTTTAGCGGGACATCATTTATGCCTCAAATATAATTTCAATTTCCTAGCCTTTTATTTTCTAGTATATACATTTTTACAATCTTATTTCATGTCAAATACAAATGATTTTCCAAAATAACTCTTCTATCAAAAGTAAAAAATAATTTTTCTCGTCTCACATTAAATTTTATGAAATATATGCCTTATTAACAACTCATTCCATGCATGTGGTGTATGTAATTCACTTTGTTATATCATATAAAAACACTTCTTATTCTCATGATATTTGAAGGGATTATGATTTTAATGTTTGAATGTGGAATGGGACACTTTGTAATGTTTAAGGATTATTTCCTCAAGAGTTTTTCAATGGTCTCATTTAAAAGTATCTTCATATATGTAAACATACCTTGTTGAATCTTGTACTTCATTGAGGTCTATCTCTAATGATATCATCTACAATATGTTTTGTAAGGGTTTCTGATTAGTTTGACTGTGGATGTTCTATCTTGATATCATTCACCATTTTAATCCTAATGGATAGTGTTTATGTTAAATGATTGGGGAAAGTTATTTACATTTCAATTGTTAGTTTCAATATGAATGTATATGTTTATTTTGTTCACCCATTTCATATGAAGAATTCATTGGACTTAGTACGTGATGGGTGGGGCCCGCTATATCCTCTTGATGCATCGGTAAGTCTCATGAGACAAATAGATATAGACGTGGCTGAGGCCTTGCCCATTTTTAGATATAGTTTTGACCAAGGCATTAATAATTTTTAGATGTCTTGGAGGAGGCCTTAACAACATGTTTTAGAATGTCCAGAATATTCATTTCCCTCATTATGAAACTAGTATGTGAAAGTTCATGTAGTTATTCGACTAGTAGAATACCCATGATTATGCTTTATTATGGAATTATTTATTCATCTCTTATTCCTACCATAATGTGTTTAAGTTTATTTTTAATGGAATTTGTTTTACTTATTCATCATGCCTAATGTTTATGTTTATGATATCTTTCACTATATTTATTACCCTTACTGATCATTTGAGCTCACCCCTTTCTTATGTTTCATTTTCTCAGGACATGAAGAAGTTTATTATGAATAAATTGCAGAGATAAACTTAGAGTTGCAGATGTTACCAATAAAACATATGTGTTGTATTTATTTTCAAGTTGTAATGTTGAACCTAGGTATGTACATGGTTTTACAAAACTACTAAACTAATTGGTCCTTCGGGATACAACTTTCTTGTAAGCATGATAATGTAATGAAATAATTCACTAGATCTGCGTAACTAGGGTGGAGGAGTTACAATTTGTATTAAAATAAGTTTAGCTGAAAATTTGGAAACTAGATTTAGAAAACATAGATTAGAGAACAAAACCCTAAGATATTATTTGATGATTAGTATACATAAACATCCTATAACTTTGATATGAAAGAGATTATGTGGATCCTTCTAGAAAATAAATCTGTGTCTAGATACTACAAGTGGAAGTGATTCTGGCATAGATGTACCTAGGAGTAACAACTCTGACAAAAAGTTTCAGGCTTGACCGAGGGTATCCTGGTACATGAAAATGTGACTTAATGTAAACCTAGTTTTACACTCCTAGGGGATATTCATTGGATAATTCACATTTTCTTTACCCACCATTATGAAGGATTTATTCCCCCAAAGTAACCAAAGTATGTGGTTCTAGTATTTATGATGCATTAATTTATTCTATGTTTAGAGTTATATATAGTTCATTATTTTATGAGATAATATATTATATGGAATTGATTAGAAGTGGTTCCTAGAAGAAGGAATTAGAACTTCACCAATTCACATGATGCAAAGAGTAATAAGGATAATATCTCTTATTGTCTTAACCCATCATTTAAAAGGAATATAGTCTCCTGGGTATCCTCATCATATGAGGAAATAGTATCATGTGTTAACAAGTCATGTAAGTGATTCTATGAGTCCTATGGATTTGAAGGGAAGCAATAAAGGAAGAGGATGTCCAAGAAAAAGATGGATAATAGGAATATGGTAAAGAAGGGTTTTCCGACATGTGATAAATGTAGAAAGAATCACCCTTGTAAATGTTTGAAAGGAATTAGAGTTTGTTATAAGTGTGGAGAAAAAGGACACCAATTTCATTATTTCATGGTCAATAAAAAGTTTCTAATGTAAAATGATTCAATTGTAAGGAGATGGGACACTATGCGAATCAATGTCCCGAGCGTCAAATGAATATTCCCCAGATGATGTTACTAGATAATGAGTAAGTCATGATACTATCGCAGATGAAGTGGAATGATGAATATGACTCATCAAGAATCATGTCATTTTAATATTTTATTAGAAATGTACTGGTTATAAGAATTATAGAATATATGAGGATTGTACTACAGTACTATTTCGTTAAGTATTTGAGGTTGTATGGTGATTCGTACCAAGGATAATTGACTAGGTAGAAAGTTAATATCTTGGGAAAGAATATGGTTGAGGGAAAGACAAACTTAACTATATTCCTGATGATTAAGATAATGATGAAGAAATTATTTATTTGGATAAGTACCTACTACCTCAAAAATGATTATTGACTTATCAATAAGTGGTTTATGCTATCATTGATGGAGTTTACAACACTTTTGGATACAAGGAATATATCCAATAGCATGTGTAAGTATTAATGCATGTTTCCAATAAGGTTTTATGGTAATTTGAGTTATTACCATATTTTAAGAGGAAACATGATGAAGATATTCATATGTTTGGAATCTGAGAATTTAGGATTGCTTCATGTTGATTAAAGGAAAATAAGTTAGCAGATGCATTGAGTAGGATAGATCATCGAGTTCTAAATAAAATGAGGATTTCCAAGGACCCTATGTACATGGATATAGTAAGAATGGATATGGGAATGATTCTAAAGTATTTTTTCATGATCTTTTGGAAGTTAAACCATTTAAGAAACAGTTTAAGTTGATCATTGTATGAGGTTTTAGAGCTTAATGTCACCACATGAGGGAACCTGTACTAAGAGATGAAGTGTAGATAGTTAGAGGCACAAACAAATGATAAGATTGTGTTTGTGAAATAGAAATGTATATTTATACGCTTATAGAGTAGAATAATTTGTAAACTCTGAAAAAATAGTCTTAAACAAAAATATTGTCCTATTATCATATTTGTTTTCATGATATAAATGAATTTTTTATAATTGTAGTTTATGGTTTTTTTGGTAATGATCTTCCATCTGAGCATGTTCTCTATCAGTTTCCATTAGAAAATGTTGGTTTGATTATTCTTCCATGACCATGTTTTCCAATTAGAATTCATAGTTTTTAATAACCGATTCATTTCCCATTACCTCTTATTAAGATGATATTTTAACTGTATTCCTGATGTGGGATTCCCATAAGGGAATTTAAAAGTATCTACCATTAACTTTTGAAGTTTAATTTCAAATTTTGATGGTGAAATTTTTTGTAAGGATGGGATAATGTAACACACTAAGATTTTCAAATAAATGTTGAATGCATAAAACACTGAGCCTCTATAAAACAACACTTTGTTATAACCTATCCAATAAACATAATTTCTTCACTTCTGTGATTTGAATTTCAAAAAACTGACATACACGACTGCATTCAGTAAGATATTTAGAGTCTGATAGGATCAAACTACATTTCTAGTCAATAGTATATTGAATATAATGAATAGTAACATACCCTTATGAATAGTAATGAATAGTAAATCAGCTAAAAATAGAAACTTTACCCATGAACGTATGAACACAATTTAGATATCTTATAAGTGACAAAATGATCATAGCATAAGTATTAGCATTTTTGTAAGTCATAAATATTTTAATGAAAATTTTATGATTAATTTAATAATTTAAAATTGGAACTTATTTTCATAAAATGAAATCATAAATTTTTATTTTTTTATCTTATGATTAAAAGATAATTTTATGAAACCTCGATTAGCTTTTCAAGTGTTATAAAATGAGTTATAATTTTAAAGATGTTTTTTTGAATAAATTATGATTTTATTTAAAAATTGAATTAAAAATATTTAGAAAATTATTTTCATAAAATGGATTTAACTTTTTTAATTATATACTTTGAAAAATGGATTGGGTGATTTTTTGGAATTTTTCTAAAATACTTGAATATTTGATGAATAGTGAAATACGGTAATTTACCGTATATATACAATATGAGTTAAATACACTATTCTTAGCATCATATATAAAGTAATCACCCGTAGTTAAAACTCACATGAACATATTACTATTTTATGTCATGGAATCATCACTATTTCTTGTATTATGGAAAAATAATAAACTAATGATAAAAATATTAAGAAAACCCTCCTCTCATCCACTATAAAAACCACCCACACTCCCCTCTTCTCTTCACTCATCTCAAGCCTTGTGCCTTATCTAAATTCTGATAAAATCCCCTCCCAAGATCCTCCCCCGTGTCTAGAAGCCCTTTTTCTCATAAAAAGTCCAAAACCTCTACCATAAAGAGGCTCTCAAGGAAGATAACATCAAGAATTAAATTCCTCTTCCCATTTCTTTTATTTCAAGTCCCTTTATTTTATTTTTATTTCCTTACCCCACTTTATCCGAATGTTTTGATGAATATATTACCTTACATGTATTGGAGTATTTTTATTATAAAGTAATAATTCTCCATCATCTCTCATTTCCCCTTCTTTTATACTATAAATGAAAACACAGTCTGAGATATGTTAAATTACCACATTCAAGGACGATGAGTTTTCAATTTCTATTAACATATTCAATTATAGTCATGAAACCATTATAAAGGTTGAAAAATACTATAATAATTATTTATTATGTCACATCAATGGTTTTGGAATCTTTTTTTACACATGGTTTTGGTTTATAAAGAAATATGAGTTCCTTCTGTTCAAAAACTGCCAATTAACCAAAACCGTTATCTTTAAATAATTTATATAATATTAATCTTCACTCCAAGTAATCAAATGAAATTTTCAAACATGTAACCATATTTATGTTCCAAAATAACATATAACTTCAATTATGTATGAACATCCTCATTTTACACGATTCTCCATTCATGTATATAAGTATACCGATCATGAAACAAACGGACCCGAATAATGAAATTGAACCTCTTAACCCATCAAAAAGGTCATGAATGAAATTAATAAGGTTATAATAAATCGATTTAACATATATAATGTTCTATAATTATTAATTAATTAACCTAAATTTGATTATTCGGGTCACTAAGATTAGGTGAAGAACACCATCAGACTTAAGGTAAGGGGTTTCCTCGTCTCACTTCCATTTCTATGAGATATTCCTTATTCACTACTATTACTTGTGTATGGTGTGTGTATACTTACCATTGATATATCATATAATAAATCTATTTATTTTTATTGTAATAAATATATCATTTTAAGATTATTAATTTTGGGTCATACGAACGAATTGATTATAAAGTGTTAGGGGATTTCTACTTGAACCTCTATTTTTATTCTAGTTACTCTTATTCTCTATTTACCTTAATGAAATTATTATTTATTCTTATATAATCCCCATAAATTTTGTGTGAATGTTCTATATATGTTTACCTACCATAATCCTTCTTTATGTTATGGGGATTTACATGTTTTAAAAGTATCCTTCAAAATTTTATCCTGATAAACAAACCAGATTCAAGGGAACTTCTAGAATTCTTACCCGTTTTCAAGTGCACACCAGAATCTATTTTAAGCCACCATTATTTTTATAAAAACACTAATTTTATCATGAAAAATTATCTTGTATAATTTATATATTTAATAGAAAAAACATGTCTTTCCACTTTAAAATTCTCTTTAATACTTTCCTTAAAAATGCTCTAAAATGTTGTATTTGTAAAGATTATTAAGAACTATTTTTACATGATTTCACTTCAGTGGGACATATTTATGACTCAAATATAATTTAAATTTCTTGGAAATTTATTTTCTAGGATATAAGTGTTTACGTTCGTATTTCATGTAAAATACAAAAGATTTTCCAAAAAAAATCTTCTTTCAAAAGTAAAAAGGATTTTTATCATCTCACATTAACTTTTATGAAGTATATGCCTTGTTCACCATACATTAAATGCATGTGTCCCTTTGGTATATCCTATAAAAATCCTCCTTATCCTCTTGATATTCTACGGGATTATGATTTGAATGTTTCAAGGTGGAATGGGAGACTTTGGAATGTTTAAAGATTATTTCCTCAACAATTTTTCAATGGTCTCATTTAAAAGTATCTTCATCTATGTCAAAATCCCTTGTTGAATCTTTTAATTCATTGAGGTATATATATTATGATATAATCTACAATATGTTGTTTAATGATTTCTGATTAGTTTGACTGTGGATGTTCTATCTTGATACCATTCACAATTTTACTCCAAATGGTTAGTGATTATGTTAAATGATTGGGGAAAGTTATTTACATTTAAATTATTAGTTTCAATGTGAATGTAAATATTGATTATGTTCACCCCTTTCAAATGAGAAATTAATTGAACATAGTAATTGATAGGTGTGTCCCACTATAGTCTCTCTATGCATCGATAGGTCTCATGAGACAAATATATATGGACTTGGATGAGGCCTTTCTAATTTTTAGATATGGTTTGGGTCGAGGCCTTAATCATTTTTAGATGTCTTGGCCAAAGACTTTTTGGTATGTTTTAAAATGTTTGAAATATGGATTTCCCTCATTATGAAACTAGTAATTGAAAGTTAATGGGGTTGTTCAACTAGTATAATACCCATGATTATGGTTTATTATGGAATTATTTATTCATCTCTTATTCCTATCATAATGTGTTCAAGTTTATTTTTAAAGGAATGTGTTTAGTTATTCACCATTTCTAATGTTTATATTTATGATAACTTCCACTGTATTGCTTGCCCTTACTATGCATATGATCTCACCCCTTTCTTATGTTTCATTTTCTCAGGACATGAAGAAGTTTATTATGAATAACCTGTAGGGATAAACTTAGAGTTGTATATGTTCCCAATAAAACCTATATGTTGTATTTCATTTCAAGTTGTAATATTGATACTATGTATGTATCTAGTTTTCCAAAACTACTAAACTACTCGGTCATTCAGGATACGAATTTGTTGTAAGCATGACAATGTAATGAAATAATGCACCGACTCTGGGTAACTAGGGTCAAGGCATTACAATTAGGGCCTATACCTTTTCTTGGTATGATACATTAAGATTAATTGATGCTATTTGGATATAAATGTTAAATCTATCTTGGAAGAACATGTGATCAAATTACACTTATCTTATGGTTTCAATCTTAGTGAGGAATATTTTAAATAATTTTAAGGATAGTTATTTTTGGAATTATTTAGTTAAACATTGGGTATTACTATTGAATTTTGTAGATTAATGTATTATTTTATCATATGAAGTTTTATTCATTTTGAGAATTATATTATTATTTTATAACCATTTTGATTTTAGGTAATTTCTAAATACAAAAGGAATAAGTTATCATGTTTTAGAAAAATATTATCT
Source organism: Viscum album (assembly GCA_963277665.1). Classification (NCBI taxonomy): domain Eukaryota; kingdom Viridiplantae; phylum Streptophyta; class Magnoliopsida; order Santalales; family Viscaceae; genus Viscum; species Viscum album. The sequence continues at coordinate 1,562,091,594 of OY728130.1, forward strand.
ATTTGAAGTTGATTTTAGTGTTTGAGGAATGAAAAATTCTTGGTGAATACTTATAGTTTGGAGAAAAAGATGAGATTATGGTATAAATTGAATTAAGGGTGAAATTATACTTATCATGTAAGTATATTTTATTATATTCTTAGTCTAGATGACAAATTAATTCATAAAATCTAGGAAAAGAGATCTTGATATATTTTTTTCATATTGCCTTCTTTTACGATGAATTTATGGTCTTTTTCACACCTTATTGATTTATGGTTTTATGACCATTAACATTCTCATGATTAATAACTTTTTTGTGATCAACGTTCTCTGTCACTCTTCGTCATTATTTGAACATTACAATTTTCATCGATGTCCATATTTTTACTTCCCACTAATTTCACATTATTTTGAAAACCTAGTTATGTCTTATTCTAGAAGACCTTCATACTTCCCTTTCCCTATTTTCAAGAGGAATATTTATTAACCATTTTTACAATGTGGGATTTCCGCATTGGTATTTTAAAATTTAAAACTCTTGGCCACTAAGATCAATTTAAAATTACAAGGATTAAACTTATTAAGGTATGGAGAATGAAATTCCCTAATATTTTTAAAATAATTATACGTTTAATAACATATACAACACCTAAAAATGAGCGAAAAAATCATAAACTTTTAATATTTAAATATGACCATAGTAACCTAGATGTTAAATTGGTTGGTATGAATAGGATTAACTATATTATGAATTATTTAAAAATTTACTACTCAATACAAATATATTGATTAATGATTAGGAAATAAGCACTCAATTTTTCAGTAAATCCATTTTATGCTTCAAAAATATGCTTTATTCAAAAATGGATTTCATTAAATTTTGTGAGTGACTATTATAATTAATTTATGGAACTTTATATATTTTATTTGAAAAAAATCATATCATTTTTTAATTATCATATCAAAGTTATCTTAGAGTAAAATTTTGAGATTTTTCTATAAAGATTGATTTTTTAGTGAATAATGAAAAGTACATATTTTTGTAAATCTATATTTTTTTCATTTAAAAGTTTCATTATTATTTTAATTTTATCATAATTTAAAAAATTATTATTTTATTATATATAATATAATAAATTACATAGGAATCAACATTATACTAGATGTTGGTATATTTTTATTTTTGGGCTTCGAAGCACATTTTTCTAAAAACTATTTTTTGTTTCATTTTATCAATTAATATTAAAATTGATTTATTAAAATTAAATGAATTGAATATTGAAAAATAGATCCCATATTTGGATTTATGAAGTATTTTTTTAAATAGGACTCTTCTATTTTTTATCATTATGAATAATCACTTTAGTAAATATTTTTCACCTCAGTAAGGGTAAATCGGGTAATTAAGGTTAAAATGTATTACGATATGGACTAAAAATGACCATAAAACATGAATTTAATATATTTTTAGAGTGGGGTGATACCATCATCATACAATATTATAATTTATGATTTTTTTGTAAATGAATTATATATTATTTTAAGTAAATATAATGTCAATAATGCCATTCTTTCTTTTAATAACTAGAAACTTTTGTGACAAGGATAAAAATAAGTTAGGTTTAGTTATAAATGGTTATTTGAAATATAAATGACTTGTTTTTATCATGTTAATTTTTTTTAAATTTATAGTGATTAAATAATTACCCTAAATGCATGCACAAATCCATCTCAATACTTGTGCAAGTAGTAAAAATATCAAGTAAATAATTTTAAAAAATACGAAAAGTAATAATTATTGGGTGTGTTTTAGTGTAACATGAATTACATATATATATATAACATATTATATATGTATTTATGGATTATATTTTAAATTAATTACTATCATGTTGTTTTAAAATTCAAATTAAATGAATAGTTTTAAAATTGACGTTAATGATATTTTATAATAAATAATGTTTTATTAAATACATTAAAATTAATTAAAAATTCATCTTTGAAAAAATTAATGGGATATGGTTGAAAATATTATCCATGTTTCATTTGTTAGTAATTTTCCCTTTTATAGTAACTTTCCTGACCCCTAAAGAGTAACAAACATTGATATCATGGTAATTGTCAAAAGGGTTAATGGGGGATTAAAACAAAGGGATAAGGTTGAAATAATAATATAAAATTGTCCAAGTTTTATTTAATGAGATTATTTCAACTTATACACATCCTAGATTTTAATTATTTCAAATTTGATCCTTTTTTCCACAAAAAATAATTTATATTAATTTAATACATTATGTAATTCCAAAGGTTCCACTCCCATCATTATAAAAGGGAACCCCATCCTATTCTCTACACAATTAAAGATCCATTTGATTCAACCAATACCTAAAAATCCCTTCCTAACATCCCTAGCCATATATTATAGGTCTTAATTTGGTCAGGATACAAACCTTATAGAGCTTAAAGTATAAATAAAATGAGGTTGTCCAATGAAGAGGTCACCAGTAGAAATAGTGGTTTCAACGTCACATTTATAACGTCAGGTATATGTACACAAAGCCTATAAATATAACCATTATATTTTTTGTGATAGTTATTATAATATTTTATGCTAAAACATTTATACTAACATTTTTTGTCATTTTTATTAAAAACCAATTCCAAAACATCTATTACTAAATTTTTGGCATCGGATTTACTAGAAACTGATGAAAAAATGATACAATTTACTGTTTTTTGCATCAGTTTTTAAGAAAACTGATGAAAAAACTGTCTCAGATATTTGGTGTTGGTTTTTATATTAACCGATGAAAAAAATGATTTAAAAGAAATTTTTTTGTGTCATTTTAAAAAATGATGAAGAAAAAAATTTAAACAGTTTTAACGTCAGTTTTTCATAAAACTGGTGTTAAAACACTTTTTTTAAAACATATCACTTAGAAACCCTCATTTCATTTTTTTTCGATAACCCATTCTTCTCTTGACCTATGAAAACTTTGATAGCTATCAACTATCTTCGACAGATATTTTATTCAAGATCATTCGATTTGAATCTTACTTAAATGATTGTTAAACCTCAATCGTTAAACCTTTGTCCTTGTTTCACAATCCATTTGTATATTTTGTTTCAATTAACCCTATTACGATTGATCAACACGATGATTATAGTTTTTTTTGTTTTATTTTTTCTTTTTTCTTTTTTCTTTTTTCTTTTTTCTTTTTTTGAAAATGTTTTTGTTCTTTGTTTTAGTGTTTTTCATGACAATGAATTCAAGGGGAATAATCTATATTAAGGATCAATCTTGCATCTTCCAATAGTGAATTTTGTATGTGTTTAAAAAAAAATTAAGATAAATTTGTTATCTGTTAGTTATAAATTTGATTAATAACTTTTTTTACATGAATTTTATGGTTAAGTATAATATTTATGTTTTTTTAATTATATAAATTACTTATTTGATTTAATTATCATATGGTCTTGTCCAACACATACAAGAATGAATACAGTATTCTTGTCACGGTTATTTTCTATATAAGTGAAAACTGGTGATGAATAATGGAAAAGAAGTGCATATAAGAATATGTATACATGAAAATAAATACAAATTTTAATCTATATATAGAATAAGTGGTGATGAAATGTGTAATGAAAAAGCACATAATTTAGTAATATAACTCAAAAAATCAATAAGAGAAACTACATAGATATAGATTCATCAACAAATATTTTTACATGGGACCCCCGACTGCCATAACAATGTTCTTGGTCTCATTAAAGCATACATGTATCAAATTTTTTACCTTAATAAATCAATTAAATATAAATTTTTAAATATTATTCCATTCCTATTCCACTGATAAATACATTTATCCTACTTATCATGTGACTTATACACTATAATTTCTCTTATCTTTATTCTCAATTATGTCCTCGTGATCTATAACCACCATGAACAAAAACATTTTTTTACTAATTCCATTATCATTTCTCATTTAATCAATATATTTTTGGTATTCATTCAAATCCAGAAGAAAATTGATTTAATAGTTTCATAGACTCAAATTTCATCAAATATATGGAACCAAATAAAACAAATTATATCTGGCCATCTGGGCATCAAGAAATAATCAGAAAGAATAAATGTATCAGTAATAATACCTCATCAAAACTCATCATAAATTCCTAGGTGTCATTTTCATACCATTCCATATAGTATCATCCTTTACACCATCTCCAACATCGACCATCTCTATATCCTGGACCTTCAACTTATTTCTATAAAATCATTTCTAACCATATAAATGTTATCGACAATGAAATAAATGCATTGATGGGATCTAATCAATAGGGGACATACATATATTAATTGTGTCATTCTACAAAGTTCAATGGTGTCTTTGGACAAGGCATCGAGGCATTAAAGCCTTCCATATCAAGGATGAGATCATTCAGCACATATTATTCATAAAACACTATTCTAATTCCCCACTTAGAATAACTAGTTTATTTTACTTTGGTTTTACATAGAGATAATAAAATATGTATTAGATAGAAAATAAGTGTGTCATGAATATATACAAATGGAATTTGTGTTTAATGTTACTTATTCTAGGTTAACTAAAGAGGAATATTGAAGTCTATTTTGAAGGATCTATGAAGAATGAAAGTGGTGTTGTTTGATAGTCATTTAAAAAAATCAATCTAACCTTGAAAAAAAACTTTATTCCTTTACTAGGGTCATAAAGAAAAGTTTATAATTAATTATTTAAAAAAAATAAATACCTGTAATAATTTATTTTTTATTTTATTCCTACTAATAGTTGATATCTACCACCTAATCACGAATCATTTTGATTATATGTTTTTATGTTTAAAATGTATCTTGTTATGTATATATTTTAATGTTTATATGTTTTAATATACTCAAATTTTATATTATTATCTTAGGTATTTAATGGATCAAAATTGGATGATGTTACTAAGAAATACTAATGAATATGAAAAAGGAGTAGATGATTTTTTGGAATTTTCTAAACAAAATCTTTAAAAAATAGATTTTTTCTCTAGCCGTGCATGAAGTTTTGAAAATGAGAAATTTAAATTCTAGAGAAATCAAGGATCATATCATTTTTTTATAGTTTTATCCATAATTATACACGTTGAATCTAACTTGGTGAAAGAATGGAAAATTAAACATCTAATATAGATGAAATTATTCAGAAAGAGATAGATGATCATATTGAAGAATTAATTCATGGTATAGGTTTTGAAACCATCAAAAAAATAGAAATTTTTTATTGATTGTATGGATATGCTGAGAAATAATTATTCTTAGGTTGATCTAAATATATAGTATTATTAACAGTTCTGAGATTAGTTAACTTGAATGAAAGAAATGAGTGGAGTGATGAAATTTTCTCTAATATTCTTGATCTTTTAAAAGTGTTACTTCTAGAGGGAAATAACATTATAGATTCCAATTATGAGGAAAATAAAATATCATGCCTAACAGGATTAGTGTATAAATAAATACATTCTTTTCCCAATGATTGTGTGTTGTATAGGAAACAATATGAATATTTTTTTCAATTTCTTCAATGTGGGACAACACACTATAATATGGATGAAAATTTATACTCTAATTCATTCTCAAGTACTAAAATATAACTTCATACTAAATCAATTTGATACCTTAAAATAAATCCTTCCAATAAATAAAATAATTCAACTCTAATTAATTTTCTAGTACCAAAATCAAACCTCCTCCTAATGAAATTTGGTACCTTCCTGTAATTTCTCATTTAAAGCATTTTTTTTAAAATTCAAATTGTACAAAAAGGTTTAGATAGAATAACAATGAGAACATCTTCTATGGGAACTTAAATCACCCTACCGATTCACCATAGTGTAAGAGATTTGATAAAAAATTCAGGATTTTGGAAATGAATTTAAAAATCTCAAAATTAGATTGTGCATAGATGTAAGGAATCCATATTAGAGATTAACTAGCCAATATAGTTCATGGCCTCTCTTTCTAGTAGTTTACAACTTGTCGCCACATATATGTATGAAGAAAAAATATTCTATGATGAGCTTGATTATTTTTTGAGCCAACAAATAGGAAAATGATACTAACTTGTATCTTTCACCACTGATTGATGATTTGAAACTTTTATAGGAGGCAAGTGTTGGAGTTCTTGATTTATAGAGGAACAACTTTTGCTTTTGTGTTCTATGATAATGTTCGCTATAAATTACTTTCTTAAATAAGGAAACTTATATAGATACAGTGTTAAGGTACATAAAGGATGTCTAATTTGTGAAGAGGAGACATCATATTATCAATTACATAATTGAATAAAGACAGTGTACATGGGACATCAATGATTTTTGAGAATTTATGATCCATATCATAGATTAAAAAATAATTTAGTGGTTTACCAGAATATAATCTTCCCCCCAAAACCATTCTTTGTTAAAGAATATTATGATAGGGTGAAAAATATTGATTTCACATTTGGAAATAAAGGAGGTTATGGTCATCAAAAAAATACCTGGAAGAAATAGTCTATCTTTTTTGAACTAGCTTATTGATTATTTTTAGAGATAAAACATAACATTGAAATTATTCATGTTTAGAAAAAATTATGTGATAGTTTTATTGGAATTTTTTTGGACATAAAAGGAAAGAAAAAAGACATATTGAATTATATATTGTGATTTATATCAATGGGAATATGTTAGGAGTTATCTCCCACTATGAAAGGTAACAAAAAATATTTACCTCCATCTTATCACATGTTAAGAAAGAGTGAGAAGATGATTTTGTTAGTGTATGCATGGTATTGACGTGCCAAATGGATATTTTTATAATGTGAAAGATTTGGTGTCATTGAAGGACTGTAAATTAATTATTATGAAATCTCATGACTATCATGTATTGATGCAACTACTACAACCGATTTCCCTACATAGAATTTTTTTAACACCTGTCAGAAATAATATCACTAGGATATATAATTTTTTCAAATCCATTTATAGCAAATTTTTTGATCCAAATTCATTAGATGTGTTGAAGAATTAAGTTTCACTTATTATTTTTCAAAAAGAAATGTATTTCCCACCTACATTTTTTGATATAATGGTCCATTTTTTGATTCATCTGGTTCATGAAATAAGAATATGTGGGCCTACTTATTTATGTTAGATGTATCCATTTGAAAGATATATAAATTTTTTGAAGGGATATGTTAAAAATCATCATCGACTAGATATCTTTATTATTCAAAAATATGTATCAGAATAGGTGATTGAGTTCTATATTGATTATTTGTATGAAGTGGAGCATGTTGGTCTCCCTATATCTCAACATTTAGAGACCAGGTTTTTTTCCTTGAAAAACCTTGAAATATTTCTATATATATCCATAATTAGTCACTAAGACCAAATGCGATTCTGAGACCCAGTATGCCCAAAATTAATTTTATTAAAATATTAAATATATTTTATATTGCATGTGCATGATACCCCAAATAAAATAATAGAATTCTTAAACGGTTTATTAGATTAGAAATATGAGACCAAAATTGGGTCCATAACATGATATTTACCCTAGGAAAGAAATAAAATGAGTCAGCATAGGACGTTTGGACTCTATGCTCATCGGTAGGGAATTTAAGTGAATTAATTGATTAATTCTGTTTGAACTAAAATTATGGTTATAAATATATCATTTGAGGAAATTTTCTAGGGTTGGATTGTATTTCTGAAAATGCCAATGATTCTCCCTTTTCTTTCTTCCTATGATGAATCAAGACCGATCAGTGACAAATATCTAGATCAGATTAGATCAATACATGATGTATGCAAAAAATCATCCTTATATGTTGGTAGACATGCTATTCATCAGTGAGCTATCTAATCTAAGGTAAGACTCATAAATTGGTATTTTTTTTGATTGATTAAATGTTTTAGAGGATCTATAGTTGTTCTTCAATCTGTTCCCCAGTTGTAAACTTTTTCATTTGCCAAATTACTAAAATCTTAGTTTGTTATCAATTGTTTTCTAATTTGAAATCCCTATTCTTGGTCATTGGTGAAGGGAGCTTGGCTAATGATGTTTAAACCTTAGGTTTTATTGTTTTCTCACCCTTTGAGTTCTTCACCGGTTGGACCCATTATCCCTTATTCGACATTTCTGAGAGGTACCAATGTCAATTAGATCCATGAATATGTGTAAGATCTATGAAGTGACAATGGATGGATGAGCCGGACTTAGATCTGGGGTTGTTACGTGCTGAGGATGACCGATTCGGTTTTTAAACTTCAAGATTATGATGAAGTAAGCCATTGTGGCATGAGGTTCAATGGTTGAACCCTCATGAACCTCCAATGGCTGATTCACAGTGAATGATAACTAGAAACAATGAACATCATTTAGATCCACTAATTTTATATCATTTTATGGTAGGATCTAGGGTGGATCGTCCTGAAATTAAGCGTATAACTCGAATGTTTAGATCTGGAATTTCTAGAAAAAAACTCAACTACATGCCGTGAACATGATGAACAACATGGCATGTAGCCCCCTCAATGGAAGATCTATGGTTTTAGGGAAATTAAGGATGAAAAGACGTGTCAACTTCCCTCACATGTTTTGTATCCTCTTTTTAGTTAGACAATACATTTGGCTGACCGAATAAACAGGGTTTCTGATACATGGACAGGGGGTCCAGTACACAGACCTGTCCCATGTTACATGGACATGCCATGTAGTCCACCTGCACAGTGTGTAATACTATGCATAAAGGTATTCGTGTACTTTCCAAAGACATGGCTATACTATGAAGTGGGGCCACATTCTATGTGGGTCCCCTCACATTCCATGTACTCCTTGAGCTCTTCTGAGAAAACATCAAATGACCATATCTCCTTCGTTTGAACTCAGATTTTGGTCTATGAGTAGCCTATACTGATTGTTTTTTGTAGAACATGATGGTTCAATAGATTGTGTATTTAGAGATATGATGTTAAATTTTCTAGGAATAACACCTTATGAGGTGACCCTGATGATTGCAGTGATCAGGTAGGATCACCAGATGATGAGTTCTTTCAGGCATTACTATCCAGTAGGGCTGGGCAGTGGAGTTCCCTATTGGCTCTTCCGAATGTTATCCTCTAGCAGGGTTGGGTAGTAGAGTTCCCCAACGTCTCTTTTGGGCGTTACCCTACAATAGGGATGGGAAATGGAATTACCCAATGGCTATTTTGGGCATTACCCTCCAGCAGGTATGGGCAATGGAGTTCCCTGTTGCCTCTTCTGGGCATTACCCTCCAGTAGGGCTGAGAAGTGGAGTTCTTCGAGGACCTTCTTCTGGGAATTACCATCTAGTAGGTCTAAGAAGTGGAGTTCCCCAAGGAAATTCTCGAGCGTTACCTTTTAACGGGGCTGGGCACTGGAGTTCCTCATTTACTATCAGAGTGTGACCCTCTTGTTGTACCAGGGCATGGGATCCTTACCTAGAGATCATGTCCCATTGACTATGTGGCATAGTGATGAGATGTTGTTCGATGTAGATTTGGACACATGAGGAAGAGTGACACTTTCCCCATCGAGAGGTATTTTTGTGATATGACCTAAAGTTGTGTGGGAAATTCATTGCTGCCTAAAGATTATAATATCATGTTGTAGTGATTGAGTCCCTTAAACTTGTGTGTTTAGGGAAGATGTGAGAGATAATGGGAATCATTGATGAACTTTTGGAACTATTGGCTACTCTTATTCTTTGGTTGAGCTATGAGATGGAGATCACATACCCTCTCATTTTGGTTTCTTTGACAGAGCATATATATATATCATTCTTCAGAACCTAGTCCTTAGGTTTGGTTACTCTCCTTACAGGATAGGTGAAGACACATGGGTTATGCCACATGCTTTTCATGTCTAGATTCTTATGGTTAGATGGGTATAATCTCAACCTATTGGTAGAAAGGACTTGATAGGTAGTTCATCTACTCCTCGTGTTTATCCCCTTGCGCTTGGATGAGCTTACATTCACTCTTGTTGGGTTGAGTTTTACTCTTTCACTATAACCTGTGCATATTCTATCCTTATCTTATATTGTATCTCTTACTGTTTCCCCTCTCAGCTTTCAGGGTTTCCTGATGGGTATGTTTATACTCTCCCTTTCATGGGCTTCTCCCACATGACTCGTGTCATATGTAGATAGTGGATAGGTCGACCGTGAATACAGAAAAGATTAGTGATACTAGGTGTTTGGACCCATATACGATGGTCGTAGCTTGGGATTCAGGTGCTAGGCTCTCTCATCTATTTTACTTTTCCAGTTTCGGTCCGGTTGGGATAGTTTTCTTATTGTGCATATATTTTCCCCTTTACATTCTAGTATACAATACCATACTTTTGTACTATCTGGAGTTTCATGCATGTTTTTTTTATTATACAGCAGTGTTGCGTATTTTATACTTTTCCTATGCACTTTTTCATTGATTTGGATATTTTCACGTGTACAACTTCTTAAGAAAAGGCCTCCATGAGTTAGTTATTCCTTCAGCACTTGTTGCCACCCCTGGCCTATAGATGCAGGCTTGGGTTAGTTCCATCTCGTGCCCCAGTATGGGTCGGGTCATGACAGGTTTGGTATCACAGAAAGTTCATTCAATGGGATGTTGTTTGGACATATCCCCTTAAAAGTATTGGATGGGTTTTAGGGAAATTAGATCACAGTGTCTTGAGTGTGGCTCTCAGGACAGGGAGTCTAGTGATGGTATAGGCGGCCGACATATCCATTCACCAGGACCTTAACTACTTGTTTTTGAATTTTCATGTGGAGACATTTGTTGCAGGGATCAATGGTACATGCATCATATAGGATTGAGCCTTTGACTATCCTTCTTGAGTTATCTCTTAATTATTGTTGATATATATATGTGTGTGTGTGTGTGTGTGTTCATTTGATCAAGGTAATCCTTAATAACTTTCAGGATGCCTCTGTAGTGATAGACAGTCAAGATACTAAATATGGTTTGGGAGAATGAACCTATGAGTGATGAGGCCTCAGTTTAGGGTCCATCCCATGACCACGTACCTCTAGGCTGGAAGGTATAATCACCTCCACCTATTTTGAAGTAGATTACCCTAGCGGAGTGGGCTGAATATGTGCGTAGGCTAAGCACACTATGTTAGTTCCAGCATTAGAGACTGTTGAGGTTCCGCGGTGAGCCCAATCCTCAGGCAGCGAAGGATTGGCTAGAGTTGGTAGTCTGTATCTTCAGGATTATCCTAACACCAATAGATTAGATGTCAGAACTATTGTACAACCTTTTCCATGGAGTATTTGGGCATTGGTAGATCATTGTTATGCAGATGCATGACGGGTCAACACTCTAATATAATAGATTCGAGTAGCTATTTCATGATAATTACTACCCCCTTCTTACACTAATTCTAGATCCACAAGATTTTGGAGCTGAATCAAGGTGGGATGAGGGTGGTTGTGTACACATCGAGGTTCACAAACCTTACATGTTACTCCCTTGACATGATCTGGGAAGGCTACGTCTGAGCATGGAAGTTTGAGCAGGGACTCCACAGAGAGATTCAAGTCAGCATTGTACCCTTGTGCATCCACACCTATGACGAGGTGTTGGAGTGGGAACTTGTGATAGAGATATTTCTATCAGAGGGGCCCTAGAAACTAGAGATGGAAGTGGTCACATCAAAGTTGAGTCATCTGTAGCAGCTAACAGGCACCAATCAAAGGGATCTCGGAGCAGGAGATGCTTTCACGAGTAGGCTCGGGCATGTAATCAAATGGGACTAAGGAAAAATAGAGAGTTAGGGAATCCCATAGAGGAGAATTGTTTTACTTGTGATGGGTGAGGTCACATGGCATGAGATTTCCTAACCAGATGTGCTGACTAGCCCATGTAGATAGTTGATGGACCACTGTGGTAGAGGCAGCACCGTGATCAGGGATATACCAGGCATGGAAAAGGTGTTCCCTATAAAGGAGGATATGGAAAAGAGGTTGGAGGAAATTAAGGTGGAGGAATTCACTATTATATCTTTCTACCACCACCACCATGTGGCCCATGTCAAGCTCAGGGATCTGGTAGCTGGGGCCGCAAACTACTGCATGCTTTAGATGTCTACAATACCGCAGCACATGAGATGATTCAATGCATGATCTATATTTATTATAATCATGACTTAGTATTAGTATAAAAATGTTATAGTCATTACTTTTTCTCTTGACTCTTGGTATGAGAGTTAGATCTCACAGTTGAGAAACTAGCACAACATCTTCGTCTTGAGATTCCTAACACTTCTTATGTATCTTTCATCGGTTGGTAGTGTGAGCTATTTCGTGGTAGAGATAGGTTCATGTGGGTCCTTTTGGTCATCAAAATCAAACTCTATGGCATTATACAGGGTATGTATTTTCTTTCCTTTATTCAAACCAAGATTTACTATTACCAAAGACGAGCCAGATGCCTACACTCTAATGGGACAAGATTCTCCTTTTCTAGATAGAGAGATCTCATCGTAGGATAGTTTTATGGTGTGAGTAGGAGTTTGTATCCTATCACCCATATGTTTTAAATTATATCCCTTGGTACAGCCATATCTTCAAGCTTCTGGGTTCCTTCAGTTTTGGAGGATTATATGGACGTCTTCCCCGAAGATGTTCTGGGACTACCTCTGAGGCGGGAGATGGAGTTTTGTATTAACTTGCTTCCATGGATAGCTCTAATATTTTCTACAGCATATCTAATGACACCTACAGAGCTTTGGAAGCTATGGTTTCAATTAGAGGACCTTCATGAGAAAGGTTTCATAAGACCTAGTGTGTCCCCCTGGTCAGCTCCAGTTCTGTTCTTGAAAATGGTGGATGAGAGATTACGGATTTGTGTGTATTATCATCACCTGAACCAAGACATGATAAAGAACAAGTTCCCCATGTTGGGTATTTATGACTATTCTAACCAATTTTGAGGCATGAGATGGTTCTTTATGATCGGACTCTGGTCCGGTTACAACAAATTGCAGGTTCATGAGGCCGATATTCCAAAATTTCCTTTTTGATGTCTCTACTGACACTATGAGTTCCTAGTGATGTCGTATAGTGTGATAAATTCCCCTACCATGTTTATGTCTTTGATTGATGAACTAGGTATTCCATCCATTCTTGGACTAGTTTGTTTTGGCCTTCATCGATGACATACTCATATACCGTGCAACAGAGTAGAAACATGCATAGCACTTGAGGAAGGTCCTTGATTTACTTTGATAGCAATATCTTTACAGATAGCTCTCAAAGTGAGAGTTATGGATACATGAGGTTCACCTCATAGGGAATTTAATTTCTAAAAAGGTCTAGCTATGGATCAAGTGAAGATCAAAGTAGTGCTTACTTGGGAGACACCCAAGAATGTGTCAAAGGTGCAGAGCTTCCTCATCTTGGAAGGGCACTATAAGAGATTTTTGATAGACTTCTCCAAGATATCAACCCCCTTGACCACCCTAATGTGGAAATTGTATCCATTTACATGGATTGAGAAGTTCCATAGGGTTTATGAGGAGTTGAGGAAGAGTATGACTAGTTCTCCAGTGTTGAAACTACTGGTGGTAGGCGTTGATTTCATAGTGTATTGAGATGCCTCAGGAAATGGGATCAGTTGAATGTTAATGTAGCAACAGGAATTTGTCACATATGGGTCATAGATGTTGATACCCCAAAAGAATAACTACACCACTCATGACTTAGAGCTAGTAGAAATAGTGTTCCCCCTGAGGATGTGGAGACACCACCTTTTAGGGGAGTGCTTTGTGGTTTATTCAGACCACCAGAGTCTTAGGTACGTCTTGACACAGAGAGGCCTAAACCTAAGGCAGCGACGTTGGTTGGAGTTTTAATAGTAATAAGACTTTATGATAGTCTATAATATATTAAAGTTAATGTTTTTAGTAGATACCATTAAAAGGAATTCTCAGGCTTTCTTAGTGGAGGAATCTTTAGAGCAGTTAGATTCCCTGCAGCTTACCCTGGTAGAGTAGGGGGTACAACTTTTCTTCAGTCGATGGTGTTGAATCCCTTACTCTTCCATTAAGTGAGAGAGTCCTAGCTAGGATACATTGAATGTGAGGTATTACATGATCATATATCCATAGGTGACTCACTAGATGGATATTTTGAATGAGGGAATCATGATATCTTGTTATAGGGGAGTGCAGTGGTTCAAGTCATGTTGCGGGAGGAGGTGATGTGAGAGTACCACACTTCTCCCCTAGTTGTACATCCTGATACGGGGAAGATGTAAAAATACCTTCATAGTTAGTTTTTGTGGTCCTACATGAGATGGATCATAGATAAGTTCATCTCTCAGTTCCTCACCTGTCAGTAAGTGAAATTTGAGAACCTAGTTCCAGGGGGTTTGTTGCATCCCATTGATATCTCGGAGTAGAAATGAGAATACATTTACATGGACTTTGTTAGAGGATATTGACATATTATGAAGATCCATGATTCCATATGGGTGATAGTTGACAAACTCAATAATTTGGGGCACTTCCTTACAATCAGGGATAAACGTTTAGTATAGATTATGGGGAATTTATATGTATGTAAGATTGTCTACCGTCACGGGGTACCCTTGATGATTGTCTCTAGTCATGATGTGAGGTTTATGTCATGATTGTGGAGAGTACTTTAGGTTGAATTTGTGACTCAATTGAGAATGAGTACAACATTTCACCCCTAGACCGAGTGCTATACCGAGCGTACTATCTAGGTGTTGGAGGATATGATAAGGGCATGTGTGTTAGACTTCACCCAGAGCAGGGAGGATCACTTTCCCTTGATAGAGTTTTCATACAACAATAGATACCACTCTTCGATCAAAATGAAACCTTTTTAGGTCCTATACGAGAGACCCTAGAGGGAACCCCCATGCTAGATATAGATTGTTGATTCATCTCTTGTGGGCCTAGTATTGGTGAAAGCGACAACGGATAAAGTCCAAGTTATTTGGGGGTGGATGAGGATAGACCAGAGTATACAAAATTCCTACATTGATCATCATTATAGTCCCTTGGAGTTATATGAGGGATACCATGTTTTCTTGAATGTCTCCCCATGATGAAGAATGCAAAGGCTCAGTCGGGGAGTCAAGCATTCCCCGAGATTCATCGAGTTATTCAAGATCATGAAGATGATTTTTGAGGATTCATACATCCTATCCTTACCCTTATAGCTGGATCGGGGGCACTAGAGAATGAATTTACCTTTTTGGATTACCTGCGGGTGATCAAGGATCCATAGGAGCAGACCCTGCGTGGACAGACCACCCCTTTGGTTCATGTTTTGTGGTAGTACCGAAACATATATGTGAGTTCATGGGAGTGAGAGAGCCAAGTATGGGCTAAGTATCTTGAGTTGTTTTTCTAGTTTTCTCTTTTCAAGGATGAAAGTTTGAAGAAGGAAATTATGGATATACCTTACTTTTCTCTTATAAGACTTTGAAATATTTATATATATATATATTTATAGAGTTTAACGCTGAGATGACGTGCAATTCTGAGGTCCAGTGTGCCTAGAATTAATTTTATAAAAATATTAAATATATTTTATATTATGTGCAAAAAATACGTCAAAAGAAAATGGTATAACTCTTAAAAGGTTACTAGAATCATAAATCTAATACCATGGTTGAGTCCTAAACATGGTTTTTACCCTAGGTTTGACATAAAACAAGTCAACGCGGGACGTTCGGACCCCTCACTCGTTAGTGCTACGTTGAAGTGAATTAAATAATTTATTAATTCTATTTGAACTAAAATGAGGTTCATAAATATATCATTAAAGGAAAGTTTCTAGGGTTTTATCATAATTTTTTAAATGTTGGCGGGGCTCCCTTTTACTCATTTCACTAATGAATCAAGATCGATCGATGATGAATCTCTAGATCTGATCAGATTAAGAAGAGATGAACAAAACTGATCTACCTTCTACATTGGCAGAAATGTTCTTCATCAGTGAGAAATCCAATATGAGTTAGGACTTGTGAATTGGTTTTTTATGAACATGGTTAAATGTTTGAGAAGATTGATAGTTTTTCTCCAATCTGTGCCCCTGTTTGAAACCTTTTTATGCACTCAAGTACTAAAATCTTAGTTTTCTAACAATTTTTTTCTAATCTGAAATCCCTATTCTTGGTCTCTGGTCAAGAATTCTTGGCCAATGATGTTTAAACCTTGGTTTTTCTATCTATTATCCCCCGTTATTTGTGTTCTTCACTAGTTGGACCTTTTGGCCTCAATTTCACTTTTTCAGGAGGTACCAAGCCCGATCAAACCCCCAAATACACAGCGGATAGAAGAAGCGATGATGGATCGATGAGTTGGGATTAGATTCGAGGTCATTGTTAGGCGGGGATAACCAATTCGGTTTTAAACTTCAAGATCATGATGAACGAAGCCATGTTAGTGTGTGGTTCAACGACAAAACCCTCATGAACCTCTAGTGGACAATTCCTAGGGAACAATGTATGGAAATGATGAAGGGATATTAGATCCATTAATTTCATATTGTTTAATGGTGGTATCTATGCCAGATTATCCTAAAACCAAGCATAGATCTTGGATTTTATGATATGGAAATTCTTTCGAAAACCCGACTACACATCATGTACATGATGAACAACACGACGTGTAGACCCCATCAGTTACGTCCCTAGGGTTTGAGGGAAATTAAGGATGACATGACATATAATATTCCCTCACATTCCTTGTATCCTATTTCTGGTTGGAAAATATATGTGGAAGAACACATATACATGGTGTCTGGTACACGGACATAGGGTCCGATACACAGACACGACCATTGAGATATGGCCCTGTCCCATTTTGCATGGACATGCCTTGTAATACACCTTCACAACATGTACATCCTCACAAAAATAGAGTTGTGTACCGGCCACAGACATGACTAGGCTATGAAGTGGGGCCACACACTATGTGGGTCCCCTCCCACACTGTGTACTCATTGTTCTCTTCTAATAAAACTTTGAATGATTGTATCTCTTTCATTTGAACTCAGATTTTGTCCCACGAGAAACCTATCCTAAGTTTTTTCTACATAGAATGTGATGGTTCACTTAATTTCATTTTTAGAGATATTATTTCAAATGTTCTGGGAAGGAAACCTTCTATGGTGACCCCAATGATGGTAGTGATCAAGTAAGATCACAAGATGTCGACTTCTTCTAGGCGTTACCCTCCAGAAGGGCTAAGTAGTAGAGTTCCCTGACGGCTCTTTCAGGAATTACCCTCTAGTAGGGATGGGTAGTGGAGTTCCTTGACTTCTCTTTCAAGTGTTACCCTCTAGTAGGTCTTGGTAGTGTAGTTCCCCAATGTCTCTTCTAAGTGTTACCTTCTTTCAGGTCTAGGTAGTGGAGTTCCCCAAATACCTTCTTCTGGGTGTTACCCTCCAGTAGGGCTAGGCATTTGAGTTCCATGATGACATTCCCAATCATTACCCTCCATCAGGGCTAGGAAGTGGAGTTCCTAGGTGACTATCTAAGTCTCACCCTCCTGTTTCACCAAGACATGAGATCCTTACCTAGAGATTATTTCCCCTGAACTGTGCGGCATAGTGTCAAGACATAGTTCGACATGGCTTTGGACCCATTAGGAAGAGGGATTATTTCCCCACCAAGATGCATTCTTATGACGTGACCTGAAACTATGCAGGTGAGACAGGGCCTCCCATAGTGGATAATATCAAGGTGTGGTGATTGAGTCCCTTAAAATTGTGTGTTTAGGGAAGACATGTGAGATATTGTGCATTATTGATGGAATTTTGGAACTGTTAGATACTCTTATTATTTGGTTGATATGTGATATGGATATATGATACTCTTTCAATTAGGTTTATTTGATTGAGAATATATATATCCTTCTTCAATACCCACTCCTTGGGTTTGGTTACTCTGCTTCCAAGAGTGGCGAGACGCATGGGGTATGCCACATGCTTTCCGTTTCTAGCTTCTCATGGTTGGATGAGTCTACTATCCTTCTAGATGTGCTAAAGACTTGTTGGGTATTTCAGATACTCACCGTTTTTATCCCCTTGTGATTGAACATGCTTGCTTTCACTCTTATTGGGTTGATACCTACTCTTTCATTGTACCTTTTGCATCTTCTATCCTTCTCTTCTATTGTATCTATTAGTACTCCTTCCTCATCTTTCGGGTTGTCCTACTAGGTATGTTTAGAATCACCCCTGCATGATCTTTTCTCGCACGACTCATGTATTATGCAGAAGATAGACATGTCAACCATGAATACATAGGAGATTAGGAATATAGGGTTCTTGGACCACATATGGTGGTCGTAGCTTGGGATTTAGGATCTAGGCTCTCTCAGCTATTTTACTTTTCTAGTTTTCTGTCAGGTTGTGACATTTTTCTGGTTGGGTGTGTATTTGTTCCCTTTACTTTTCAGTATACACTACCATAATTTTTTACATTCTAGAGGTTAATTCATGCTTGATTTATATTATAGCAGTGCTGTATATTTTCTACTTTACCTCTACACTTTTTCATTAAGTTGGTTGTATGAATGTGTACATGTTCTTAGTAAAATGCCTCCCTGAGTAAGTTATGCCTTCGGGGCTTGTCTCCACTCCTGGAATATAGAGGCAAGATTGGGGTAGTTGTCACTTGAGCCCCGAAATTGGTTGGATCATGACCCGAAATATGATAGCTGATAGTGAAGATATAGGTATTCAAGGCTCAAAGATAAATTTCATTTCATGTGATGATGAGATGCAAGCACATTTCTACATTTTTAACAACACTGATGAGGTTCAACAATATATATCATCACATATTGCTAAATTAAAGCTACAATATCCGAAAAAATGAAAATTGGTTGATGATTGAGTGAAAAAATACGTTTGTTTCATGGTTTAAAAAGACATTCATAATAGATATATTTTCATAAGAAACATTGAAATGATTGGTATGGGGGTTCTCTCTTAGTGTAATTACATGGCATGGTTTTGATATTAACGGAAACACATTTTACATAGAAAATTAGGATGAAAAGAGTACCATTCAAAATGGTGGGGGTAATGTTTGTTGCTGAAGAAGTGTATTATTCGAGTGAAAGAGATAAAAACCCAATTTCTACATCAATGAAATATTTTGGAGTTCTTGAGGATAAGTGGGAAATTGATTATAATAAATTTTGAGTCACCATGTTTTAGTAAAAATGGGTTGATAGTAATAGTGATGTGAAACATGATGATAATTGGTTTACACTAGTTGATTTGAAAATATTTAATAGCATAGAGGAACCATTTTTCATGGAGACACATGAAATAAAATATTTACTGTCATTGATCCATCAAATGATCAGTGGTCTATTGTTTTTTCAAGGGAAAAGAATTCATTTGGGTGATGAGGATGATGATGAAGTTATGGATTTATATGAGTCTTAATCATCTATTCCACGATTTACTCATGATAATAATTAATATAATGAAGACATGGTCCATACTGTTTGAAATGATCATACTGAAGGGATATGAAAAAAAACTAAATTACTCTCCTTATTATTGTTGTAAATATTTATATTTTATTTATTTTTTGCAAATTTTCTTTTGTAAATTTTTTTAATTATTGGATGTATAATTATATATATTTTATTAACTATATGTTTCTTATGTTAAATATTATATTCAACAGTTATGGTTAAATTTTTTTTTTTTTGAAAAATATAACATACATCCTTATGTTTTGGTCATATTTACGCATACAAAACGCTTTTTTTGTAAATGTGATATTTAAATTTATAAATGTTTCTATAACTTTAGAATTACTATTTATATATAAAAATATTTCTTCACTTTTTTTTTGTTTAAGAATCTGGACATTATTATTATTTTTTTAAACTTACATATGCGTGACACTATTTTTTTCATACATATATGTGTTATAAATGTTTTAAAATATTCACTATTCTAATAATGTGAAGGTATATAGAATATCATTAAATTTTACCATTTCAATGATAGACACAGAGGAAGAAGAATATTTAGCATGGTATATGTTTTATTATTATTATTAAATGTTTAATAATATATTTATTTCATGAAATCAAACTTAAAATTTTTTAAAAAATAATTACAGGACTACAGATACACCTCTTAAAGAGGATTTGTGTCCTTACATTGAGAAATAAATTTCTAGAGTTGATAAATATTGGATTACATGTTTACTAAAACAGTCACTTTAACATGAAGACTAGATATTACATATTATTTTTTATGATAATAATAACCCAACTGGTTCACATGCAACACAGTTTATCAGTTATATTTCCATGTAGAGTCATTATAGGATTAACATTTTATATCCAGATTAGAAGTCCATTGACAAGTTGGCTAAAGAGTGGTTGTGGGAGTATGTATGGGTAAAATATCTCAATTAATTTATTTTTATCTCATTTTTCAAATAGTATATATTTTACATGACTAATATTTAATTTATTTTATTATAGTTGGCATTAATTTTTTAATCAATAAAGAAATTAATAAAATATCATTATCTTCATTGACGGTTCGATGGAGATTTTTTAAAACAAAATTGACAATTTTTTTCTTTTGGTAGGTTACAGAATGAAAACTCATGCCTCAAGTATGAGTTTTTAGATGCAAATACATGGATGAAAATTTTTTCTTACCGACATGATGAATAATTTATGGTACGATAATTATTTAATATTATAAAATTTATTATATATTAATTTATTACTTATTCGTTTATTGTTATGTAATAGGATTTGAAGAGATCTCATCAAGAGATCTAGTTTTTGAATGTATATCCTCATACTCTATCACATAGAGGGTATCATTTATTATAGGATAAAATGATTTCAGAAAAATTTGATGCATTAAGAGATCAATCTAGTGGTGGTTCAGAAGAGGTTTAGTTTTTTCCTCCATCTCCTCCACATGAAATGAAAAATGGAAAAGAGGGAGAAGAAATAAAAATAAACAGTATCTTACAGAGAAATCCAAGGAAGTAGCTAATAGAATTGTAAGAAATTAATTTTTTTCCATGAATGTTTTTATTTCTTAAATTAACAAAACTAATATATCATTTTAATTTTTCATTTCAGGATGAAATTCAGGAGAAACCAATGCTGGTCCCATTTATACTTGATGGTTGGATGGATATACTAGCTACCTCTTTAAGAAAGCCATAACACCCCAATTGTGTAAGAGGATATAAGGTAGGTGTCAGTATTAGGAAAGTTTTTTGTCATAATAGTAAAAAATAAAGATATCCAAAAATAGATTCTTTAAAAACAGATATGAAAAACCTAAAACAGTTTGTCGACAATGAAATTAAATCAGTTGTGTAGGCTATGTTTGATCAATTAATGATACAATCACAACCTATGCAGCCTACCAATCTTGACCAGCCGACCCATCCCTCAAAGCTTGAATAGCCTTCCCAGCCATCCTAGCTTTCCCAACCTTACCATCCACCCTAGCTTTCCCAGTTATCCCATCTTTCCAATCTTTCCTAGCTATCATAGGTTTCTTAGCCTTCCCAACCTTCCCAACGTACCATTCCTTCACAACCTTCTTATATATATCTTCCACCTCCTCAGTCGGACCCGACCGTATACTCTGAGTTGTATATTGGATATACTCATGTACGTATTGTAGCATACAAAGTCATACATCTTTCTGTGGATTCTATACATCATTATCCAATGCAGTTGGGTTAGGTTAGAATATCAATAAATGATATTATTTATGAAGATATAGTCTTCTTCCATTGAATACCTAAGAGGTTACCAGAGTTGGAGATTGTATGGGCCATTTTTTACTTTTTTCAGCTAGGCTTCTGCATTATCTGACATACGAGGTATTCATTTCTTTTGTAAATATTATTTACAGTTGATTGAAAATATGTTATACATTTTTCTAACATTTATTTTTTATAAGACTATCTAAAATCAAAATAATTGGTACAAAAGAAACAAATTACAGTTCATGAATCAATAACTTCAGATACTTCTGAAGTTTCTAATGGGTTACAAAGATTAACTTAGGTTTGTTCTTCATTGGAAAATATTTAAGAGTTTCATATGACATCTGATATTTGTGGAAGAGACTATCCATTGATAATATTCAAAAAAATATGACAGATCTTATTATTTTTTATGAGATTAGTCTACCTATGTTACAGTTGTTTTCCATATAAGTACATTTATGTTTCATGTTTTCTTTTTTCCTTAAATAAATATGATTTCAAGTGACTTACTATATTAATTTATTTAATTAGTTATCCATACATGATTATTATTCAAAATAAAACCACTGGTGTTTATGGTTTTATAGATCTAAAATTTATTTCAACGGCTATAAAATATGTGACTACTACTGCTAGAGTTTCATATATATATGTGAGAGATTCTCAAATATTGAGATTGGGTGTTGATTTTTTTCATTCCTTGATGCTAAAGAACACTAAGATAATTATGAAATAATATTGATTAAAATTTCATTAATTGTGAACTTTTTATATTTTAGAGGCCATTGGATGTTGGGCATATTCTTCACAAAGGAATGTAAATTATATTTGTTTTGATCTTTATTAGGTCCTCTTCACGAAATTTTTTTCACCTTATTATACAAGTTAGTTTTATTCTTTTTTATATGTTCTTTATTTCTAATTCTTATTATTTATAGATATTTTTTTAGTTGATAATATAGAAGTGCAGGTTATGGAAAAAGTTTAACAAAGAGAAGTTGTCAATAAAGAAACCAAAACTAATCAATTATTTTCATGTGAAGGTAAATAATTTTTATATTATATAATATTTGGTTTATATATTTATTTTTTAATTTTGAATTTAATATTTTACAACTTTGGTGTAATCATTAAAAAGAAGGTGCATAATGTGGTTATTATGTTTTAAGATTCATGTATGAGATAATCACAACTAGGGTAACAACTGAATTTGAAAAGGTTAGTTACATTAATTATTTTGAATTTTATATGAAAATATATTTTTTTACTCTAATAACATTAATTTTTATTCTATATTTTCATTGAAATCAAGTCGTATATGAATAAAAAACATACACGTTTATAGTTTGTTTTCAAACTATTTCTTAAGTATGATTGTGATTTAAATTATCAGGTATGTCTATTTTAATGACATTAAATATCTAAACCTATCTTGCTATATGATTTATTTCATTATGGAGGTATGAATTTTCATACATTTCATCAGAATTATGCATTGGTAATTTTTTATTTTCTAGATTATGTAGTTATGCATCAACATCCATTTAACTAATTTATTTGGGTTTTTCTATCACTCTATACAAATTTGTGAGGTTTGATCTATAGAACATGATTTTGGTTTCCATACGATATTATATTTAATAATTTGAACTTATCATGTTTCTCTATTTATGTTCATTATCTATTTTTTGGAATGTATAAATTTTGAATTTATTTATTTAAACCTATATTCTATGTTGTTACATCATTTTTAATGAATCTCTCCTCCTAATTGGAGAATCAGTGATGATTCTTAAAGTGTGGATTCAATTCCATGTTTTTCTTTTACAATAGGTGGTAATTTTTTTAATCATTCCATAAGGAAATTTGTGTTGATGGTTTCCATGAAAATTGTTTCCCTTACCATTTTTAGTGACTATTTAAATCTTTTTTTGATGAAGTGTGTACTAAAGGATCCCAGATATTTCCAATCCTTTAGGAATTTGTGGGTTCTTTTTAACTAGAAATTTTATTTTTCTGGGTTTTTTCTATATGTATTCCCCTTTATGTCATATTATTTAATTAAATTATTTTGGTTTTTAATCACTCTTATTTTTTGTGTGATGTTGGATATGTAGCACTTGTTCTTGGTTTGTATGTTTAATTCAATTTCTGAAGAAATCTTATTATATTTCGTTCTTGATATTACTTTTACATTTATTTTCATGTGTATATATTGATTTTATCACATTGACAATGTTTTCTATATGGTTACATATATTTGACTTAATCTATCAACTAATGGAAAAATATGTGATGATTTTTTATGTGTGGTTTCTACAAAAAATAGTTTCTTTTTTAGACAGTGGTATTGTTTTTAATCCATATCTAAAGCAGTTTGTTTTAAATTTGTTAATGAGAGTTGTAGGTCAGTTTTTCTATGGCTCAAGATCCTTGGATGTTCCTTATTTTTGTATCCATCTCTATCAAGTGATTCATTTAGTATAATGATAATTATAGTTTGTTTCATTTTATCACTTGTATTAGGATATCTGGGATTCTGGATAGTATCATCACGGGCACATACATAACATATGTTCTCTAACATCCAGATGAAAAAATGATGTGACTAGCTTTAACTTTGTTAAAAATATTGATATTTACATTATTAAAAGACAAATATCTTTTATACATATGTTATATATACATTTAGTCGATTAGACTACCATGAACATTCATACTAGTTTCATAGCTAAATTATATAATACCATACTTTACAATATATAGAATCTTTGATACATCATTATAGAAATTGTGTTCATTCATGTTATGATATGTTCTCCTCATGCAATTTAAGTAGTGTTTAACCGATCTATTCGAGCAGTAATGAATTGGTTATTGTTACAACATTTGGGAATTTTATTGAAGTTATTTCAAGGATCATGATATTCATATTTTTTTATTACACATATTAATATTCTACTTCATTGTTCATACCTCTTCAGATTTGTGTTTGCAAGATCCTTTTCATAAGAATCACATAATGTGATATTTTTTTATTAAGTGAATTGAAGATTGAGTAACCTATATTTACAAGTTCTCATTATTATATGTAAATTTTATCTTGATTCATAGTGAAAGACGTCCATTTAAGCATTATTTCCATGTTTCTCTAATTTCCTTACATTTTCTGTGCAGATTCAAATTTCTCAAATTCATTAAAAACTTGAAAAGAATACTGACAACGAATCTGGTGCACCTTCCAACATAAATTTTAATTATAGGTTGTAACCTAATTTTAATACCGATAAAAGGCGTGTGAATATAGGTTCGCATGAGAAAAATGAATGTTTTTATAGATTTTGAATCTTTATCTTCAAATTGAAAAGAAACAATGTTATTATACATATGATTTTTAATGTTAGGTGCTTGTTTGATAGGTGGTTTCTTCTCCAGATGATATCAGGATCTCTTTACCACTAGAATGAGTTACCATTGTTGTTGGTGTTTTAGTTATATTTTTTCTGCAGTATATTCTATGTATATTCTATTTTTAGGTTTATAGATTCTGGGAAATTTATTTGTATAATAATTTTTTTAAGAAGATACAACTTTCAACGCGGTTTATGAAAAAATTGACATTGAACCATTGAAAAAGAGTTTTTGGCATCGGGTTTTATATAAAACGATGTTGAAAGCTATGAAATTTTGAGCTTTGGTGTCGGTTTTAATCCTAACTGATTCCAAATACTAAATAAATGTTGTATTCACCATCAGTTTCATTTTAAACCAACACAGAAGACCGCCCGAACCCGATTTTCGACATTGGTTAAAATTAAAACTGACGTTGAATATCGCTAAACACCATAGATTCAACATTTATTTTTAAGTAAACTGATGTTGATGACCACCATTCGGCATTGGTTATCATGTAAAAGCATAATGAATTCTGCCAAACCCCAAAGATTCGACATCATTTCATATATAAACCAACATTTAAGACTGTTTTTCGGTGTCAATTATTAATTAAACCTATATTGATACTCTGCGATGGTTGGTTTTCATCATCGGTTTTTTAAAACCAACATTGAAACACATATTTTTAACTTCACCTTTATAAATTTTGGTTCAAAAATGATGTCAAAATATATAAAAAACTGACATGGAAATACCTTTTTCCATTAGTGGGTATAACTTTAACCAAATTTTTTAGTTTAATTTATTCTTATATCTCCTAAAAATATTCTTCAAACATTCTGAAATAATCATACCAGTATCTTAAATATAATGATATGTTTTTATTTTAATATAATAACCTATATCTTTAACATTCTTCCATCAAATTGGAAATGAATCCATCATTCATGTGTATGACGGACTACCGCCTCGTGAAATGATGAAATTTGTTTTCCATCACCGCCTCTGATATATGGTTATAATGATGGATTTAATGTATATTTAGATATGATATTTGTGAAATAATTATCATTCTTTAAATATGTTATATCATCTATTTTATTACCTTTCAATCCATTGAAAAATTATAACTTCATTTCTATGTACATGTGGATTACCACACCCAGGAGGTGATGTAATTCATTTTTCATAACCAAATCATATGTATGCAATATATAAGTATATTTTAATATAGTATATTATATTGATGATATAATTATAATTCATTAAATATTAAATAATTTTTCCCTTCTTTCCATCATGTTTGTTAAAAAAATGGAAACGTTACTCATATGTACTTATGACTTACTGTCTCCATGATTGTAATGTAGTTCATTTTTCATAACTATATTTCATGGTTGGTTTTAAAATTATAATTTATATATAAAAATAATAATTATTTCATGATTTTTATTTTGAATATGATGGAATAATGACCCCTTTGTCCATAGTCTATATACTGAAGTCATTTTGAAGTTATGTAATGAACATCCTCAAAATACCCAACATGGACATAATTAGTTAAGTAATTAAATATTTCATTAAAATAAATGTAATAAATAGTTTAATGATAAGGTATTAATCCTATAAAGGTTTATTATGGAATAATATAATTTATATATGTTTATTATACATGATTTAATGGACACACATGACATGTTTGGACTCAACGTATGAGATTTTGTCTTAATTTCCCTTCATTGATGCATATTTTAATTTTATGAACCTATTTTTATTGATGAAGTGTATGTATTTCTAATTTTACATTTCATATCATAAATCTCCTTATGTTAATGATATTTAAAGTTTCATTTGAAGTTATTCTTTCTTGGGTCTTACAATTCAAAAGCTACCAAAGTGGTAATAGGTTTATGTTTCAATCCCATTTCAATCATGATTTTTTATGATTATTTTCCTTTTTGAAAAAATATATGATGCATATTTGATAAATAAATTCAATTTTTACACTCCTTTGGTTATTTTTTGAATTTTTACATTTTGAAACCAATTTCATCTCTATGGTACTCTAAATTATTTAGAAAAGGTTTCTATGAAAATCTGACCTAATTTCTCATATTTCAGTTGGAAAATACTTTTATTTTATATCATTGTTTTCTAAAATGTTTTCAAGAATATTATTCTCTAAAAATAGTTGATTTTTTAAAGACATTTTACATGATATTTGACCTTCTTTTAAAAGTATCTTAAAGGAAATTTATTTTTGATTACCGCATGGGTCACTTTTGACTCTCATTAGAGAAGTTTGAAAAGAATTTTTATTTTTAATGTTTATGTCATGAATGGATTTTTCCAAGATCATGATAATTATTTTATTTTAATATTCATTTATAATTTTCCAAGTATAGTTTCAAAGAAAATTATTTCTTCAATATTTTGTGATTTTCAATTTTTAAAATTTATTTTCAAATTGGAAAGAGTAATTTCCTCAAGAATGTTTTTAATGATTTTTTAATGGTATTTATATTCACCAATGACGACCATTGATGTTTATTATTCTCTATTGGGGATATTTTTTAATGATACCATCCTAGATATTTCTTTGTATGGATTATGATTGTTTCAAAGATATTGTCATGGAACTTATTTCTTTTCCAATAGACAATCAAGTTATGAAATGAATAATGGACGAATCTATGAGTTTTATAATGAAATGCATTCTTTAATTACTTTATTTATTTTATGGTTATTGAAACTTATTTATATTTAGGGGAATTTGTGTGTTAAACCAATGAAAATTGGTTCTTTTATAAACCAAGGATGGGTGGTTACATTGTAAACTAAGGACGGGTGGGTCTATTATATCCATTCAATGCATTAGGAAATGATTATGATATCTGCATAATTACATTGTAAGTAAATATAATCAGTTATTTCACTTATAATAATGATTTTAAGAGTTATATATAGATTATTTTATAATGTACTAATATGTTTTCTGTATAATTGCTTTAAGTTTTTAATGATTCCTTTGATCAAGATTGATATTACAGGGCTCTGGATTATTTATTCTAATAACTCTTTCCATTGATAAATCTTTATTCCAAGTCATATATTTTATGATACAAGTTTTCATAGTTATGAATTCTCTTGAACTTTGATTAGGTAATTAAAAAAATGATCATATTATGCTCACTAATAACATTTAATTTTTAATGCTTATGTTTGTCATTACTGAGTGTTTGAGCTCACCCTTCCTATGTTTTCTTTTCTTCAGGTTTTGAAGAAAGGTTTTAAGTTTTCTATTCATAAGAAGGTTACTATATGTGAAGGACTTTGTGGGAGATTATTTATATTTTTATAAACTATTTTTTATTATCCAGGTTATTATGTAAGAGTTTATAATAATTCTCTAAAGTCTAATCCAAAAGGGTCCTTTGGTATGTAAGTGATCCAATATTTCCTTTTTATGTTTTAAGTTTGGATAGTTGAAATTGGATCATGTTTATCAATTTTAAATCCATAAATTTAAATATTATGTTTTTAACACCAGATCCAGGAGTACATATTCAGGACTATTTCAAGAGATGATATGTTTTACGATACCATGGTGAATAACCTTAGTGGTTATGTTTTATGACACCTTAGTGATAAAAAATGTTTGTATGATTATGAATGTCTCATTTTTATATTCTTTCCACATTTAAATGTTATAATTCATGGTATTTATACTATGATATGCCTCATGTTCTAATGATCATGCCCTCTTGTTATGCGTCATCATCATATGCTTAATATTTCTCTTTTTATTCCCTTACTGAGCATTATGACCACCCCATTTTTTTATGTATATACCTAGGATATGAGAATTAGTAAAGAAACCTAAGATGATTATATGAAAAATAATATCAATTGGATAAAAAGAAAGCTTATGTTTTTCATGTATTACATTGCTAATTTCCAGGAAACGAATCCTCAAAAGATCCTCTGTGTTATGAAATATTGTAACATGTAATAACGGTTTTATATATTAAAAAATTGGGATATTTTAGTTTCTATAAAAGTAAGGTTTACCTATTTATGAAAATTAGGACTAGAAAATATTATTAATAACCCAATGTATAATTCTAAATATAGGAAAACATCCTTAAATTTTGGTGAAGTATAAAGTGAATGGTTTCCAAGAAATAAAATACCTATCTAGATACTATAGGTGGACATGGAACTGACATAGTTATACCTAGGGGAAATAACCCTAAAATGGTTCATTGGGTATTAAATTGATATTTACTTGGGGCATGGAAAAGAGGCATTTTTGTACACCTGGTTTGATACTCCAAGGGGATATGCTTTGGTTAATCACAACCGTTTTATGAACCATTATGATGGATATATAGAAAGCATAATTTTTATTAAATGAGATTAATGAATGAAATCCTTGAAGCATGTTATATATATATATATATATATATATATGACTTAATCTCCCTTTATAATTACAAGATTCCTAAAAGTAACATGTTTCTCTCTATAGTTTTTTTCTTTTCGTAAAATGGAAGGAAATAGAATGAATTACATAAATGATGAGTAAAACAGATGATGTACTAAATTGATTACTAACATGATGGTTGCTAAAATGGAAAAATTCATGAGTATGATGAATAAACTACCCATGTTATGAATAATAACCAGAATCATGCTGAGAGCCTAGATTCACCTCAAAGTGAACAACTTGTAGTTGAGTCCTTCATGTGTCAACGAACACCTTCTTTTAGTGGATTTTCTGATCCATTAGTTATAGAATAATAAATTACTTCGACAGAAAATACATTTTATATACTCCATTATTCAGATCTAGAAAAATTTACCTTGGCGGTACAACACTTAGATGGAGAATCTTATCAATGGTGGACATTGATTAAGAACATGAAGCCAATATAGAAGATTAACGATATATAATGGGAAGATATCAAGATAATATTTTTCAATAAGTATTTTCCTCATTAAATCTAAACATAAATGGAGAAGAAATTATTAGAGATGAATTGGAAGGAAAATTAATTGGAGGGAAGCTATGAAATGAACTTTAAAATATTTTCTTGATAAACCTCTAGCTTTGTTATGGATTTTAAGTGAAATATTGGTAGGTTCTTTGGAAGACTAAGGCCCCATTTATGGTGTAATCTATTAAATCAAGGCTATGAAAAATATAAGGAGATAGTGCATAGTGTAATGAAGGTTAAAATTATGTTTGGAGAGATGAAATGGTCACATACGATGAATTAAAATAAGAGAGAAATGTAGCCAAAATCATGGAATAATTTTGATCTTAGAAGAGAAGGAAAGAAACCAAAACTATACTCGTTTAATATATGTGGGGAGAAACATTGTGGGAAGTTCTTTAATGGAAGTGGAATGTGATACAAGTGTGAAATAGATGGACATATAACTTAGAACTATCATGGTGAGGTGAAAAATCAGCATCTCAATGAAAATGAAGGTAGAATGGTCAAAGCACAACCAAATGTTCAGTGCTTCGAGTGAGGAAATCTTGGGAACTTTGTAAGTCAATGTATAAATTAGAAGATAATGGAGGTTAAACCCTACAAAATCAATATAAGCCAAGGGATAAAGTGTTGAAAGTGGGTTCCCTAGACCCAACTTGTGGATGTACTTTCATTACCATTACATGTATATATTTTGATATATACATGTGTTTATCTTACTAGAATAGTGCTGATACATCTATGACCACTATAATTATGAAAATTCCCATAGATTACATGTGATATTCAAAAGTCATAACAGTTTGCAGGCTATAATGAGAACCTAGAGACACCGAGAAATTAATATCAATGTTATGTTATATGGTCTAGATGAATCATACTGACTGGACATAGTTGATGTATAACTTTCAGGTGCTGGGGTGTCAGAATCATTGAGACTTCTTCTCATGAATTTTTGAATTGGTTATATCTAGTAGGTGATATCATGATAAAAAATCCACTAATTGGAAGACCATATGTTTCAGGTGTCATTTGTTTTTCATATCTATAGACATGTTTAGTGGTATCTTGACTTGATATCATTTTCAATATGTGACATTTGATCACTTACTTTAATTTAAGGGAAACACCATGACATTAAAGTCATGGTGAGGTAGCATGTGTTGGGTGCATCATTGGTGGTATGACTTGGGTTGAATGATAAAGATATAAATTTTCACTACTAAGTTGAGGAAGTGATATCTTGGGCTTAGCTAATCATGATGGCGGTACCTTCATAAATCCCTTGTCGTGGTAGTCCAAGGCAAGTCCAACCAGTTTGATTAGAAAATAAAAAAGTAAGAAAGAACAATGACACAAGTGCGTGTCGTGGTTTATGTGATATCAGGAGACAAAAAGATAATATTAACTAGTGCATGTTCATAGAATGGTTGTCGTTGCTATGACTCTTTCATATCTCTTTAGGGGCCTTGATGGGTTTCTTGACTCCACTCTTGGTATATGAATATTATTTAATACTATCGAGATAAGGGTCTAGAGAGTCACACACAATATCGAATTCAAGAATTTGTCATATTCTAGTGTATAGGTATACATGACATGATGAGCCCCACCATGGGGTCCAAGAGTTGTCCAAGAATTATTGATACTGAAAAATAAATAATTTCATTATAATTTAAGTATATAATAATTGGGTTGAATTTATTTATTAAATGTATTTACATGTATTTAAGTAAATAAATTGAATAATACAATATGAATGAATATTATTTTAACATTAAAGGTTTATTTAATATTAGTGGGAACAGTGAGTTGAGTTAACTTTTCAAGTTTATCATGTAATATATTTCATATATATTACAAATATGTGATAAAATTTAAATAATATTTATGAAATAGTTAGTTTTTAATAGTTATTTATTTACTAATTATTTACTAGACATTACATATACGAGGGCTGAGGAACCCTAACTGGGTATTTTAGACATCCACTGTATAAGTTGAGAAGAAGCTCTTTACATTGATGATTCATTAGTTGGAATTGAGAGATTTCACCTTCTCCAGAATCCCAGAGATAAACAATCAAAATGAGTGAACAATCCAAGAATGACTTTAGGGATTGAAGGCATGATATCATCGTGATCATCGTGGTGTCAAAGAAATCATCAGAGCTCTATGCTATCACCTGAAATTTGATGAATGGGGTACGTGCAAGTTCTTGAAGAATGTGTAGATGATCTAGAGGGGTTCGATCTCGGATCCTTCAAGAAACAGTCACCAGTGACGTGTGACAGATGAGCACACTTCGATTCAAACAAGGTAACGTTTTGGTTAAATTTTTGTTCTTTTAATAATTCAAATGAGATTTTCGGACTGTACCAGAGCTTCGATAACTGGAGATGAGAAAGTTTCTTCACTCCGATGATAAAATTTTTTAAATCCCCAACCCATCAGCTTCCATTTCACACCTTGGTACCTTCAAGTAATACCCGAGTGAGCATGTGATTTTTTTGATATAAGAAAAAATTAATTTGCATTAAATTAAGTAGTGAGATTTGATTTAGTCCCAACAGAAATGACCGCATGTCGAATCAATTCCAGATGACCAAGTATGACCTTCCTAAATTTTTATTATGGATTGAAAATGAAGTTGTTTCCATTTAAAAATTAAAGAATAATATATATTTATATCTTCTTAGATTTTTAATTTCGACGATCTTGTTCCGGTTAGGTTCTACGCAAAACGTTTTTTCCTATGATAAATCAACGCTTCTCGTGGAAGCTCTGTAAAAAAAACATTCCTTAAAAAGGAGATATTTCATAGCCTTTTTGAAAAATGTGTGTGGGGATCGATGTTAATGGGAATAGACAAAGGGGCGGAAACTTGTCGCCCCGCTGGTTCCTACCACCCCATGAGGCGGCCACCCAATGCATGTCCCGACCACCGCGGGCCTCCTCCTCTACCCTCCGACCAACTTGCATGGGCCTCATCTACGACCCCTGTCCAGCTTGCAATGACAGATTTGCCACCCACCGCCTGCCGCACATAAGTTTCCCTGCCCGGCAGTCCTCCCCGGATCAACCCGAGCCCACTGCGATTTTGGGACGGGATATGCAGCCATCGACCGGATGAGGCTGACCCTACACCATCACCTCCTCATCCAATCTAAGTACACCCCTCACTGTCGGTTGTACCCCTCTGGTTGATCCACGCATGTGCGGACCCCCTCTGTGAGTTGCAACTCATCGCTACCTTGGCTTCCCACGAGCTCCACAGGTCCTTGTAGACTCAAGCTGACCCATAATAGGCCTGGGAAGGTCTTCTCTGCCTGGTACGGGTCTTGGTGGGCCCACTCAATCCAAAACAGTTCTGCATGGAGTCCACCAGGCCCGAAACAGGTCCATGGGGTTACATATACTGACCTATAATGGGGATGGACCGGGTTTTTGGGGCCACGATAATTTTAATTTAACCAAAAATTAATTTATTAGTTTATTGGTTAAAAAATAACTATAATTTTGTTATTTAAAATAATCAGTTTAATTTATGGTATTAAATTAAATTAATTGATTAATTTAATTTTTGGAATATATAATTAAACTAATTTTTGGACAAATGAAAATTAATTATTTAAATTGTATAATTCGTTAAATTTATTTAATATTCCTCATCTTTAAATTTATTACATTTAATTTTATCACTCATTTATTTGATATACCAATTGGTCATGAGCAATGAACGATCTCTTCCATGTTTTGGTTTATTTATTTAAATATTAATTACAAATGCGTGCGGTGCATACAATAATTATTTATTTATTGATGGTATGTGGATCGTATTCTTCATTTAAATGTGTATTGGGGGCTATGCATCCATCATTTTATTACACTATGTATTTTAAGCTTCTTGACACCCCCCTTGCATGCATACGAGTACACTTGTATTTTTAACAGTGATGAAGCATGACGTGGACCATGCCAAGAAAAGGTGTTATCCCAATCGATAAGTGAAAACACCTGACCTGAGGAGAGCTACATTAAGAGTTAAGACTCGAATTAGGTATGATGCCCCTAGGTCATGGTTGATCAATTGAGTTTAAATGGATGAACCATTCTTTGATACTAAAGACCAGTTGGGTAATTATTTCCTTTATGCGTTGTTTATTATTTTATACATGTGCATGTTTACTATGAGAACACATAGAACAATAAACAAGAAAAAATGAAAAACGATTCGATGAATTTTTATCTATTAATGCATGTTGAGTTATGTT
Source organism: Viscum album (assembly GCA_963277665.1). NCBI lineage: Eukaryota > Viridiplantae > Streptophyta > Magnoliopsida > Santalales > Viscaceae > Viscum > Viscum album. Next base: position 1,562,126,105 of record OY728130.1, read on the forward strand.
CATGAAAACATAGTTTCAAAATATTTAATAGAAATATATTACATTCATAAAGAAATACGAAACCCCCTCCAAGATATGTGAAGTCGTAATGCCTTCTGTTGCTCAAATCTGAACAAAACCAAGTGTTTAGGGTGCTCGTAAACCAAAGTTGAGGGTGCCTATTAATACCAAGGAGTTCTTATGATAGTAATGGGTTGAATTAACTAACGTTGGTAGAAACAAAGTATCCAAATCTAGCTGGCTATCATTGTAGAGGAAACGTTTTGAGAGAATCAATGTTACGATTCTAATAAGCTTAAAATTTACTCAATAGTTTAGGGAACCACGAGTTAATGTTGTTTGATAGTATAGAACCAACCTAGAAATTCTCTAAGTATTGGCATTGCCAAATCTTGTAGACCTTGAGGAGAGGGTTTAAGGATCATTTCCACTAGAATACACAAGTAATAGAGTATTCAGATACTGGTTGTGTGAGCTAGTAGAGATTGATAAAATAGTGGGATACAGTCAATGATTTAATTAATTAATCAATAATGTCAAAAATATATTTAGATAAAGTACTAACTTACAAATTTTAATTATAGATAAAAATTGAAATCACCAACACCACTAGTACATTATCACTATGATCAGTATTGTATAAAGAAAATATATTGATCAGATATAACTTCCAAGTGTGGTATAGGTGCATGCACATAGTAATACACGAAGAAAGGAACCTTTATGTACTGGAGTCCTCAATTCAGGATGACCCCCCTCAGGGGGAAAGAAAATTGGATACTGAATAATATAAAAGTATTGTAGATGATGCAACAAATGTATAGTGTATCATGTTGTCATCTATGTCTAGTCAATTGCAGAAAATTCACGAGGAAGAAGATTCCTACAAGTTGCTAACTCACCTCTAAGAACTATACCAAGAGAAATAAAGGAATGAAAGGTATGAGATGTCTAGTGAATTATATTGGTGCAGTCTAACATAAGGGAATCAAGCAACACCTCATGTAGTCAAGATGTTAGGGTACATTGAGTAGCTTGAAGCCCTTAGCTTCTAACTGAACCAAAAACTAACAACTAATCTCATTCTTGCCTCTTTACTACTGAATCTCTGGATTCTTATTGTTAATTATAATATGAATATCATAAAAAATTTATTTCCATTTAGTATACCAATCTAATAAAAATATCAAGAATACCAATTCTTTAGTCCTTATGGTGTAAAAGAGGAGGAAGGGCATGGCTATGGCGTTTAAGGCTAAATCAATGTCGAAGAAACCTAAGAACTATCCTTCCAAAAAGACAATGATACAGAGGGAAGGAAATGAGAAGGAGACTTTATGATTTTCATGTGGAAAGAAAGGCCACTATAAGAAGAATTGTAGAGCTAGGAAGAATAAGAAAGGTGACACTTCTAATTCATGTATTTTTGTTGTTGTTGAATGTAATATATCTTCATCTACATGTTGGTTATTGGATAAAGTATTTGGATTAGATATTTTTATTCAAATATAGGAACCAAGTAGATTCAAGATGATTGAAAAAGGAGAGGTGGATCTTTGAGCTATAAATGGTGTGAGTCTAATAGCCTTGTTAGTGGGATATTATCATTTGACATTTCCTAGAGGATTAATTCTTGTATTAAATAATTGTTATTATGTTCCTTTGGTTTCCAAAAACATAATATCAGTGAAAATTTTGGATACTATGGGATTTTATTTCAAGATTGGATATAAACGTTTCCTCTTTTTTAAGGATAGAATATGTTATGTTATGGTGCATCTTAAAAATGGTTTATGTATACTAGAACTTGAAAACCCTATAATAGAAATCAATGAAAAAAAAATTAACATAACTCATATAACACCCACCTATAGAACTTCAGGCTTGGTTATGTAAATGAGAATCATTTATAGAAATTACATTAGGTTGGGTATTTAGACTTAGCAATGTTAAAGCCTCTGGATGTTTGTCATGCCTATTTACGAGGGAAAATGACCAAATCTACCTTCTTTGGAAAGGGAGTAAGAGCCTCAAAATTACTGGAATTGATTCATACTGATGTATGTGGTCCATTTCTAGTAGAGGAAAGGGGTGGGTTTTCATACTTCATTACTTTTACTAAATATTATAATAGGTATGGATTTATCTACTTAATGAGGTATAAGTATAATTCCTTTTTTTGTTTAAATAATATCAACATGAATTAGAAATCCAGATTGATAAGATGATTAAGACACTCCATTCAGACCATGGTAGATATTATCTTAACTAAGAATTCATTGGTCAATTAATGGAGTGTCGAATAATATCTGAAATCACTCCTCCTTATACTCTATAATGGATTTTTTTTTATTTAAAATAAGAATCAGTCCTTTCTAGACATGGTCAGATTAGTGATGAGTTAGGAAACTCTTCAGTTATACTTTTGGGGATACGACTTGTAGATAGAGGCGTATAATCTTAACCAAGTAACAAATAATGTGACATATGAGATTCCATATGAGTTGTGGTGTGGAATGAATCACAAAATGTCACACTTATGTGTTTGGGGATGTACGGATTTTTTCTAGACTATACCTAGTGAAAAGTTGGCATCCTGAAACACGAAGTGCATATTTATAGGTAATCCCAAATAAACTGAAGAATATTACCTATATAACCCTTTTGATAAAAAATTGATTGTAGAAATAAAATCCATATTTCTAGAATGGGAAAAATTTCCAATCAAAATAGTGGGAGAAATATTAACTTCAATGACCTTGATGCTTCAGATACACAAGAGTTGGTACATGAACCATCTCCAAAAAAGGCAATGGAAGTTAAAGATGTTCCCAAGACACAAGTACTACAAATGTCAACTTTATAGGTTAGAGAAATAGAGAATTATGGTTCTCTTTTCACTGAGTTAGGTGACACATTACTCATTGAGAGTGATGAACTTCTAACGTATAAAAAAATAGTAGATGGAAAGAATATTGCTAATTGGAAAGATGGTATGCATTCTGAGTTGGAGTCCATGTACCAAAAATCAATTTTTGATTTTGGTAGACCCTCCAATTGATGTAAATCCTATTGGGTTCAAATGGGTATTCAAAAAAAAAAATTGGACACTGATGGTAAAGTAAAAACCTATAAATTATGATTGGTAACAAAGGTTTACTAGAAACATCAAGGCACAAACTTTGTTGAAACCTTGTCACTACTAGTAATGATGAAATCTATTAGAATATTACTTGCAATAAAATCATTACATGAGTATGATATTTTTAAAATGGATGTAAAAACTTCTTTTCTAAATGGGAAGTTGGTTGAAGACATCTATATGACTCAACCTCAAGGGTCTGTGAAGTTTAAGAATTCTAATATAGTGTGGAAGATATAGAGATCCATTTTTGGGTTGAAGAAGGCATCAAGATTATGTAATGAACATTTTCATGGGGCCATAATAGAATTTGGTTTTTTAAATAATGAAAATGAGCCTTGTGTCTATAAGAAGGTTAAGGGGAATACCGTTGTTTTCTTAATATTATATGTTGATGATATATTAATTATGTGAAATAAAGTATAAGTCTTACTGTCAATTAAGGCTTGGTTGAATGAATTATTCTCCATGAAATACTTTCGTGAAACATCCTAAATTCTAGGGATCAAGATCTATCAAGATAGATCTTAGTGGATTCTTGGGTTAATTCAAAGTATAAATATTCACAAGGAACATAAACGGTACAATATGGAACAATCCAATAGAGGGTTGTTTCCAATGTCACACGGTATCAATATCTCCATGAAAATCTGTCTAAAAACACATGAAGAGATTTAAAGAATGAGTAAAATACCTTATGCCTTATTAATGGGATCTATTATACATTCCATGTTATGTTATAGGTGTGATGTTGCCTTTATGTTAAGCATGGTGGATAGATATCAAGATAATCTAGGAGTGCTACATTGGGACTATGTTTAAACTGTTATGAAGTACATGAGGAATACAAGATGATATGAAATTACAGTAAGGCTATATATTTTGCTTGAATGGTGGTGTAGTGAGCTAGAGAAGCTCAAATATACCTATGGTCATAGATTCTATAGGATAATCCAAGTATATTTCATATTCCAAAGAAACTAAAGATGTGATATGGATACCTAGATTTTTCTCATAAATTGCAGTTGTGCTTAGCATTGAAGACCCTATTCTAGTTTTTTGTGATAATAATATGGTAGTGGTTCTTTCCAAGGATCCCAGTTCACACCAGAGGACAAAGAATATACTTTGGAAGCTTTATCTCTTGAGGGATTTTACTCTGAGAGGTGAAGTCATAGTTTGTAGATTAGCCGCAGAGGACAACATGGTAGACCCCCTGACTAAATCCATATCTTAGAAAAACATGATTCTCATGTGAGAGTTAGAGGGTTGATACTTATTAGCGGGTGGCTCTAGTGAAAGTGCTAGTTTTGAAAGTGGGTGTCCTAGAACTGACTTGTGGATGTAGTTTGATTACCATTACATGTATACAATTTGGTATATACACGTATTTATCTTTCCAAAATAGTGTTGACACTTCTTCATCCACTATATTTATAGAAATGTCTTTATATTATATGGTATATCAAAGGTTTTAGCAGTTCTCAGGATATAATGATAACCTAGATACACCATGAATGTTATCTTAAAGTTCTATTTGATGTTATAGATACATCAAATTGACTAGACATTGTTGAGGGCTCACTATTAGGTGTTGGGGGATCACAATAATTGAGACTTATTCTCATGAAGTTCACACTTGGTGATCTCTAGTAGGTGAGATCATGATGACATTCCCACCAATAGAAACACCACATATTTTAGGTATCATTGGTTGTTCCTATATAAAAACATGTGTATTGGTCTGTTGAATTGAGATTTTTATCAATGCGTTCCATTTTATTAAGTACTTTGATGTAAGGAAAAAGCATCGACATTGAATTTGTGTTGAGGTATCTTATGTTCAATGCGTCATTAGTGGTATAAAATTGTTTGAATGATCAAGATAGAGTTTTCCACTTTTGATTTGAGGAAGTGTTATCTCGAGCCTAGTTGACCACGATGGTATTCTCTTTATAAATACTTGTCCATAGTAGTTGAAGGTAAGTCTAACTAGTAAGATAAAAAATAACAAAGTAATAAAGGATGATGACAGAAGTGTGCATCCTAATTTATGAGATATCATGAGATAAAGAGATAATATTACACGATGTGTGTTCATAGGATGGTTGTCATTGCTATGTCTATTCCATATCTCTTTAGGGGCCTTGATGGGTGGATAAAATCTGTTCTTGGTCTATGAATATTAATCACTACTATCGAGATAAGGGCCTTGAGGGTCATACACAATAGAATATTCAAGAATCTTCCCTATCATAACGAATATGTATATAAGAAATGGTGGGACCCACTACAGGGTCCAAGAGTTGTCCAAAAATTATCGATCACTAAAAAATAAATAAATAAATTATTATTCGAGTATAGAATAATTGAGTTGAATTTATTTATTAAAATTATTTACAATTATTTAAATAAATATATGGAATAATATATTATGAACTAATATTATTTTAATATTCTAGTTTTGTTTAGTATTAGCAGGAATTATGAGTCAAGTAAATGGCTTAGCATTATATTATAATAAACTTAATATATATTACAAATAGGTTATAAAATATAAATAATATTTATGATGTAGTTTTTTCATCATAATTATTTATTTATTGCTTGTTTAGTAGATTTTAAATATACAGGGCCGGAACCCTAAATGGGTATTTTAGATATTCAATATATAAATCGAGAAGAAGATAATTCCATTGAAAATTCATTAGTTAGAATTGAGATATTATCTCTCTTACCAAATCCTAGAGATATAAATTCTTTAACCAAGAGAATGATCCAAGAACACCTTCATAGATCGACGACACAAGATCGTGGTGATTATCGCGATGTCGAAGAAATCATAGGAGATCTATGCTAGCACACATAATTCAATGAATAAAGTACACATAGATTTTTGATGTTTATTTCGATGATCTAGTGGGGTTTCATATTATATCCTTCAATAAATGGCTACCAGTGATGTGTTATGGATAAGAATGCTTTGATTTGAAAAAGGTAACTATTTAGTTTAATTTTTTTACTTTCAATAATTATCCTGAGATCTTCATATTATACGAGGGCTCATATCAATAGAGAATATGAAGTTTCATCACTCCGGTGATGAAAATATTTTAAATACCAGTCCCACCATCTTTCTCTATATTCCCTAGTACATTCAGAAAGGTTATGAATTTATAATCATGATGACTGAAATAGAGGATCCAAATAATGTGGTGGTAGGTACACTCATTGTGATTTCAAATCTAGCTATTATATTATTTGAATCTAGTTCCACACATTCCTTTATTTCATCCATGTTTGTAAATAATATAGAATCAAACACTAAACATATACTAGTATATTTATAAATTAAAAATCTTGGTGGGATTATCCAAGCATCAAAGGTGTATAGAAACTCTGATGTACAAAAAAGATCATTAGTAACATTTTTTTCAAATAAAGATTGTTTAAACTACCACCTAACAGTATAATGACGATTAATAAAACAACCATGTACTGCATGGTCACTAGTCATTTAATGAAGGCTTTTTTATTTCATGGTGGTTTTCTTATATCTATTTTTTAGAACATTTAGAAACAATTTTATGTTTATCTAGTGGAAGTTATTTTATTTTAAAAAAAAATCAGGGGGAATATAAATAAAATGAAACTAACCACTGCTTAACATATTAACTAAAATTTGTTTTAGTGACCATTTCAATTTTATGCCTCTAAGGTATATTTTATTTATTGTATTTATTAGAGGTAACTAAAAATCATCACAGAATCAGTTTTTTAAAATTATTTAATAATAAACAAACATGTAATGAAATAAAATATGAATATATGATAAAACCATCATATATATGTCATACATACACAACCATATATACAAACATTCACAATCATCAAAACCTCAATCTTAGTAAACCCTAAATATCTCAACCAATACCTAGGTCATCAATATATATATCTATATGTATATATATATATATAGACACACACATATATATATTATAGGTCCACCAACAACTCTTTCCTTATATAAATCCACATCACGACCTCCATTGCATCTATCTACCTCCAGATCATCTCATCATCTAAAATCGACCATATCATCTCATTAACTATAACAAAAAAGAAAACAAAAAAAAAACAAAAACAATAAATCAGAATTACATTAGAAAACTATAAGAATATCTTGAATTGGAATGGTAAACATGATTCCTACTACTAGAATCTGCCTCCTACAAAGAAAACCAGAACTTTTAAGAAAATAAATGTTAAAGAAAAAAGACACATAATATATTCATAATGCCATACATATTTTTTTTATTTTGGTAATCAAATAGAAGAAATTTTAACATAAAAATAATATATAATGAAAAACCATTTTAAAACATAAAATTACCTATTTAAGGTAAGATTCAATACTTGAAACATAAAATGGACAAGTAAATATTATCATTTATCTTTAAAGCGATGTGTGGTGTTCTTGAAATTGTCTTAATAAAAAAATTTAAGGACTATGATATCACGACATGTACTATATTTACAAAACAACTCAGAAGTTGTTTTCCAATGATTTCACACCAATTTCAGGTCATCTTATATGGGTTTGACCATACCACACATGTTTTAGTGTTTTAAAACACTAAAAGAACATTTACAACCATTATTGGAAATACTTAATTTGAAATGACATGTTGTCAGTTCCTACATTTAAAAATTAAATCTACGGTTGACGTCCCCAGATTTCAGGGCAATTTGATGTTGTTTTCCAGGTTTCGACCCCCTGAAACTTGTTTTTAGAAGCTTTTGTACCTTTAAGAAATGTTTACCGAGTAATTCCGACCAGACCGTATTTCTGATTGACATGTTCTCTACACATACACATCAAAATATTTAGTGGTAGTTTTCCCATGATTTCAAATCAATATGAGCTTGTTTTCTAATTTTTTGACCTTCCCACACAAATTTTAGTGTTTTAAAACACTAAAAATACATTTACATAAATCCATAGAAAATTGTAATTCAGAATGATATGAGGTTCATTCATACATATCATAAATGTCATATGGATCATTTTCCTAAATTAACAAAACAATCTGAATGTGTTTTCTCAGTCTTGAGTAGGCCAATTTTCCTTTTTTCTGAAAATGGGTGTCAATTTTAAATAAAAAGATGCACTTGGAATCATACCTGGAAGGTCGTGTATTAGATTGTGGTTTTGTTTATTCCAAAACATCAAAAATGACTTATGGATCATTGTAATAAAGTATCAAAATAATCTAAATGCATTTTCTCTATTTTTAGTTGGTCATTTGACTTTTTTACTAAAATTGATGTCAATTTTAAATAAAAAGATGCAATTTGAGTCATACCGATCACACCGTGCATATGATTGAGGTGATACTGATTCATACACATCTCAGATGACTTATGGATTGTTTTCATAAATTATCAAAACAATATTAATGTGTTAGTTTGGTTTTTAGTATGTAATTTATCTTTTTTACTTAATTTTCACTTTAAACTAGAAACACGCACTTTGACTCATATCGATCAGATCGTGTATTGTTTCGATGTGAGAGAAGGTCTTAAAAGTGAAAAACTATTTATGAGTAATTTACTAAATTATAATGTAAATCCAAGCATGTTTACTCATTTTTCATTAAGTGACACTTTTTGATCTAAAATGTTGATCTTAAATTGATAATAGACACATTGAGTCATACCGGCTCGTTATATATTATATTGAGGTTAGGTTGATTAATACACATCATAAATGAATTATGGATAATTATCCTAAAGTATCAAAATAATATAAATGAGTTTGATTTGTTTTGAGTTGGTTAGTTGTCCTTTTTAATAAAATGGAGGTCAATTTTAAATAAAAAGATGCACTTAGAGCCATACTAGGAACATCATGTATCAAATTGAGGTGCGATTTATTCCTCTATATCACAAATGAATTATGGATAATTTTCCTATAGTATAAAAACAATCAAAATGTGTTTTCTTGGTTTTGAGTAGGTCATTTGTCCCTTTTAATAAACTTGATATTAATTTTACTTAAAAAATATGCACTTGGAGTTATATCAATCACACCGTGTTTCAGATTGATGCGAGGATGATTCCAACATGTCTGAAATGAATTATGGATCATATTACTAAAGTATAAAAATAATATTAATGTGTTTTCTCAGTTTTGAGTATGTCACTTCTCTTTTTTACTAAATTGTCGTTCTATAATGGAAACACGTTGTAACATCCCGGTTCCGGGTGCCACTCAACATGTGCCCCGAACCCGGTTCACCACATGACCTCAAGCACATTTCCCCAAACTCCAGAGGCTACCAACTAATAGCGAGGTCCCATGTTTGATAGTGTGGAAACTATACCCTCATATGTCAAAGTGTAGCACAAAAGAATAAAGTAAAAAGAATACAACAACAGCGGAAGCAATAAACCATACACATTTAAAATAAACAACTGCAATAAAAGCTAACCAACAGTTATATAGATAATGATGCAACATGTCTCAAGTTCTAAGAAAACAGCTAGAACATGTTACACAACAATATAGTACAGTACAATACAGAGTACAACAAAACAAAACGAACAGCCGGTAGCATCGCGAGCCTAAGCATAGTCCCATGCTCCCATACTCCTCATCAGCAATCAAGTACTTATATAGGGACCCTTTCCCTTATCCACAGCTGCAGAAATGTAATCTGTTTGGTCGGAAGACATGACCCAAACAGGGTGTGAGAAATAAATCCCAGTAGGCACCCACCAAAGGCCTGTGTCCAACTGTGTAAAAATATGCAACTGCAGTGTGAAAAAGTAAATGCAGTAAACCAGTAAGTACCCAAAAGTAACTATCACTACCAGTTTCTTTACCATTTTCATTTTAAAAATTTAATTTAATAATATTCTGTGCTCATCAGAACCAAGCCCTCAGGCCAATCAGAATCTTTCCCTCTGGATAACATAGTAAAACCATGCCCTCAAGCTTTCCCTCTTGCTATCGAGTATTTCCCTCAGGCGTACTAAGTGTCGGCCTCAGGCACAGAATCTACTACCCTCAGGCACGGAAGAAGTTTCCCTCAGGCGAATTATAACACTGCCCCTCAGGATAAATAGAACACTACCCTCAGGTGCAAGTAACCGGGCCGAGCCCAACAGATAAGCATGAAATTATATAAAATTCCTCTCAAGGGAATATAAAGCATGCTAAATTTCATGGTATACCCTCGGGTAACCTGGCCAAATGGCTAAACAGAGGAACGCACCCCCGTTATGGTCTTGGATCCAAGCAGCGATCCCAGACAACAGTTTATTATCACATTTAATTACCTATACAATTATAGGTATTTAAAACAGCCAAGGCCTAAGCCACACGACACCCCAATACGGTTTCGTAGCAAAATGGTATACAAAAATGCACAATAGTTGGAATTAAAACACCAATCCACCTACCTTAAACGCCCCTGAATGGTATACGTGAATGAAAATCCTGGAATCATCCTAGAACGACATAGATCTGAGGTAAAAGAAATCCCTATTTAAACTCAAAAAAATTCATTTAGAGGAAGAATGGGCAAGAACGGCTTAAGGATAGTGGAGGGCTTACCTGTACGGTTCCAACGAGATCGTTAGAGGCGAAAACAGATTCCCGATGCTCGATCTGGAGATCCTCGAAGGTCCGGCCTCCTCTCCCAACTCCTTCCTCTGGTTCTAAGCCAATCCCATGAACAGGGTTGGCTACTGCCCATTTTAAGCAAAAAAACAAACTATATGGCTTGTACTATTTACTACATGATGTGTACTTTTCTCATTTAACTATTCCTTTGGCAGCACTGCTGCACTGTTCACCTGTCGACATGAGTAGACGGTGTGTTTTCCTGATTACACGGCGTGTATTGTCGTGCAGCTGGTGGCTGCTTCCACCGCCTTACTATTTTCCTACTGACTGACGACACGACATGTTGTCGGTTTTTACACCTTCCGTCGCCAATAGGGCTACACACCCTGTGTAATCATCCCACACGGCCAAAGTACACGGCGTGTGGAAAACTACACAGCATGTAGTCCCAAAATTTAGGATTTCCCCCCCAATTTTCCTTATTTTCTCAAAAACACTTACGGAAAAGAGAAAAGAAGAAACTCGTACCTAAAAAATATGAACTGGGTTCTTACAAACTTCCCCCCTTAAATAAATTCGTCCCCGAATTGCCCTTATAAGGGTGGAGAAGATAAATCTCAGAACAACTCTGGCCACTGAGCATGTACATCAGTCTCCCGCTCCCATGTTTCATCCTGTACTCGGCCATGCTGCCATAGCACCTGTACGAGAGAAACTGATCAGCCTCAGAGAACCTTCATTCTCCTATCAACGATACGAATTGGATGCTCCTCAAAGGATGCATCGACCTTAAGCTCAACCTCCTCGGGCTGAAAGATGTGAGACAGGTCTGAATGATAGCGGCACAACTGAGATACATGGAAGAGGTCGTGCATGGCTCGGTACCTCTATGGTAACTGCAACCGATAGACAACCAGCATGACTCTCTCCAAAATCTCAAATGGTCCCACATACCTCAGTGAATGTTTACCCTGTCTCCTAATCCGTATGTGTCCCAACCTCAGCGAAACACACAAGAGAACCTGATCCCCGACAATAAACTCCAAAAGTCATCTACGGCGATCAACATAAGATTTATGATGACACTGTGCGATAGCCATCCGCTTCTGAATCAACTGGACCTGCTCAGACGTCTCCTGCACAAGACGTGGTCCCAGTAAAGCTGACTCACCTGCCTCTATCCAGCACAAAGGTGATCGGCATGACCTACCATATAAAGCCTCGTAAGGTGCCATTTGAATAGTTTCCTGAAAACAATTATTATAGGAAAACTCGACCAGGGGTATGTGGTTCTCCCAAGAGCCCCCAAAGTCTAGGATGCATGCCCGCAGCATGTCCTCAAGCACCTGTATCGTACGCTCTGACTAACCATCGGTCTGAGGTTGGTAAGCTGTGCTCAGAAGCACCTGTGTACCCACTTCCCTCTGAAAACTCTGCTAGAAACAAGAGGTAAATTGGGCATCCCTATCTGAAACGATAGAACGAGGGACCCCATGAAGACGTACGATCTCTCGAATATACAACTTCCCGAGCTCATCAACTCCGAAGGTCTCCTTGATCGAAAAAAAGTGAGCTACCTTAGTGAGTCTATCCACAACAACCCACATGGAATCATTTCCTCGAGGTGACCTCGACAACCCAGTCACGAAGTCCATCATGACATCATCTCATTTCCACTCCGAAATGGGTAACTGCTATAACAGTCCAGCTAGTCTTTAATGCTCTGCCTTCACCTGCTGATAGGTGGAACATCTCATAACAAAACCATCTACATCTCTCTTCATACCCAGCCACCAGTACTGACATCTCAAGTCACGGTACATCTTGGTAACTCCGGGATGAACTATCCAAGATAAAACATGAAACTCCCCATCAGAACCTCGCGTATATCCCCTGGAACCCATAATCATCCATGGAATCGCAGTACCTCCTCATCACCTATCGTCCATCCAGGAGGAGGGTCCTCACTTGCCACCGACTCCAGTAGAACTAGCCCTTCTGAATCAGACAGTTGTCTCATCCTCACTCTATCCAGGAGTGTAGTGGTCACAGCTAAAGAAGAAATATAGGTCTACCCCTGACTGTCGTGCACCTCCAAATGTATCTCAGAGAACAAATCCATGAGCTGCCACCCACTACTGGCCTCCTGCACTGCCTGTATCTGAGTCTTCCTGCTTAGTGCATCAGCAACTACGTTACCCTTACCAGGTGTATAGGCAAACTCAAAATCTAAGGACTTCAGGTATTCGACCCACCTTCGCCACCTCAGATTCAAGTCACACTGAATAAAGATATACTTGAGACTTTTGTGGTTGGTTAAAACCACGAAATTCTATCCCAAGAGATAATGTCTCCAACAGTGTAATTCATGAACAACTGCAACCAACTCGAAGTCATGCGTCGGGTAATTCCTCTCATGCAGCCTCAACTGTCAAGACCCGTACGCAACAACTCGATCGCCCTACATCAACACTTCTCCTAGCCCAATACTTGATACATCACAGTAAACTCTATAGCTCTTCCTTTTCTCTAGAAGTATCAGGACTGGTGCTGATGTCAACCTTCCTATTAGGTCCGGAAAGGCTTTCTCGTAAGATTCTGTCCAAAAAAACTTCACACCCTTCTTAGTCAAACCCGTCAACGGTGCTGCTAAGAGGGAGAAGTCCTGGATGAAATGTCTGTCGTAACCATCCAGCCCCAAGAAACTCCGTATCTCAAACACATTCTTAGGATGCTCCTAGGAAACTACTACTCTCACCTTTTCTGGGTCTACTACAACTCCAGCCTCTGAGATGATATGACCCAGGAAGTGAATCTGGTCCATCCAAAAGTGGAACTTTGAGAGCTTAGAATATAGCTTATGATCTCTCAATATACTCAATATGATCTCAAGATGGGTGGCATGGTCGTGCCGAGTGTGAGAGTGCACCATGATGTCGTCCATGAATACTACCACAGAAGAATCTAGATAAGGATGGAACACACGATTCATCAGAGCCATGACAACTGCTGGCACGTTCATGAGTCCGAATGGCATAACCAAGTACTCATAGAGACCATATTTGCTCCGAAAAGATGTAATCGGTATATCCGATGGTCTCATGCGCAGCTGATTATATCCTGATCTCAGGTCAATCTTTGAGAACACTAGTGCTTCAAAAAGTTGACCAAAAAGATCATCAATCCTTGGAAAGGGATATCGGTTCTTGACCGTTAACTGGTTCAACTTCCGATAATCCACACATAGTCTGAGGGTACCATCCGCCTTCTTCGCAAAAAGGACCGGAAAACCCTAAGGAGAAGTACTGGTTCAGATGAAACCCTTTTCCTGTAACTCCTCTAACTGCCTCTTGATCTCCTGTAACTCAGGCGTGGCCATCCTATAGGGAGGAATGTACACTGACGCTTCTCCTGGCATAAGCTCAATAGAAAAATCCACCTCACGCTCTAGAGGTAGACCTGAAAAGTCATCTAGAAAGACATCCCTGAAACGATCAACCACTAAAGGGAAATCCATTTGAAAAGTACCCTGATCATCCAAATATAAACTCACAATCTGGGTTGTGACTCTACCTCGCCCATGATGCTCTGGTCCATCTCGAATTGCCTGAACATCCCATTCACCCTTGTATGGAAACTCTCCGCCCTCTGATGACATGAAACGCACCCTGTGACGATAGAAATATACAAAGTCTCGAAAGGGAACCAACCAGTCCATTCCGGGAATGACATCATAACTTGTCATCTATAAGACATAGAGGTCCCATAGAAAGTGACACCCACCAACCTCTAGGGGGAACTCCTTGCACTAACGCACACCAGCCATTTTAATTCCCAATGGAGTGTCTAGCGTCATCACAACAGAAGAAGAAGAAACAAAGAGTCCAAGGCTCTCCACAACGGGTACCAATATAAAGCTATGTGTAGCACCCGTATCAAAAAGTACTGAAGATAAGACAGAAGATACTAGAATAGTACCTCTGACGGTTGAAGGTCTGAGATCCTTCTCCTGGTGGGTCTGTTACACTGCATATGCCTACCCAGTGCCGCAGACCTGTGACACAGCCGGGATACCCTGAGCTATCCCGCCTTGCTGCCTCTGAGATCCTGGTGTCTGGCTACCATGGCCACGACCACCATCTCTGCCTGCATGCCCTGACGTATTCCAGTTTCCCAACTGGTAAAAAGCTGCTGGTCCTACTCCCGCACACGGAGTTTGCACAGAACCCCTCTCACTAGCCATTGGTGGAAACTCCCTTCAAAAGCGATGTAGATGACTCATCTTGCTGCATGCTCGACACTCCACTGGGTCTCATGGACACTGCAGTCTCTTGTTCCCTTCTTACCACACTGGTAGCACCTGATCGGGCCACCTGAATAAATCGTCTGACTAGTACTGCCACCGTGAGAGAAACTCATCTATATATTCCTCTTGCTAGTAGAAATAGTACCAGAAACTGGTGCCGAACCGCCCTGGCCCACACCATTAGCTTCCCGTAGGTTCCTTTCTGTAATCAGTGCCTGGTTCACAATAGCATGTACTGTAGGCAACCTGGAAACATTCACCAGTGCTCAAATGTCATATCGAAGACCTTCCTCAAAGCATCTGACTCTCAAAGTCTCATCACCCACCAGAACGGGTGTGAAATGCTGAAGCTCGGTGAAATGAGCAGAATAATCCATCACCGGCATAGCGTCGTGCTAAAGTTTCATGAATAATCGAGCTCTATCTTCTCTCAGTGTCTCTGGAAAGAAGAAGTCATAGAAGACTACCTGAAAATCTTCCCACGCCATGTCTCTGTGATGATATGACTAGGTGGTAACATCCCACCACCTCTTGGTGGAATCACGCAACATATAAGTTGGGAGCTTGACCCTCTGCCCTAGAGGCGTCTCAAGATGCTCGAAAATAGTCTGCATAGACCCCATCCAAAAATCCGAAACCTGTGGTCCTCCATCCCCTGAAAACATAGGCAGATGCTGCTGCTGGAAGATACGAGTCAGCTCAGCCATAGATGTGGCAGCCAGCGATATTCCCTGAAAGGTCTGCATGAACCGTATAAAGCCTTCACGGAATTGCGCCTCCGTGCCTCTGTCCGGTATAATGGCTGGCACTGCATCTGGCTCTGCTGGAGGATCCACTGGTAGCCCATGGCCCACCATCTCTGGAGTATAATCTTTTTCGCTCTCCTGGTGAAAAAAACGTGGTCGTCTTGGCGGCATGACTCTACAAGGTCAAACACACACCTTAGATACAGATTATCAAAGACTAAAAATGAAGGGACCAAAAGGGGAACAGGAGGAAGAAGGCATTTCAAGATTTGCAAAACAAGACTACATGGCATTTATACTGACTACATGGCGTGTAACTGACTTCTCTTCCCCATACCGGGTCCTTTTACATGGCTAAGCCACACGGATCCCGTTAAAAAAACCTACACGGCGTGTATATAATCTACACGACGTGTATGGTGTAATTTTCTAACTGCCCATGTCGTTTGGGACATGGCTGACTACTCAGTTTGACACTACACGACGTGTTACACCCCCACACATGGCATGTACACTACTCCGTTTTCCCAACCACACGACTAAGTCCAGACGGTCTATCCTCGGACAAGACTACACGACGTGTTTATTAGGCACACGACGTGTACTGGACGAGCTCCGTCGACCCATGTTGTTAGTTACACGGCCGGATACACGGCTCACACTACACAACGTGTTCTAGATGGACACGATGTGTATATGAAAGGATTACACCGACCCGTGTTGTTAGTTACATGGCCAGATCCTAAGGTAGACTACACGGCATGTTCCATAGTGGACACGACGTGAATGTCTTAAGGTTTCCTCCACCCGTGTTTTTAGTTACACGGAAGACACTGGGTCAACACTACACGGTGTGTAAAACTGGTACACAACGTGTTCTCACCAAGCCTTTCCCTTCCCCGTGTCCCCGCCCACACAGTCTATGACACGGGAAGATACTACACGATGTGTACTTAGGGTACACGACGTGTACTTAATTTTTTTTTTCCATTTCTACCTGAATAGAAGAACACACGACATGTGTCCATAGAACTACACGGCGTTTACACTGGGTTTTCTAGACAGTATGTCTCAGAAACTACTCCGGAGCCCAGATAAAACACTAAAAACAACACCTAAGTGCCAAATTTTGATCCATGAGGGCTCATACTCCCCGCAAATCAAAGTTTGGCATCTTATATATGTTATAACAAGATAAACAGTTATTGATCCACTAAATTCCGGTCAATGAGGGCCTATACTCCCCAAAAAACCAAAGTTTGGCGTTCATTCTACAAACCATCTCACAAAAAAACACCCTATCACATTGTAGGTATTTATCAAGCAGCTATCACAACAACATGCTTTACTAGCACAACAACTATCACAATAACATGCAATTTCTATGCACCTACATGGAATTGAACTATGCATGGAATGTGATTTCTAGCATGTGCCTAAATGATGCATGAGATGACATAACCTCATCTCATCAAGTTTCAACTAAATAGAACCCATAGATAAGATATAAACATTACAATAACAAGTGCGTCACCCAACAGTGAAATCAAATCAATTGTAAAACTTGCAAAATCAGAAAAATTGAAAAAATACAAGGTAGACTAGCTTTTCCCTGTACACGGGTTAGCTACTCCCGGGCAGAGCATATTACCAACTACTGTTTTCATCCTATCCCTGACTATAGCCCCAAATAGTAAGTCAAAGAAAAGAATCCCTCTGATACCACTTTGTAACGTCCCGGTTCTGGGTGCCACTCAACGGGTGCCCAGAACCCGATTATCCACATGACCTCAAGCGCATTTCCCCAAATGCGAGAGGCTGCCGACTAGCAGCGAGGGCACACATATGATAGTGGGGAAACTATGCCCTCATATGTCAAAGTGTAGCGCAACAGAATAAAGTAAAAATCATACAACAACAGCAGAAGAAATAAACCATACACATTTAAAATAAACAACTGTAGTAAAAGATAACCAACAGTTATATAGATAATGATGCAACTTGTCTCAAGTTATAAGAAAATAGCCAGAACATGTTACAAAAAAATACAATACAGTATAATATAGAGTACACCAAAACAAAACAAACAGCTGGTAACATCGTGTGCCTAAGCCCGATCCCATGCTCCCCTACTACTCAGCAGTAATAAAGTACCTGTATAGGGACCCTTGCCCTTATCCACACCTGCAGAAATGTAATCTATTTGGGGCGAAGACATGACCCAAACAGGGTGTGAGAAATAAATCCCAGTAGGCACCCACCAAAGGCCTGTGTCAAACTATGTGAAAATATGCAACTACTGTGTGAAAATGTAAATGCAGTAAACCAGTAAGTACCCAAAAGTAACTATTACTAATAGTTTCTTTTCCATTTTCATTTTAACCATTTAATTTAATAATATTCCATTCTCATCAGAAGCAAGCCCCCAGGACAGTTAGAATCTTTCCCTTAGGCTGACATAGTAAAACCACGCTCTCAAGATTGACCTCAGGCTATCGAGTATTTCCCTCAGGCGTACGAAGTGTCGCCCTCAGGCACAGAATCTACTACCCTCAGGCATGGAAGATGTTTCCCTCAGGCGAATTATAACACTGCCCTTAGGCTAAATAGAACACTTCCCTCATGTGCAAGTAACCAAGCCGAGCCTAACAGATAAGCAATCAATTATATAAAATTCCTCTCAAGGCAATTTAAAGCATGCTAAATTTCACAGTATACCCTCGGGTAACCTGGCGAAATGGCTAAACAGTGGAACGCAACCCCGGGGTGGTCCTAGATCCAAGCAGCGATCCCAAACAACAGTTTATTATCACATTTAATTACCTATATAATTCTAGGTAATTAAAATAGCCAATTCCTCAGCCACACGACACCCCTATATGGGTTCGTAGCACAATGGTACACAAAAACGCACAACAATTGGAATTAAAACACCAAGCCACCTACCTTAAAAGCCCCTGAACGGTATACAAGAATGGCGATCCTCAAATCGTCTAAGAAAGACATAGATCTGAGGTAAAATAAATCCCCGTTCAAACTCAAATAACTTCCCTTAGAGGAAGAATTGGCATAAATGACTAAAGGAGAGTGGAGGGCTTACCCGTACGGTTCTAACGAGATCATCAGAGGTGCAAACGGATTCGTGACACTCGATCTGGAGATCCTTGAAGGTCCGGACTCCTCTCCGGACTCCTTCCTTAGGTTCTAATCCAATCCTGTAAACATGGTTGGCTACTTACCATTTTAAGTGAAAAAAAACTACACGACGTGTACTATTGACTACACGACATGTACTTTTCTCATTTAACTATTCCTTTGGTGGGACCACCGTACTATTCACCTATCGACATGAGTACACGGCGTGTATTCCTGATTAAATGGCGTGTACTATCACGTAGATGGAGGCTGCTTCCACCGCCTTACTATTTTCCTGCCGACTGACTACACGGCATGTAAGTATCCATTACATGGCGTGTAGTCGGTTTTTACACCTTCCGTCGCCAACAGGGATACACACCCTGTGTACTCATCCCATACAGCCAAAGTACACGGAGTTTGGAAAAGTACATGGCATGTAGTCCCAAAATTTAGGATTTGCCCCCATTTTCCTTATTTTCTCAAAAACAGTCAAGGAAAAGAGAAAATAAGAAACCCGTACCTCAAAAATAAGAACCAGGTTCTTACACACGCACTTTGACTCATACCGATCACATCATATATCAATTAGATGTGAAACTAAATTTTACACATCACAAATGAATTATTAATTTATTTCCTAAATCATCAAGAAAATCTAAGTGTGTTTTCTTATTTTTTATAGAGTGACATTTTTTTCAACTAAAATATCGATTTTAAAATAATAACAGACACATTGAGTCATATCGGGCACAATGTATATCAGATTGAGGTGTGGATGATTCATACACACCATAAATTATTTATATATCATTTTACAAAAGTATCAAAACAATACAAATGTTTTTATTTGTTTTTGAGCAGGAAAATTTTCCTTTTTACTAAAATGGATGTTAATTTTAAATAAAATGAAGCACTTGGAGCCATAATGATCACATCATGTATCAAATTGAAGTTTACTTGATTAATACATGTCAAAAATTAATTATTGACATTTTTCCTAAAGTTTCAAAACAATATGAATACGTTTGATCAGTTTTTAGTAGGCCATTTGTCCTTTTTACTAAAATTGATGTCAATATTAAATAAAAAGATGCACTTAGAGTCATACCAATCACACCGTGCGTCAGATTGAGGTATTTCTTATTATTGGACATCTAAAATGACATATATTTTGCTTTCAAAAAGTATCAAAAAAATCCAAATGATTTTTTTCATTTTTGAGTACATCACTTTCCCTTTTTACTAAATATTTATTTTAGACTGGAAACACAAACATTGAATCATAACGATGACATCGTGTATCAGTTTGATGAGAAAATAATTCCTAAATATCACAAAAGACTTATGAATTTATGTCCAAATTTATTATGAAAATAAATGAATTTTTCATAGTTTTCAATGAGTGAAACCTATTGAACTAATGTATCAATTTTAAACAGATAATGGACACTTTGAGTCATATTGGGCACATCATGTATTAGATTTAGATTTGGATTATTACTACACATCAAAAATGACTTATATGTCAATGTCAATGTATAAAAACAATCTCAATATGTTTTCTCAGTTTTGAATATGTCAATTTTCTTTTTTACTAAAATTAATTCCAATTTTAGATAAAAATCAGCACATGGGGTCATACCGGTCACACCGTGTGTCGGATTGAGGTGTGGTTGATTTATACACATTTGAAAGTCTCAAAAGAATTATAACTACCAATGTTACCATGATTTTAATTGTATTTATTTATTTAACTGACAACAATGCATATTGAATCGATTTTATTAGCTGAAAAACCTTTATCTAAGTTGAAATCCAAAAGAGAAAAGGAATCTCATGTGTCTATTATATCATGCGAAGTCACCAAAATGGGCACATGATCTTACATTAATCTTCTGAATTTCAACAACGAGGAAGGTTTTTAGCTAATAAAATTGAATGAATACGTATTGTTAGAAGTTTGATAGAGAAAGGCAATGAAAATAGAAAGCATGGTAACATTGGTAAAAAGAAACATTTAATCTCCTTTATGCCTTATTGCAGATAGTTAAAAGAAAAATATTACTTCCAAAATGATATGTGAAAAAAACTAAATAATTATTATATTAAAATGATAAGGACCTTAACTAACAAATAGTAGATAAAATAATGACAAAATTAATTAAATAATTAGTAGTAATTCACAATTTCATGATGGTTGTATGTATTCTTGATGAATTTATTTATTTCCATTATTTAGGTTATAGGCTCGAAGTCTAATCTCTCATGAGGATGAGTAGGTTTAAATAATCCACCCCAACCTGAACAAAACAATACACCTATATAAGAAAATAATTATTATACGAGTAGTACTAGAAAAAAATAAATTAAGCATAAATATGAAGAAATACTTTTTAGCACAAAGGAAACCCATGAACTTTCTAAAATATATCAAATTTTTCTTCCTAAATTGAGAGTTGTAAGATGTAATGTCTTTCTTGGTAAAGATAAAATTATATGTTCTTATATATTTACTTTTTACTTTTTTTATTTTTACTATGGTAACATGTTTTTACCTATATAAATTATGTTTTACCAAATATATAAAATAAATCATATAACTAAGTTGTTGTGTGTTTATCCTTCATCTTTATGAATTAATGTAATTCAATTTATAATCATGATAAAACATACATTAAAAATAAAAAAAATACATATTGGAAAACTATTTTATGTAGAAAAATTATATTTATTATATTATATTTTATTAATATTACAATGTATTGATTACTAATAAAATTTCTATTTATATAATCCTATATGTTTGTAAAAATCATTATAGTGTCATTATTTTAAATAGATCAATTTAATTTATTAGTTAAATTTTACAAAACATTTATAAAACAATTCATTGAAAATAGTATTTTTATCATTATCATGGTTATCAAAATTAATCATAGTGATTATACATTTATTCCCAAAAAATGTACTATAATTATTACATAATATGCTAATATTTATCTAAATTTAAATGTACATTTTATAGAATTAATTTCAAATGATTAAGAAAACTAATTCTTTAGTTTAATTTACTAAATCAGTATTTTGATTAAAATATTACATATGTTTGAAAAATTATATACAAGCATTTTATAAAATGATAAAGTATATTTTTTGGTTTATTATATATATATTTTTATAATATAAAAAGGATTCAAAAAATTTTAATCCATTATTCCATTATAGTAACTTCTATTCCCCCCTGTGCAATCGCATGAGATTAGATTTTTTTTATTTTGAAAAATAATGCGTTGAGTATGAATTAAAAAAATTAAAATAATAAACAGTAAACTTGGAATTAAACCATGATATTAAAATAATAAATAATAAATATGGAATGAAACTATGATATGAGTGAGTGAAAAATCCATAGTGAGTATATCTATGCATTTCAAAAGTTAGGAAAAAAATAAAACCATATAGTAGCATATATGTAAGGGTGTTAAAATTAATTCCTTTAATAACAAATATCAAGAATGAATGATGGTCATGGATTTCAAAATCTTATAAAAAATGTATTCTTGGTATTAAATATAAAGACTTCAACTTCAATTTCATTTTAATGTGAAAAAATTTATACCTGAATTTAAAGCTCCCCAGTGATGTAATAATAAGAACCCACACAAGCCCTCCAGAAATATGTGTTTTGTTTTCAATTTTACTTATACATGGAATTATAGAATAAGAAATTGAAAAGAATGTGTCTTTCCAGACATTGTATCTACAATGCCAACATCCTATGTCTCAATCTAAAAAAATTAATATTAAACAAAAAAATTGTTACTCAAAAATGATTTTTTCATATCAATGAAAAATTGCACAAGTAAAGATGAATTGAATTAAATAATGAGATATATAGTCACATAAATTTAGATATTGATTTATTAATAGTTCAAATGAAAATTAATATAATTTTGTATATAATTAAGAAGCATTATAATTATGGTATTTTGAGGATTTATATTACTTCACAATATTTTTTCCTCGATGTAAAGTGATGAAATTGTGAAATTATAAATATATGTAATTATTGATCAGACATGGTTGAATGAAATAAAAAAGAAATCAAATTATAAAATAATTAATCCATGGCATGCTTAGGGAGTAATTTTCATCTTATAATTTGAAACTTCAAATATCATTTCAGTATCTAATTGTAGTATAAGGTGTTTATGTAAGCAATTAAACTTGTTACATTATGATATTTCATGTATAATTAAATCTCAATTACGACATTACATGTTTATGATAAACTATGAAATTTGGGTCTCACAAGTGAAAATAGTTATAACTATGCGATACACTCCAAAAACCATTACGGAGGACCAACAATATTATATAATGGATATATTTAAGGATATAAATGATAAATTGGTTTCATTTTGGAGGGGAGAGTAAAATACAGAAGGACATAGAATGATGTTTCAAAAAGGATTAATGATTATTATTTGAAAAACATGTTTCTTATTAAACAAAATTTTCATCAAACAAACATGATCTTAATTTAGAGAAAGTCATGAGTTTCTTAAGGGGATTATTTTCATCATGTATTATCATATAAATGATCTGAAGACTAGTTACATTGTGGGATAGCCTCATCTATTTTTCATATGAATCATTTTCCTATTCAACATATTGGTTTTATACTCTCTCATGGAAAAGACTCATAATCCAGAAATAGACTACAGTGTGATTAAAAAAATTTATATTAATTAGAAATTTCATAATACAAAAGTAAAATATAGTGTGATTAAAAAATAAATAAATCATAAAATACCATCATATAACTTCAATAAACATTCATCAAATAGAAGCATATGTACTGAATGAATTTCTTAATAAAAATATAGTGCAATTTAGAAATAATGACAATGGTATCAAACTATAATAAATAAATAATATATCATTTATTATAAAATGAAAATTAGACACTGTATAATCCAATGTAAGATATAAAGTTATTAAAAAAGAATTATTAATTAATATCTATGGAAAGTTCAATAAACATTATGAGAATTAATTTTACTAACTAATAATGTATAATCTAATACCATGTATATATAAAAATCAGAATTATAGAGAGAAATTACAATAAAATAACCCCTTTAATGAATAATAGATTTAGGGTGATTAAGGGGAGGAGGATGCACCCTTGAAGGGGGGGGGGGGGGGGGTCCATGTCATTGCTGAGGAGGGGAACTGACCTGGGGAAAGGGAGCTCAGAGGGGGGGGGGGGGGGGGGGGGTCAGCATTACCTATGAGGAGGGGAACAATGAGCTAGGGAGAAGGAGATCATAGGGAAGATCAGGGGGGGTTGGTATCGCTGGGTCGGGAGTCTCCACCGAGAAGTTAGGAGGTAGGTCTGAGGGGTATGGGAAGGGGGTAGTGAGGGTGAGGTCATCACCAGGGAATGAAGAGGAGGAGGTCGGGGTGGGATGGTGTGGAAATGGGTTGGGATTGCATAGAGGGAGCGGGGGAGGGGTATTAGGGTGTTTCTAAAACATTTTGTGACAATTTAATTATAACTGCTGCTAATTGTTAAAATAATTAAAATATAAAAGCGGTTTTATAAAACTACCACTATACTATATACTTTTTAAAAGAGATTTAATTCACATCTGTTACTGTAACCATTTCTAATAAATTACCTCTAAGCAGTGTTTTTTTGCAGTTCTAGTATCTACTTTGGCAAGTATAATCTCATTATAAATCTAGTAGTCCTTCGCATAGTGGAATTTGAATGAAAATGAAGTCTTATTTTAATAGGGGAGATATCCCATCCTGATATTTTTCTAGAAGAATATCCAATAGAATTATTTATGAAGATGGTATGTGAAGAGGGAAAGTAAAATTAAAGTATAAAGATTAAAAAATTACACTATTATTCAGGAATAAATTTTTGTATTTCCTGAGGTGTTACCTAGAAATCCCCCAGAAGGAGTGGTATAGTTCTCAAATGAACTCATACCTGGATCCAAGACACTATCAAATACTCCATATGGAATGGAATATTCCGAGTTCGTGGAATTAAATAAAAAACTACAAGTCCTATTGGAAAGTGGATTTATTTGAACAAGTGTGTCTCTTTTCGAGTACTTATTCTCTTTTTAAAAAAGAAAGATAGATTTATGTATCTATGAATTGAATATATAGAGATTAATGGGATACAAATAAAGAAAAAATACCCTCTCCTATGGATTTATGATTTATTTAACCAAATTTGAGGGGCTCAATTCTTCTCCAAGATTGACCTCTGATCAATGTATCATCAGTTGTGATTGAAGAATGACTATATCCAAAATAATGCATTCCAAACAAGATATGGTCATTACAATTTTATTGTTATTCCCTTTTCTTTGAATAATTATGTGGCCATATTTATGAATTTGATGAATAGATTACTTAAGGACAACCTCGATAAATTTTTAGTGTCCTTTATCGATGATATTCTAATATATTTTAGAAGCTGTGAAGAGCATAAAAAACATCTAAGGGTCAAATTACAAACTCCAAGTAAGGATATTTTTTCTAAAAATTTAGAAAATGTGAGTCTTAGATAAAAAAGGTACATTATTGGGACAAGTCATGTCCAATGAAGGAATCCAAGTTGATCCAATAAAGAAAAAGGCCATAAAGGCGTGGACACTTTCTATAATAGTAACTCTAATTCATAGTTTCCTTGGTCTAGGAGGATGTTATAGAATGTTTTTGAAAACATTTTCATGAATTTATAATATAATGACCTAGTTAACTTGAAAAGGAGTTATTTTTATCTTGATAAAGGTGTGTGATGAAAGCTTCAATAACAGAAGACTAGATTGGTTAGTGAACTTACACTAACTTTACCATCATCAAAAGAAGTTTTTTTAATATATAGTGATGCATCTTTAAAATGGATTGTATGTGTTCTCATAAAAAATTACATGGTGATCACCTATGCATCTTAATAGTCAAATACTCATGTGTATAATTATCCAACTCATGACCCAGTGTTAGTGGTAGTCATTTTTTCTTCAAAGATATGGAGACATTATCTTTATGTGTAAAAATGTGATATATACATAGGTCACTAAAGTCTAAAGTATATATTCAGATGAAAGGAATTGAAAATGAGACAAATGAGTTGGTTGTAACTTCATAAAGAATATGATTATTCATCTCATTATCCCCCCAAAAGAGAAAAAAAACATGCACACACATTGAGTAAGAAGGATCATTGTGTTCTTGCAATGATGAGGGTTGTAGGAGATTCATTAATCAGTGATCAAGTATGGTTGGACATGGGAATTGTAAGGGAGGGGACTTCATCAATCCTATAAAAAATTATTTATCAATAGTCACTATAATATAATATTAAGAAATCTATAAGATATGGTCCTTTAATGAAAAATATGATAGAGCTTATGAAAATTTGAATTTTAATGAATTCAATATCAATCAATAAGGTGCCATAAAATTTGGTACAAGGCTATATATCCCATCTATTATAGAGATAAATAAAGATTTGATGGATGAAGATCCGAGATTTAAATTATCTATACATCTTGGAAGGACTAAAATTTATGGGGACCTTCATGATCATTATTGGTGGGATAATAATAAAAGGGATATTTCCAATTACATTACAAGGTTCCCAGTGTCTTAAGAAAGGAAGGAAGAGTGAAAAAAATCCCAGAGGGGTATTGTAACCATCACCAAAACCTATAGGATAGTGGGAAAAAATAACTATTAACATATTCAATATCCCAAAAAATAATACAAGGGAAAAAATTCTATATGGGTTATCATTTATTGATTGAACATTTTACCATTTTACTACCATAAGTGTGGATTTCCCCATAGAGTGCCTAGACCGCTTCTATATTCAAGAAGTATTGAGACTCCATGGAGTACTGTTGTTGATTTTTTATGATCAATATCCATGTTTTAATTATAATTTCTCAAGGATCCTTTAAAATGAAATGAATAAATATGTTAAGGTAAGAAAAACATATCATCCTCAAGCTATTGTAAAGTTTGAGAGGAAAATTCAAGCATTAAAAGACATTCTAAGAGATATATATCTTGATTTTTAAGGGATTTGGGACCAAAATATTCTACTTATTGAATTTAGTTATAAAAATAATATCTATTTGAGTATTCAAATGACACATTTTGAAGTTGTCTATGGAAAAAAGTGTATAACTCCAACATATTGGGATGAAGTTGTATATGAGAAACTATTGGAACCTGACATTGTGAAGGAGACTATAGAAAATATATAAGTGATTAATAAAAAAATCAAGGATTCTCATAGTTGATAGAAAAATTATTCTACTAGTCAATGGAAAAAAAATTAATTTCGTTTTGGGGATCATGTATTTCTAAAGATATCAACATGCAAAGGAGTTATGAGATTTAGAAATGAGGGGTAACTGAGTCCAAGTAAAATTGGACCATTTGAGATTTTGGATCTTGTTGGAGTAGTTTCTTATCAATTAGTACTACCTCAAAAATCATTCCAATATCCATGATTTCCTCCACCTATCTCTATTGAACAAGTATATGTCTAACCAAACACATATACTTGATATTAATGGTTTGAAATTGGAACCTGACTAATCATGTAAAGAAGAATCAATCTATATTTTTGTGAGAAGGGAAAAATATGACTTGTGAAAGTCCTATGGAGAAATAAAAAATTTGGATAAGCTACATGGGAACCTGAAGAAGATATTATGGAAAAATACCCCCATTTTTTGGAGGCCATTGTCAAATTTTGAGGATGAAATTTCTTATGGGGGAGAATTTAATGGAATGAAAATTTATTCTATGATTAATAATTTTTTTCAAAATAATGAGTTTATTGTCTTGAAAAAATGGAATTACATAGAAATAATATTACAAAAGAATACTACATATTAATTAATAATACTGATTACTACAACTAAGACTAGTATAGGGATATAAAAACAAACTAATAGTGACCATTTAATGGTATACTGCATAGGATTTAACTCTGGTGGAAAACAAGAAAAGGGGAAAAACCACTGTAAAAAAATTATTTACAAGGTTCACTACTTAATAAGAATATAAATTCCACAGAATAGTTTAGAAATAATCCAATACCACATAGACTACTAGAAAATAATCCTTTCAGTGGTTATAGTAAGTAGGGAATATGATTTCACTTGTATAACACTAAAGTTAATCATTAGTGCATGTGATCCTCATATAGACAAATGATATAATAATGATTTTTCAATAACTATAATATCCTTAAAATATACGTTGTATAATCGTTTCACTATACTGATTTGACTTTATTCATAATTGAATTTCCTATAAGTAATTATTCTTCCTCTTAAATTTCTTTCACAATAATGAGAAATAAATTTCCTTCAATCAGATAGTAGTTTATCTAGTAATCCCATATAAGTGGGTCATCTAGTATACTCTATCCGATGTATCCTATGGAATGAAATGACCTCTATCGCACTGTTCATCCAATTTATTTGGAACACTTTTAATCCATTTGTCTTCAACCTATTAGATCAATCACCTACAAACACTTTTTTCTGATACCAACATGATGAGAAACTATGTTTGGTATCCTTCTAAATGTTTCCACTTCAACCATTTTATTTGATAATATTGAAACTTTGACAACAATTCACCCAAATTCAATAATATTATCAAATAATCATTGACTCATCAACCCCTTTATATTGTCAAGGTTTCTCCAAAAATCTAGGAAAAAATGAGAATTTATTTCAAACTTTTAGATCAATATTTATAGTGAACTGATCATACATTTCTTTATATTGACCACATTAAAACTACCTGAAAGTTCAATTCTCTCCTTAAGACTAGGTGATATTATTTTTCTTCAAACATCCTTAAGACTTGGTGAGAATCCTGATCTTCCTCTATGATTTTTTTGAACATTGAAAGAGTAGATCAACATCATCACATTTTATATCTCTAAAAAACCATATAAAGTCCTTTGAACCTTCAACCATTGCATCTGATACACCTTTAAAATAATTTTCCTACTGTTGAAACTCTAACTTATGTTCTTTTAAAAACTTCATAAGAGCATCTCAGAATTATTCTAAAAGATTAGTTTTCCATTTTATGACTTACATCATAAACCTTTAACTATTTCCTTTGCATGAAGCTTCTGAACAGTGAACATTATATGATTATATCTATTATATAAACTCAACCACAACCTTATAGATAACAAAATTATGTATAATAACTTGCACCATAACCTTTCATATAATCATTCTGTAATGAATCTTCTCTGTAACTTCATACAAGTCCATCTGGTTGACATTTCCCATAACAAACATCTTTCTTTCTAGAAACATTGCAAAATGTTTGTTTGAAAAACTCAAACATATTGAAAGAGTTTTTCTAATAGTCTTCATCCAATTCCATTTTTCAGTGACATTATTCAGATACTTTGATAAAAATCCTTTTTATTGGATTACTATATATATGTCATCCCAATAACACTTTAAAACAAATACTTTATTCATTAACCTCTATGCGATATTTTTTTACAAAATCATAACATAATCTTTGTACAACCACACTTTAGACATCATAAATTTGAAACAAAAACACCCCCATTATACTCAAGATTAGATCATGAAAGCTTTCAGTAGTCATGCTGTTAAAAACTATATGAGCATCGACGAATTTAAAAATTTTACTTCACCAAATATTCAGTCCAATGGAACTTGTAAGTATGATTGGAAAAAAATTTACCATAAAAACTCTAACCAATATCATTGGGCCGATAACTTCTTTCTGATGATCTTGAGTCGATATACTACGTCAAATCACTTTTGTAACCAAAAAATGTTAGGTGACTTATGTTCTCAAAAAAATTAAGTGTAAAACATTGATCAATAAAATAGAACACCTCAAATAAAACTTTTTTATAACCAACAACTTCTTAACACCTTCAACTTCTTTGAAACACCTAAAAACGTCTCGGTCCCAACACATTAACCTTTTCCTCTGATGAAAAACACTTAATAACCTAGGATGCACTGAATAAAACCTTGATGAAATATGTATAGAGTTGTTTCACTTAAGTGGTATACCATTCTTGATCCAATGGTGGAGTTTAATAATCCTTCACCTGTAAAGCCGACCCACACTCCCTTATACTTTTTCTGACCCATGTAAGCTCACACACCCTCTGCTGTATACTTGGCATGATTTATCTTGATCTTGGGTGGTTTTCCCTATGATAGTTGGCTGACTTGGGTGGGCTATCCATGCATGTTGTAAAATATTCAGAGTGGCTATATAATAATATTAAATAAATTGTTTTTGAATATATATATATATATATAAATTAAGGGTTTATTTTATGTATATATTTTATGATTTTAACATATAATTAAATTATAAATAATTTTTAGGATTTATAAATTTTTTACAAGCCTAAGCTAAATATGAATCTATCATATTTTTTCCTTATAATAAATAATTTATTTATTTATTTTAGTTGAGAAATGAATTTGATTATTTATAAATAGTTTATAAATAATTAAAATTTATTTTATAAATTAATCAACTAGAATTGTTTTTAGGATTAATGGATTAAATTTTTACGAAATATTTATTTCCAATATATTATTTTAATATTAAAAAGAGAATTTTA
This sequence comes from Viscum album, assembly GCA_963277665.1. NCBI lineage: Eukaryota > Viridiplantae > Streptophyta > Magnoliopsida > Santalales > Viscaceae > Viscum > Viscum album. Next base: position 1,562,156,774 of record OY728130.1, read on the forward strand.
TAATTATATATTTTTAAATAATGTGGTTTATAAGTTGTTTATAACTCATAATAATAAAAAATGGGTATTAAAGTTTTTACCAAAGTTATATAGTAACATTTTCTTCATTAAATTAAATGTTTATTTATAAATTATAATGATAAATTTATAAAGAGTTTATTAATTACTTAAATAAGGCTTAAATATAGATTTTTACAACTATGATTTATTCAAAATTAATTAATTTGAATATTTTAAAATTATATAGGGCCTTATTAATAGATATTAGTTAGACCACATCAAAAAGGATTTGATGATTAATTTTTTTAATGGTTTAAATAATGTAGTGCATATGATATATAGATTATGCAAAAGGTTTACATAATAGAAAATGAATTCTGAAATGTTTAATTCATAAAATTTCATATATATAAAAATTCCATATAATATAAAATATTAAAAAGTTCATATTTAAATTGGATATAAAATCTTTTTTTCTATAATTATGGAACATCTATAATGTTAAGCTTAATTATAATGGGTTTATAATAATCTTTTACTTGTGAAATGTTCATAAATATTCTCATGTTAAAATTTTAAGGAATTTTCATTTAATTAGAATTTATTCCATCTAATATTCATATATGTATACTGTTTATAGAATATTAATAATTTTAATTATTTATTTATGTGATAAATTTCTTCTAGGAGTTAAATCCTTGTATTATAGGTTAGGAAAAACTCTATAAAATTTAGTTTTCATCTACCTTTACCTTGAATTGTAGTTAGAGATACTTAGATGAATTTATTTATGGGAATAGGTTATGGATATTAGGTTTTAGAGTTATTATGAATTGGATTATATCACGAGTAAAGTATCCCTAGTTAGGGGGACTTTGGGTTGGACTTCCCACAAACATTGAGGCTTATGACTTATCTAGGAAAGTGGGGGTTAGTTATCTGTTTCTCTCATCTTACTCATGTGAAGGATGTTGATCTCATATCCTTATAAACATTTATATGTAATGTTCATATACCTTATATATTTGGTGAATATAGATATGTATTAATATGTTTGGCTTCCATATTTGGGTTAGTGACACAAAATTATGTGTTTTTAAAGAGTTCTATGTTAATATGATGTGATCAGATTAATTTATTTAGTGGAATAAGGATTCCAAAACTAAATCATCATAAGCAACTATACATAAAAGGAATAAAATAAGAAAAGATGAAGATTGAACATGTTTCTATAGTTATTAATTTAATATGCATTTTTTGTATATTAAATTATCAAAACATTGAAATAAAACCCCTCAAATACGAAGTGCGACATTCCTTCCAAAATGATACCTATCAAGACCTTGATCTTCCAACCTAGAAGTTTCACACTAAATAAGGGTGCCTCTAGATTATCTTGTGCAAGGAAATCAAGAAATAAGTAATGATGGGTTGTCTTGAAAAGTAGTTTTATAGAAAATAAGGATATACCAAGATTATTCATTTATATCTTGTTTTTTACACCTTATTTGGGTTACACTAGTAGGTAAACCTCAAAGGTTGGGATACTGGAGGAATAGAGTTGATTTTACCCATATGATAGATTAGGGTAAAGAGTTATCCACTAATGCATCTAAGAATCATAATTGTTATGATTGTGATAATTCCCTACTAAAATAAAATTAATCCTAGCTTGAAGTCCTATAATTCATCTATGTAGAAACCACTTACTTTATCACTCCAAGATCTATCATTACATTCTTATATTCTAATTCTTAACTCTTGTATCTTTAAAATATAATTAAAATATATATTTGGTATCATATAACCTCAAAATTTAATAATCTAATTATATATCATTCATGCCTAGATTGGACTTGCATACTGGATTCTTATGACCTTTCAGGTATTATGGAAAATTCTTTCTCCAATGGCCAATTTTTTCATAACGATGCATAGTCCTTGCTTCTTCTTTTGCTTCACTGGTGGTGTTAACTCTTCAAAACCTATTTTTCTTCAATAACCATTACCCTTATTCTTCTATACCATAAACATGGAACTAGATTCTAGACTACCCATGTCATTATCATTTATCATCAGAATATTGAAGATATTGGTTAAGGGTTTACATAATTAATTCATGTTTTAGTTAACAATGAATGTTTAAAACATTTCTAATAGTGATTTAAGAATTAAATATATTTCAAGATCATGTTTGAAATATGAATCCATCCTTTCCAAATAAATAATTTACCCAATCATATTGATAAAATGAGTATAAACTGAAGTTCTTTCTTCCATATTATAAAAAACAAAGATCCTCAATGCATCATTTATTTCATGACTTTATTGTTATTAATAGAGAAAATAGATTTTATCTATCATGGATTAGGTATCTATGGTTTTATATTAATTTTCCAATATTGACTACATATTAATAAGAATAAATGTTGAAAATTCCAATGAGACCTTCAGGAGCTCATTATAATCATCTAACTCAATTTATGGAATATTGTCACCTTTTGGTTTCTTTGTATGTGGTTTATCCAAGACATATTATTTACCCTCTTTATTGAGAATGATTATCATGTCCCGATACTAATCAAGAAAGTTACTTCCCCTAAAATTTTATTTTTTAAATATAGATCTTTATGTTAAACTTGTTGATGATTCTATTATATATAACATAATTTTTTATCAGATGAATATCATGCCTTATATATTTTCATAAACAATTATTGTTTGAATGGATGAGATGTTGTTTTGATACACATATTATTCCTTTTAAATTTTAAAAAATTATTAATAATTAGGTTCCATGGATGATGATGTTATGCTTAAAAATAATTATAATTAGAAAACATAAATTAAACATTTGATAAAATTAAGAAGTTTGAATATGTTTAAAGAGTGTAATATTAGAAATATGATCCCTAAGTCTCACCATTATTAAAATTGGATTACTTTAAAAATTATACTCACTAAGATATTTATGGGATTATTTTAATAGATCGTGACATAGATTTTTGATAGGAAATTACATATATATGTATTTAATGTACAAAAACCATTACTGTAATAGTAGCAACATGAGGATATTGTAGAATCTCTAGGTGTTAAACACTGATATATTAGTTTTAATAGTTGTATATCTATATTTTTTAATAAAGGAAAACTCTATATATCATTCAATATTATATGTTATGATTTATATTATATGAATGGTAGAATGATAATATCCCCTAAAAGTATAACATTGAATTCTACCTAACCAATGATCATCATGGAGAATAATGGGATATGATGATATATAATAGTTATCTTGATAAGATTCTTATATTCATTATAATGGGTTGTATAGGATAAGTGAACAATAGATTCATGAGGTGATAAGTATAGAATATCTACTTGGACCGACATTCCAACATATATCTCATGAATTTTCATATAGTCATCAATATAGTTATGGATGTATAATTATTATACATTTCCATTACTTGAGGTTGATGAGATACCTATAATGAGAACCCTCACACATGGATACCAAGATTATGTAAGCCTATATATTTACTTAGCTAATATTGGGGTGGCTGGGTATGTTGCTGATCACATCATTGGTTGGAGTGAAACTAAGATGGGATTTTCCACTTGTATGATGAGTTAATACATCTATAACCTGATTGAATTTTATAGATAAAATGAATGGCCATGCTTATTTGAAACAAAAATTATGCATTCCACTATTTGAATGAGGGGAATGTGATGTATTGGTCCATTATATGAATGAAATGTGATGTATTCATCAACTTGGTTAGTCTTTTCAGAAGAATTAAGAAAAGATGAGTTGGACTATACTAGATTAATGTGTTCCATGTACAGTGTCCACTCGTTGTCATGGAAAAAGTGATTATATTGGTATATATATAATGCATATGATACATATAGTGGTGGATATATATGTATAGAGATATGAGTATGGTTATTATAGAACACACTAGATCCCTTAGTAGTATGAGTAGCTATAATGCTTTGCTAGAGGCCTCTCTATGCTTAGTAACACACCAACATGGTGTTTTTATTTACCTATAGGTGTAACCAAAATATAAAATTTTAATAACCCGACATAAAGGGGCTTGGGATGCAACTCCCCTAGCCGGCCTCTAATAGGCCCGGGGTTGGTGACTAGCACTGAGTAGGCATATCACTAATAGGGGAGGCATTTCCTATGTACCTATATGCACACACACATCTCCAAGATCAAAAAATGATGGAATGAAAATACCTAAAAAAACCAATGCATGCATACATCTATATACCACAACTAGATCAAAACTAAAGTACTAAAAGAGAAAGTAGGTCAAAATAACTCCCACTAAAGAAAATTGTAGAAGCATCCAACCTACTCATAAGGAGGGGATCACTGTCAACTACAACTGCTAGAAAGCCCCTCAACCCAGATCTAGTAGACACATCAGTATGTCAAGCTCACTAAGATCATCCTTCCTCATGTCCTCTGTTGACTATGTCGAAAGGACTGTGGTTTTCACAAGACACAAAACATGTGCGGGTAAATCCCATGGAGAGGTGAGTATAAAAATACTAGTAGGAGCCTGCAAAACCCCAAAAGAAAAAGTGAAAAACTGAATGGAAATAGTCTACTTGACCTAGACAGAGGGAACCCCAATCAAGATAGAAACTCTATCTCAAACCATCCTAATCTCTATTTGAAAAGTATGCAAGGACGCCTATAAATCGCCCAGATATACTCGTCCTAGACTCCAAGTCCCATGAGGTTCCAACCTTATATACAGTAACATGATTTCTACTTGAGGATCTAAAGGTATCACATAAAACAAAGATAACACAGTCCATGATCTCATCCATCCCAGATGACACCCATCTGAGAGATACACTCCACTAGGGGAATCATACTACGTCTAACTCTAGTACACAACAACAATGGTCCTATCGTCGTTACCTTGCACCCAACAAAATCTAAAAAAACCTCAAGTGGAGAGGTCCTCACGTAACCACTACACACAGTTGAGGTAGCACTAATCCAGAATATGTACCGTGTGCATCCTCTCTAATGAGAGAGAATAGAGGGACCCACACCTCATCGCTGCCCCTCAGTTAAGGGAGTAATGCTCACAAATAACCCACAAAATCTCTATCGATACTGCATGGAGTGGACCGAACCTCATTCCATCAAGGGAGAACTAACTCCTAACTAGGAATTGTTCATATCAAGTAGAGGGGCCCGTTCCACATAACTCTATCCCATAGCTGAGGGAGCTTCAACTCTAGTGGAGGAACTGCTCCCCATTGCTACTCAGAGGTGGGGGAGTACTACTCAATATGTGAGGACCGGTGTCCCGATCCAATAGGGGTGTACTACTTAGAGAATGGAATACCCACACCCTACTATGATAGTGAAGTACTACTCTATAGATCTACGACCCGTACCCTAACTTGGTAGGGTGGTAACACTTATTGGCTAGAGGACCTGAACCCTGATAGGATAGGGGAGTACCAAATCTTCCAGATCATTCACTATGGGGGACCTACACCCTGATGCGACAGGGGAGTACCAACCCTAGGCTACAGGACCCACTCCCTAATATGGCAGGGGAGTATTGACTCTGCTAGAACAACACGTATGGAGGACCCATGCCATGGAATGACAGGGGAGTGCCAACTCCTAGGATAGAATACCCACACCCTAACATGGAAAGGAAGTACCTAATCAACATATATTTCATATATGGAGGACCCACACCCTATAGAGATAGGGGAGTACTATCCGTCTTCATGAAAATCATGGGGAAACTCGCACCCTAATCCATCAGGGGAGGAACACCCCGGGAGGAAACAACCCAAAGGTAAAAAACCTGCATCCATGACATAGGGAGTCCCATCCATTCTTAATCATATAGGTAAGGGAAACCCACACCCTAGTATATCAGGTTAGTACCAGTCCAAATGTCTCTATACACCAACCACATTGATCTCCAACATTGGATCGGTACAACTTCACATGCGTCTTGCTTTATTTATGCCACCTCGTATCTCATAATCCATAATGGAGGCCACCATCATGTTATACATGGAAAACCGATCAGTATGAACAACTTATAAGATTGAATCTGAGTCTGAGAGAAGAAGATATGGAATGAGGAAGATCCCAAGAGGATCTCATAGGCATGCATGGTGTGCAACAGGACACACATGACATGTGAGACCACCCGAGCACCTGGACATGTATCCTATCTACATGATTTAAAAACCCATTTATGGGTACACAGTGTGTAAAGAAGGTACATGACATGTCCCCCATCACTGGACACCAGGCCATGTTCTTCTTCTAGATGGACTGGCTAACTGCGTCCCTCACATGCCGTGTATCCCATACTATATGATGTGTTCAGTCCAAACAACCACATGCCCATGTAGTTTTTCCATGTCCATGTACCAAACCCTATGTCCATGTACCTTGGTCATGTGTTAGTTCATGGTCATGTAGTTTCACATATCTAACCCAATCCATGTCTCAAAATTACACATTTAGGGCACTACACGGCATGTAACCCCAGTACACATCATGTAGTCTGGGAAGTTCATCTTCCCCAAATAGGAAGAGATACAAAAAGTGTTTCACTAAACTACACACCATGTAGATGGAAATTCTAGTTAGTATTTTCCTACAAAACACCCTGATTCATCCCTTTCTTCCCCAAAAACCATAGATCTACCTAGATGGGATAAATAGAAATAATATTTGGGCTATAGAACCTTAAAACAATGCATAAAGAAAGGAATTAGGACTAAAAATCATGTAAATATTCCTACCACATTGGTGAAACACTTATGCTTTGGATGAAAAACGACACCTGGATCTTTGTCCTCTTTGATATGTTGATGATCTACGTAAAAAATGGGGATCAATAGCACCTTGATTCGTCGATATGGATCATTTCCATCAGTCAACCAAAGAGAGGAGATGAGGGGAGGGGATGCGCTCCCCTATGTCATGCACTCCATCATGAGGGAGGGGAGGTGTATTTAGGTTTTAGTTTTAATTAATTAATTTAATCTACAATTAATTAATCATTTCACAATAAACCATCCCACCAACTCACCTCTAACCACACCTCTCGGCATGGAAAAATTTAGGTCACACCTTGGGTAAACACGAAAGTTTATAATCAACCATGGGCACAGAAATCTTATCTGAGACCCCTTATGGGATTTATTTATGTTTCAAGTGAAACTGCACATGCATGACAAAAATATATTTAATATTTTTAATATCGCCACACCCAGGATCTTTGAGCCCTAGTTTTTCATGCCAACTCAGAACCTAGTTCTGAAAATATTCTCTAAAGTATTATGGTTCAAAAACCAAGTCATTAATTTTTTTTATAAAACTCAAAATATTCTATTATTTAATTAAAATTTAGTAAATCAGTAGGTCAAGGTCAATCCACATAGATGTTAAAATTATTTTAATGAGTATTTCAAAATATTTGATTTTATTCGATTGAATAAAGAGGTTATAAAAGGATGGGTTTGATTGATTTTAAAAAAGAAAAATGAAAATGAAGCATCTTTGATTGATTAGATTGAAAATAGATTTGAAAATTGTGCCACGGTTTTTAAATTTCAGGGTTCGGGTACCATTGGATTTTAGAAAATAGGTTGGTTAAATCATTATTGGTTTTAGAGTTGGAACAAGGATGATCCAATGGTCATGGTATACCCTATTTGACATGTAAATCCCATATTTTTATTGGTCTTGTAATTTTGGGTTTTGCTGAATCATGTTTGTCTCGACACTGTATTTAAACTTGATTCCCCCTAAAGTTGACAATGATCATGCCTCCTTTAGGGTTTTTATTTCATAATTTTAAGATTCATTTTTTATTCAATGATCAATGGTCATGATAAAAGTAAAATAAAATGATTCTAAAATGATTAAAATAATTACAACATACAGAATACATGAGTAAAGAAAATGGAATCAATCCATTTACACCCTCCCCCTTTTATTACAAAACCCTAGAACAAAAAAAGTTTAACATCACATTTTAGTGATGAGAGGAATATAGGGAACCAAAAAAGAAAATGAAATCATAAATAAAGAAGTTATGAAACTAGGGAGAACCTTGGACAATGCATCTTGTCAATCTAAGCTTTGGTCTTTAAGATATTTTTCATAGTATTAGGATATCCCTCTATTTATAGAAGTCTAGGGGGTCTCGGGATGCATTCAATGGAATTATAATGGCATATGAAAATCTGAATGGTGTGACTTAGGGTCAAAGTGTTTATTACAAATGAAAATTTATTGATAAAATAATATCCAAAATATTTTTGATGGATTCATAAAGAGTTTTGATGTTTGGTACTCTCAGTGAGATTTCATTTCAAGTGGGAGATTGTTTAATGTGCACTAAAATATTACATGCATATAATTCATGTATATTTAATTCATGTATAGGATACATAGTGTATTATAATATATATATATAGGGTGTATATATAATAAATTCATATGATTCATATAGATTATATGTATATGATGCATATAATGAAACCCCAAGATGTATATAATACATGCATCTAGTGTATAGGCATATAATTCTTGTACACCCATAATTCTTCTAGGAGATATTGTGAAGTAACCTATTCATCACATTCCTATATGAAATTTCTTCCATGTAGTTTTTATTATTTTAATCCATTAAAAATTTATTAAAACCTCTGTATTAATATCTTTGAACACATTGATATGTGAGTGTTTCATTTGATGATGCAAAAAATTCCAGAAGCATTACTCATTCATGGAGGAATGTTGGGACATAACCAATAAAAGGTTAAGTGGTTATCCTTATTTGGTGTGGATTTATTGTGTTTGTTCGATGATTTTGGTGATCATCAGTTTCAATAGATGATTATAGAACCTTTCTTATTCCCAAGACTCGTTCACCTATCCTAAAGATGGTTCTATAACTCATTCAATATTTCAGGTGTCCTTCGAACAAAAACCAAGATCCAGCTGCTAGTGCCCCCTGTAGGGAGGATATGTCTGTCTGTTTCTCTCATGATCTGTCTTAAGCATTGTCCCCAATCAAGGAAGAAGAATGTTTCTCCAACATTGAACTATGTATGATCTATTTTACATGTATTTTTATTTTTCTTCCATGCTTCTTTATTTGAGGATAGATCTTCTAATGTTTTTAGTTAACTTCTACTACTGAGGATCATATAATTATTCTCTAATAACTATCAAATACATATTTTGATATTTAATAAATATTGTTTTAGGCATGAAACAATAATTATAATGGAAAATTGAGACACATAGATCTCATACAAAGCTATGTGAGGTAGTTAATACCATATGGTATCATATCTATATACTTTGTTAGATAAATTCATAATTTGATGGATCCATTAACAAAGGGAATTTGAAGGGAGTCAATATACACAACTTCATTATGGTTGGGTTTAATGTAATTATCAACAATTCACTAATGATGGCACTTCAACTTAACATGGGATAACTACACATGTATATGTTCAGAATAGGAAATTAAATCATATATATAATGAAAAAATATATTTTATACTAGAAAAATGGTGTTTTGGTGACCAATAGAAAAAGGCGGGTGAGTTTTAAACTCTTAATGAACTAAGGAAATAAAACAAGTGTAGAGACATGAGAGAACTTTTTAGTTAACCTATGTGAATGTAAAATTGAGTCTTCTCTAAAGAGATTATGAATTTTAATCTCAGACATTCATAAAATGATAAATGAAACATGGAAAAAATAGTGTTAATGTTTGGATGAATAACTAAGGAATTTGAACTAAATCCTGTAGGAAAAACCCAGATGATAATAAGATTTACCTATTCAATGGATATTCTACCCCTCTCTCTTTATTAGGATTTGATTGATCTTTTTTATATAAAGGTTTAAATCGAGGGATACCTTTATTTATGAAATTTATTTCCCAGAGTATGAAAGTTATTTTTCAAAAGGTGTTATTAAATATTTTTATATGGTGGGGGATTATTGGGTTTTAATTCTTTTCAAAATATTTAAAATTGTTTTATTTTTTTAAAATTTAATGGATTTTTGGAATCATACATTGAAAAGTAGGTTAGAATGGAGACACTTTAATAATTGGAAAAATTTTATCATTATTTAAAACTATTAAGTGTAAAGTGAATAATCCTATAGGGTATGGTGCACTACACTATCCACATGCATGGAAAATTGTGTAATGTGGAACTTTGATGATGCAATTTTCTTTTCTAATGACAATCAGTTAATACATACCATTCTCGAAAAATTTTCTACCCAATTTGAGGGGCATGATACTTTATTATATGAGATAATACATTTCCAATAAAATGGATTCTTCAAGTCATGGAAAAATTAATTCTATGAAATTCACTTCCATGAAATCTCAACAACCCCAAACCCTTTCAAGGATTGTTATATCACTCATGTATTTTACAAGAATCAGGGAAATTTGTTGGCATATAAGAAAAAATCTCTCCAATTAGTCTACTATTTTCAAGTTTTTTTATAGGGATACTCTCTACTAAGTATAAGTGTAAATTATCAAGCCACTATTTTATCCTAAATAGTATTTTCTGATAACTCGTTGTACTGACGATTTGATGGGGGAGAATCTACTCTTAAGGAGAGAGACATCATATTTTGTCTTAGTGGGTCCCATACACTACCCAAAACTGCTACATGAATACAAAAGTTTTATCTATTAACATCAAATAAAAATGCCAAAAAATTCCCTTATTATATCCCCCAATAATTTTTTCTTTATGTTCCTCTCATATTGGGTGATTTCGTAATAGATACCAAATCAATCTGTCATAGTTTGGAATTTAAATCGTGTGAATACTTGGGAATAGATTTTTCAAATTGCCGATGATAGAGATGACCAAAGATGAATGTGTAATGAATGAGGAATTAATATAAAAGTGAAATCATAGATAGGAATTGATATTATTAAACTTTTACTTGATTAAAAAAATTAATTATTATTCCCCTACATTTTAATAATTTCATATTTGTATGGTCCATATCTCATTTTTCTTCTATGAGTATTGTAATTTTGATAGTGTTCAATAGAATAACTGGAGACTCTTTTTAAAATGAAACATTGAATTCCAATTATAATATAATATATAAAGAAGAAGAATATAAAATAAATAACTATCTAATTGATATTTAATCATATATCTATATGTCACAAAATTTGATATGATGATCCCCTAATATTCAAGTAAAATGGAATGGATCATATATTTTTTAGTTATGAATATAGACATCTAAATATTATAAAAGTCATATGACACATTCTATATCAATGAGAATTATAATTCATTGTAATCATGACTTCCACATATCTAATGACTCTCAAAATAATTCTTCATGATAATCATAACATCCACATATTTAATGATGATAAAAACCATGATTATAAGGAATCATGAGAAATATTATTGAAACTTCAATTTGTAAAACCATTACATGAAAAAACCCATGAAAATATAAATTAATAATAACTTGTTATTCAGTATCATTAAAAAATATATAATAAAACCTTACTGAAAAAAACCTTTGCTAAAGTGTATATCAATCTGATCACCCACATAAAATTATCATGAAAAAAATTTAAATATATCAATTCCTTTGATATGAATTAATTTTTCCAATTTTATAATGGGTATTTATCTTTTGAATAAATATTCAAGATTATATTGTAGTGTAATATTTTGGAAATTATAGCTACTACAAAGGAAAAAATAAAGGTGTGAATGGTTTTTAACTTTTATCACCCTTAATCCCTAAATAACTCACAAACCATGTGGATCTTAACATATTAATAACAATGGTCATTTTTTTAAACTCAATTATCAATTTAAAATTCTTACATAGTACCATGCATGCATACTCATACACATAAACACTTATGTAAATGAAACATAGAAGATTTTACTTGGGTAACCAAATACATGAAAATCAAAGGGGCATGGGAATCTCAGTACAACTCCATACCATTAATATTTTTCCTCAATTACTATGAAAAATGATTTTATCAATGCATTTTTAGTGCTGATAAAGGGTGTCCTTTTTTATGCGAATGTCTATCAATGAAAAAGGCTCAAAAAATATTTTTAAATAATTTCACATTGAGAAATGGAAAATAGGACCAATCAACACCCTCAACTACACTGAAAATAGGTAGAAATGACTAAAATATCCACCACATAACATGAAATACCCTATTTATTTCCATCCAAGTGATATTTTAAAACTTGACAACTCCCTTGCCCACGATATTTTCTAAAACACAATTTACACTCACCCAAATGAATTTACCTACAATAAAATGATATATTCATGTGTGTGTGCGTGAGTGTGTGTGTCAACATATATGTATATGTATATATATTTTTTATTAATATATACATTTATATATATTTATATATACTTAGATATATTAATATGAATATATTTAAATACAAATCCATATAATGATACACACACACACACACACATATATATAGTAATAGAATTGTTGTAAAATTTGTGTCTATATTTATATATTTATATATATTTGTGTCTATATATATAAATATATATAAACATACACACATATAATTATATATATATATATATGTATATTGTAAATATATATGTATATTATAAAGTATACAATATTAATATAAATATATAAGTTTAAATATGAGTATAAATATATTATAGATACATATTTATATGTGTGTGTCTATATATATACATATATATTTATATTTATATATTTATATATTTAATTTTATTTATATGTATCTGTGTATTTATGTGTACACACACTCACACACACACACACACACATATATAAATTATGTCCTTGTTTGTGTGTGTGCATTATATTATATATGGTTGTGTGTCTATATTAATATATAAAGACGTGTGTGTGTGTGTGTGTGTCTAAATATATAAATATATATAATGACACCTAAACATAACTATAAATATTTATGTATATTGTAAATATATTATTTTAGATAGATGAGATTACAAACTGTAAACAATACAGACACTCATGTACCCCGATGGGTCAAACTTCATCCCTCCATATAAGAAATTTAAATCACTAACTGAACCTATTTTATTGCATATTAATGGAGAAAAGGACCTTGTTTTTTATGGTTTTAAAGTCCAGAATATGTGGCCTGATTTCCCTTAAAGGAGATGGTATGAGGCCCAGATGAATATCTAAGTATTACCCTAATGCACCAGTCATTACACTGCGATGGACCTCCAGCCATCACCCACATCTTGTTACTCTACCATTCCATGGAATGTCAACCATTCCATCCCCAATAAGAAATTTTTATGGGAAGAGGGATGGTTGATATGTTTCAATGCATCTATTTTTTTGGGCCACACACTTAGTGAAACCTACATTTCATCAGGTTGCACCACCTGATAGTTGCGCTATGACATTCACCTATTTAGATGAGGAGTATTTTCAATAGTTAATATACCAAATCCATCCCTAATAAAAACCATTGCACTATTACTCCCATATAAATACTAGGGTATGACACCCCTCCATCCCATATCTTAAATCTGAGTTGTTAGAGGACTGAATAATAAGTTCTAACACACTCATCTATCTTTTGATCCTCCCATCCGATGAAACCTCTGTATTGTCATCTCGTGCTGCTTACCTAGTATTGCTACACAATCATACTATTCCCATCATATTTACAAGCTTCTTGACATTGTTTTCTGAAATTTCTAGTGGCCTAAATACCTAAATACTTGGTTCGAAATCCAAAATCAACAGAATGACACCGTTTCTATATTACGCACTCCAGTACTGCTATAATACCTATGGAAATACTTTCCCCACCCATATTTGAACACATATGTGTGTGTGTGAGTGCTTATATGATTGTGTGTGTGTATTGTTTGTGTGTACTCATTAATGGTTCCATGAAGAACATAATCTAGTTGATCTCACTCCCAATGGTGTGTATTTATTAAATATAATGAGTAGTCCATAAAAACATGATGGAAAACAATAAATATAATGAATATATATGATGATTCTAGATGAAATGAATTTCATAATATAAGAGACTATATGTTTAAATATAATTTATAATTAATTTTATTACAAGAATTAACTTAGTATTATAATTATTTCTTTGGTCAAAATGTTGATTGTTCAAATCTCATTCAGTTGGTACCATCATTTGAACCCCATCCAAGTAGCACCATCATTTTAATAAGAGGATCTAAATAATAATTTCTCTAGTGTTAATCCACATATGCTCCATGAGACTCAAAGAATAATAAATGGAACTCCAGGTACTAGTGAGAAAGTATTAATCATCTTGTGTCACTCCTGTTAATCTCTATAAAAATCCCTTCATGGTTGTATGATTCTTCTCTTGTTCTATTGGTCTTGAGATGAAGGGAGTAGTGGAGGAATTTCTACCATTATTGAGTGTCTCTAGAGATATTTTTGAGAGAATTCTCTTTAGAGAGAGAGAGAGAGTGTGTCCTTATGAACAACACATCTCTTGTTATCGACCTTAAAAAATGTTAAAAATCAGGTATTTATAAATATAGGTTAAGGGTAGTAATTATACAAATACCCTTTTCCAATCACTTAAATTCCAAGTAACCTAATTTCTATAATAATAATAATATTATTATTATTATTATTATTATTTACATAGCATAAGATAAACTCACAAATAAAATAAATATAATTTATTAAATAAAAAATTAATATTTATTTAATTGGTATTTAATATATCAAACCTAGAAGACCCTTAACTCAGTCTATCTACCCTCCTCAAAATTTATCAAACATTTGAAATATATATATATATATATATATATATATATATATATTAATTTCTTAATATGTCAATAAATAAATATTATTCGCTAATTGAATATATATATATATACACCAATAAATATTATATTCATGTTCTGATTAATACATATTTATTTAATAATAAAATAACTAAATAAAATATTTATCCATCAAAAAGTAATTATTTTTACCTTTCTAATAATAACCAAGAGATAAATAAATATTTTAAATTTAGATAATTAAATAATTACCTAGTGAATCAATATTTATTTAATATTCAATATATATATTCAAATTGAATATAATTGGTGTCTAAATATTTGCGATCAGAAAATCTTGAATAAATATTATTCCTAGGTTATGAGAGTATTTTTTATTCCAACTGTTAAACTCAAATAATGTTTAACCTTGACTCATGGCTACACTAAGTGTTTGACCCACTAAGATTATTTTTTAGTGGAATTAGGTGAAATTTCCTAAAATCCAAGATTAATTACTTTTAATGCATTTAGAAAGCCATAGAGAAAGAAGTTAACATCACAATGGAGAAAACAACACACAGACACTCACCATGTAATATAATCCATTTATCTTATCATCTCTAATAAATCAGGTTAGATACCTGTGTCATCAATCTATATTCTAAATTATATAATTATTAGATAATATGAAGTGAACTCATCAAAATAACATGTCCATGGATTTAATAATAAGGTTCCATTACAATCAAGGGCCTAAATATTTAAAAATCTCAAAAAGAACAGAAAGGAAAAATCTTGAAATATTAATTAATGCACACCACTAATGATGAACTTGAAACATCCTACTTCCCGTGAACATACAACACAAATTTTTTTGTTACTACATCAATGTATGCTACTCATGATATGAATTAATAATAATATTAAATTCAAAGGATCATTAAAAAACTTTCACATATAGGAATATCCAGTGACATATAAACATGTGGATTCCTTATGAGCAGGCCTGTATTCATAATCCTCTATCTTGGAGATTAGAAAGCATGAACTTCATGAGATGAATTTTTCATTCTCTTATGAGTACACACACTTGATAGTCAATATAAAATGGTATCATCATAGAATGTTGTCCTTACCACATGACTTTTATTTAAGAATATCATCATAGAACCTCAAGGTTCTCATCATAGTACGGAAATTATATGAAATATTTTGATGCAACAGATACTCTAAAATATTATCACATTAATGTTACAAAGAATAAATATCAGTATGTGATAATACATATATATAAATATTCATATATTTGAATATATACATAATCAAAAGTATAATGTAGTTTTTTCTAGGGAATCATTCCAATAGAATCTCACTTGAACTAGAGACAAATTCTGACTTTCTAGTTATTCCTCACATATTATATATGATTCTTCTGATTATGACTATTGCGGATAGTCCCATAATGTATTTGTAAGACATAGGTCACACTACATTCCTTTATATAAAATTTTCTTACTGAAAACTCACTTAATTCAGAAAATAATTTAAGAGATGATGCTACTTAAGTATATTCTTTTTTCATTGATATGATCTTGGTTTCTTGGAATGAACCACTACTGTAGTATTTTTAGGAGTCGGTTCCCTAGAACCATGTAAATTATACATACTATTATTTTAATATTTATAATCTTCAATATTATTTAATATCTTATCACATGATGATCATTATTCTATGTGATATTAGGGTGATATTGTACTAAGAGTACCTATCATATTGGTAAGGTCATACCAGTTCCATATTAAGAAGATAAACTTAAAGATATATGATGATATTCTTAAACATAATTTTTATGGTCAAGATAACATTCCATAATGGGACACATTGTTTATCGACTGTTAGGTTTGAGTACTCGTAAGAAAATGTGACTTTATCTCGTAAAGTTCTCACATATTTACCACCAAGATAGGAGGTTATGAGGATAGACTTGCTAGTAAGTAATCCTCTTGTTTTCATGTCCTTGGATAGAACTATTTTTTAATGTGTGTATATATCCTTATACTTCATGATCATTTATTTTAGATGTCATTAATTATGTACTTTGATGTTTTAACCAAAATTGTGATGTCATATGCTTGTGGGAACTAGGATATGTTAAGTGTATAAAAAGTGATATGTTATTAATGAATAAGTTGAGAAAGGTTTTGTCCCTTATAAAAAATGAAGATGATATCTCAAGACCTTTGATTAAAATAGAATTATAAACATAAAATCTATGTCCATGGTGTATTGATGAATTCATTTTTGGAAGTCAAAGAAAAGAAAAATACAGAACATAGGTTGATGATATGAGAATGAAACCTCCTTAATTGAGAGATATCAGGACAGATGGATTATTGTACATTACGAGTGCTTTTATTGTGTTTTCATTATTGTGAAACTAAATTATTACTCTATGGGATCCTTGAAATGTTTCTAAAAGTTGATCATAGATTTTTGGAAAGACCTCCTAATTTCATCTACAAAGAGGAATATAGGGTCACACACTAAGTGTATCATTTGATATTAGTTAAGTTCAATTTGAATATAATAGTTAGAATAAATATTATTGGCTGGACCAAGTTATAATATTTATTCATGATTATTAATTTGATCTCAAATATTTAGAAACTAGTTGTATATATATAAAACATATTAATGAGTCGAATATTATATAAATATTTATTCTATCGACCATTGAATAAAATATTTATTTTTCTCTTGATTTATTTGTATTTAATAAATAATATTTTTTATTTAATAAATATTTATTTAGTTTTGTGAATGTTATATAAATAAATTAATTCACCATAACATTAAACAAAATATTAATTTGTCTAATTATTATTCACAAGGAAATAAATACTATTTATTATTTAAATAAATATTTATTTATTTGTGTGGATAATAAAATAAATATTTATCCACTATACTATAAAGATAATATTTTTTTGAATGAATAATATTTATTATTCAAGGTTTGGTAAATTCTAAGAATGATGGATGAGTTGAGTTAATCGCTCGGAAGTGAAAATGATATATTAAATATCATTTAGCTAAATGAAAAATTATTTATTTATAAAATTGATATTTATTTGTGCAAGACAACCCATGAAATTATAATATTAATAATATTAATTTTGGTTCCAAGGGTTATGTGCTAGGTTTAGTATTTTTAAGGGTCTTTGTGAAATTATCAAATATTGAAACCCCATCCCTAACTCTATAAATATGAATTTATATCATTTTAGAGAGATAATGTAAATTTGTTTTTTATTCACAACTATTTCTCCTCACCAGAGATTTTTATCAATAAATAACTTGTCTAATGATTCTCTCTGTATGGAGCATTTCTTCCACCTTTATATTTTTTTTTCATGAATGAGAGAATGAGAGAAAGATAATCCTTCTAGTCTGAGGGATTGCAATGTTATAAAGGAAAATAATTAATGGAAATATGATTATACATTAAAAATTACATAAAAATCATTGGAAGCTCATAGATAAAATTTGGATTACTTTTTGAGGGATTCCACTTTGAATCCTCTTTATAAGACAAGAGTACAATCTAATGGGGTTTTATCGATCAACTTCTACAATGAAGAAAGAACACAAGACCAAGGTAACTTTTCCTCTTATGAATTAAATTAATTTTAATTTTAACATGAAAGTTCCTATTCTCAATTTTAGCTTCATTTTTCCATATTAATTTGGTATATTCATTGACATAATTATTATTCATTATGATATTGTAGATAATTCATTGAAAATGAAAAAACAACATTAGGAATTTCACCGAGATCATGCTTTCACTATTCATAGTACCTTCAAGTGGTATTATAGAAGACATGTTAAAATTTATAATTATTTATGTTTTTAATCAATATCATAGTTATTTTATTATAATTTTTATTTCCAGTTTGATGATTCTTTAATTCAAAAGTCTTTTATTTTTATTGTTCATGTTCATATAGCCATAAAAATGTGAAGAAACTATGAATAATGAGTGGACAGATCCCATCAGGAGGTGCTAGTGATTATGGATATAGTGACCCAAACTTTTCATACATATATATTAAATATATTTAGATTAATATTATTTACATAACATAATGATCAACACCATAATATATTTGGAAACTTTGAAATATAAAAAATGGTTCATAATAGTTATAAATCATCTCCCACTTAGATCTTCATAACCATCACCCTTCTTAGAAATATCATATATAAAACCTTTATATATGACCCATGAGAGGAAAAATAATAAAGGGTGAGATATGATGTTTAGTAAAGGTAAACAATGGATATATCAATGATCATATAATAATAACATGATAAAAAGGGTATTAGAACATGATCTTAACATTTTAAAATCATACCCCACATATTATATATCATAATATTAAGTCATGGAATAAATATTGGAAGTTTATAAGATAGGGATCATAAATAAATCATAGTACATGAACCATAAGAGACTAGAAGGGAACCTCAGAGTGGCGTTTCTCTCCTCTTCCTCTCACCCTAGGTTTCTCCACAATATTAATTTAGAGGGGTGAGGATTTTGTGCCCTCTAGGTACCTTCCCCCTCCCCCTTTATCCTTTATCCTTGTATCATACTATCCTTCCACATCTTCTATTAACTATATTTGAATCTTGGATCTCTCTCCCTAGTTTAGTTTTCTTTCCGGTGATCTATTGATGGGTTCAGTCACATGGAGGTGCTATTTTCTTGGTGTAAGTCCCACATGGAGGATTTTTTTGGCCCCATCGAAGGTAGAATCCAATCAAATCCATGGTCTCTCCTACAATTTTATGACCTCATGGTCCACCACACCTCACCACGTAAGATTTGGAGTGATGGAAACTTAATGGTTTTGGGATTTATGGTTGCAGAGGATGTTGTTTTTCCAAGAGCTCTGGAGTCAGATAGCTCTTGATGTTGGCTCCTAGTTCTAGTCTCACCATGATGGTGTCATTTAGATCCCTTAACTTTTTCATATCCCTACCTTGGAATTAAGTCCCACTGTTCATCTCCTAGTTGAATCTGGATTGATTGTCACATAGAAGATTTTGAATGTGGGGTTTGGTGGCTGATTGTGCTCCGTGCATAGTCTGAGTAGTTTTTTTCTTTAATGGAATTATGGTTCTCTTACACATTATTGAGGGTGGATTCTATAGGTGGAATTGGTAGTGGAAATGGGTTGTTTTAGTTTTTCAGGTTTATTTATCAAATAATCTACGATGGTTGTTAGATTATTCTATAATGATATTTACATTTTTTAGGTTTGTTTATCTATGTTTTTTCATGGGATGATGACGATGGTGATATTGTTTTATGATAGATTCTTTGGAATTTTAGTCTGGTTTGATTAAGTTGATGGAGAATGTTTTTTTTTCAATTTTTGGTGTGGTTGGTTATGGCCACATGCATGATTTGTATGGGGATGTGATGATGAATTAAGGGGAATTTTTGATGGAGACAAAGTCATGGTGGTCGATGTGGACTTGATGTATCTGAAAGAGGTGGATCAGGCTTAAAAATCATGGTCAGATGTGATTGGTGTTGTAGGTTTAAATTTTAATTTCAAATTTTAAATCTTGATTCGGGTGATGTCTGGTAAATTTTGGATTTTGTTTGGTGTTGGGTGATTTTGAATTTTTGAATTTGTGGTGTTTATTTTGGATACCTAGAATGTGATATTCCCACTAAAACTCAATGTAGATTTTTTTAGAAAATTAATAAAATAATGTATTTTTGGATGATCCACGAGAGAAAAACATATGAATAAGATATCAAATTGTGTAATACACATAAGCATAGAAAATAATTTCCTTTATATTCAAGTTTCATTTCCAGTAATATCATAATGGAATGATTTCACTCCCCAAATCATTATAGTATCTATGGTTCACCCCCTAGACTAATATAGTGAACATAATATCCTACTAAACTGGATTTAATCCCCATTCTAGTCATATTTATCTCATGAGAGATTAATATTTATCCATTTAATTGGAGGGAGACATTGGTCCCACCCATCACATAATAAAATTCATACATACATGTGACACAAGATCATAAAGAATTAATCATATTAGAACCCATGAAAAGAAATGGTTTTCAAAAAAATTTCATCATAACATAACCTATGAAAAATAAACAGATTTCATAAAAATTTCATCATTTCATTATAGTATAACCAGAAGAAATGGAATTGGTTTTTTAAACAGCATATCATCATAAACACAAACCATCTAGAGAAAAAATACTTATGGATTCCTTTGATCATATCCATAGTAAATCATAAGTGAAATGAATAGTTGTTGTCTTTGAGGAATATAAATACATTTAAAATAAAATTAAAACATTTTCAAGGAAAATAAACTTTCCTTTTTTAAATAAAATTATTAAAATATTAAAATTTAAAAATTATTATGGAAACATTTTTATTTTAGAATAATTATTGAAAAATGTATGGAATGTTTCAAAACATTTATTAGTTACGATGATATGAAATTTGTTTTATGTCCTATAAGATAAGATAAAATATTCCGTTTATAATTTTGTAAAAAATAACAAATAACATAATTCAATAAATGAAATGTATATTAATTTTGAACCATTTTAAAAAATAAAACGTGGATAAAAATAACTTTTAAAATCTTAGTATAATAATAAAATCCTTATTTAAAACATTTTCAGAAAACATGCATATAAAATAAAATTATTTTTCAACTAAAGAGATAAATAAAGTCGATTTCCCTTAAAAAAATATTTTGGTTTCTTAAGAACATAAGGTAATTATAATTAAAGAAGAAAATTAATATTTAAGAAATAACTAGATTAGGATAAAATTAATCGGTATCTTGATAGGTTTATCATAATGTTTCATGATAACAACTTAATCATAAATAATCCCAATGAGCACTACGTTTGTAACATAAAACCCCTTACCTCATGTCTAACTTCCATAATATGTTTCAAAACCTTTTATATAATAAATTTTTGTTTATTATAAATCTTATTTTAGAAAAATATTAACATATAAAAAACCACATATGATTTACTTTTAACCTTTTATCACATGTTTCTTAACAATTGTTTTATTAAAATCACTAATCTAGGTGATAATTTCGTGGTTTTTCATGTATTTTTTGTTTTGGAAGTTTTTGTCCAAGTAATTTGATCATAGTTCCATCATCTAAATAATGTTAATAATGTTATAAATATCCTAAATATTTGTTATATATACATATACATATATATATTTAAATTCCTCCTTAAATGTTAGAGATATAAAAATGAATTACATTGTTCATAGAGAAAGTTACCCATTTGTATGCAGGAATGTTGTTTTCATTTTTCAGCAGATGGAATGAATGAAAGGTAAATATTTATTCACCTTTAAAGGATCATTATTATATCATATATATGAAATATTTTCATTAAATTCATTCTCATTACCATCCATGTAAAATATAAATGAGAATTGAATCACATTGCTTTGTGGATGTTGTAGTCCACATGTGTGCACGATCGACGTTATCATTACCTAATGGATTGAATGGTAAGAAGTTAGATATGATATTATCATTAAATAATTATAATTTTTTCATAAAAATAATATATAAATATTATTCCCATCATAATAACCATCCGTAATGTATGGTGATGAAAAATGAATTGTTTCACTATGTGGGGGATGGTAAGTCATACACACACACAACTGATACTTTAACTTCACGTTCAATAAGAAAAAAGGTGTATAATATTTTTTTTATAACTATAATAAAATTTAAGTATATTTATTATGTTGCAGTTAATATTTTATGACTAATATAATGAATTTATAGAAGGTGAAATTAAAATATAAAAGAAAGTGTTTTGTTAAGGAAATTACCTCTTATTTGAAATGTATAATTAGATCTCCTCTAAAGGGCTCTAGGTTTGGTCTGTTGGGATGAAAAAAAGATTTAGAACATTTCTTGGAAAGTGTAGATGATAAATTGGTAAATATTGGTCCAGCTAGAAGGCTCAATACGGTGTGACAAAGATAAAGGAGTGGTTTCCATTTATAATTGAGGGGAGGGAACTCTTGGAAATTCATAAAATATTTAATTAATATAAATTAATTTTGATATAAAATTGGATCTAAATTGATAATATTAAAATATAATTTTTGGAAGATTTAAAATAATTTCATACAATAAAATTTGGAAAATTTTGGATCACATTTTTACCCTTGTCTTTTAGTTTTAACACCATTTATCTTTTTTGACAATTAAGACAATCACTACAAAAAAAGGCTTATACCAACAAATATTTATTGACAGATAATATATCTGTTTGTAAAAATGATCAATTCCAATAGATATTAAGTTCTATTGGTATTGATTTTATGTACCAACACTTGTTGTTACCAACAGTTATATCTTTTGATATTGATAATTTAACACCAACAAATCTTTTACCAACAGTTCAATCTATCACTTCATCATATCAATACTAACATTTTGATATATGTATATTATTTTCAGAAAATGTTATAAATTATAATTATTTTAATAAAATCATATAATAATATGTTTTCATTGAAAAATTATATGCTTGTGATACATGATATATATATCTGATATAAAACTGATGATAAATGATTATAATTTTCGAAAACCTGAATAAGATCAATTGTACACTAGAAAAAACTAAAAAAATAAAGTTACATATATATAATTTCATTATATGTATATAATATACTTTTTTTATTTAGAATATATATAAATTTAAAACATTTTTATTTATATATATATATTATATATAAATTTATTATATATCATGATATTTTTTCTAAAATTATACCAATAATATGACTCTTCCTTAAATTAAATGTCTCAAACAATAATGTTCACATCACCATTATTGTTTTTATTCTGATGATCTAACTTGATTAATATACTTTTCTATTGCTAAATTGTGTTTGAGGCATATAAAAAATGTTTTGTTATTATTATTATTATTATTATTATTATTATTATTATTATTATTTTCCTCCCGAATGTCGCCCCACCCCATCCCCTTCCTATTCGTGTTGCATGCCCTACCCAGGGGATCCTAGACCGCGTGACTGCCTCCTCCTATGACCATGTAATATGACCATCTCTCCTTACAATTTTGGTCATGGTCTCCCCAGGTTAGTATTTCTTCTCCTCTGCTCTCTTTTTCTTTTTTTATTTTGATTTTCCTTCTCTTCTTTGCGGTGCGTGTGACCCATCCGAACCCTAACTCGATTTTGGGTTTTTTATTTGTTGATTCTTGATGGTCAGAGTTTAGGAGCCTCAATTGAGGTTCATTTTAGCCATTTTTGTTGAAGTCGTTTTATGGTAGTGCATAATCTTTTTGTTTTTTACGCATTTGTTGAAGGAGTCATAGGCATTGGTTGTGCATAATCTTTTTTAGGGTAGTGCATAATCTGTTCGTTTTAGCTGCGTTTTAGCTACGTTTATTGATTCTTGCTCGACACTGAACTTCGCCAGATATGAAGCTTCAACATCCAGGTCCCGTACCATCGTGTAACTGACACTCCCATCATCCATGATCACATCAACCTGCCTCCCACCGAACCATCACCCTCTATGAACTTCTGCATCTTTCATATCCTTCAACTTCACCTGGACAACGACATGTGGATGATTCTCACAACCCTTGATGTAGTAAACTGGACCAAGCTTCACTCATTCCTCTTCAATTTCTACTTCAAATTATGAATGCAGATTCCCATAAGATCTCATTTTAGAAATAGTAAGCATATAGAAAAGGTTAACAGTAGCAGGAATCGACAGATGAGAATCATCACAGCCACCTCATGTTCATAGATTTAATTAGTTGAAATATGTATAGAAGTTTATATCTATATTGAATTTCATTTATATATTGAACACCACCATGATATATGTTTGTTATTAAGTAGTAGTTTTCTTTTATTTTAATACCAATGTTTATTTCAGTATTTAAAATTAATGATTGTACATGTTATTTGAAAGGTAGTTTCATTGAAACTTTTATATGTTTTTTTAGTTGTTAAAGAATGTTATGAAACTTAATTTTTTTTCCAATATTAATGGATAAATTTTTGGATATTTTTCTTTGAAATTAGAATAAATTTCAGACTTCTCACTGTGGCATGCATAAACCACATACATATTGTTAACCCATTGACATGTTTTCTCCTCTTCAAATGGGTTATGCCTATGTTAACAACTTAATATTAGAACATAACATAAATAAGTGTCATCATAGAGAAATAATTATTATTTTTTAAAAACAGTGTTCATGATGTGTTATAAAATGGAGCTTAACATTCATACACATTTCATGGTAGTGGCTTTATATTTTTTGGTGTGCTCCGAATCTTGTTGATGCAATGGAAATATTGTGATTACATAGATTCCCTAGAGTTTTATTCTTAATTTTTTTCTATTTTTTGTGGGAAATGTATCTATGATTCATATTAATTGAGATTCTTATAGGCCATGTATAGGATTTTATAGGTGTTCATGTTGTGTAGAATTCAATTGGATGAAATTAGTAAAATTATAGAAGACAATCGTGGTGAGGGAATAGTTCCATGTTCCTAGATATTTTTCCTTCAATGGTAAGGCTTTATTATTCCTTTTTTATTTTTCCATATTTCGATGCTGGTAAAAAATATTTTATTTTGTGGTGTCTTTTATTAGAACCTCTGTTCAAATTCTGGTGTTATATTCTTGTTTAATTTTGGAATTTACTGGAGCCTGAGTTCTGTATTTTTGTAATCTTATTATTATTTTTAGACAGACAATGGAATTAAACCTGTATATTTTTTTCATGTTAGGTGAAGTAATTATTATGTAGCAGCGTTGATTGATCTTCTAAGAAAGCTACCATACATGTGAAAAGGGAAGGCTTTGACATCACCTATGTGATTAGCACTCAGACTGTTCTAAAGTGTAGTTTGGGAAGCTGGATTAAAGGTTACAAAAAATACCTTGGGTCCATTTATATGTTTCCACTTTTTAGGAAGATTGAATGTAAATAATTTTCCACAGGCACACCATTCCATTTTTTTGTTAACATCATATAGTGAATCACTTCGATCGTTGAACATTATGATGATGATATAGTTTTATTAAATTAGAAAACTCTATTATGATGATGATATACTTCTCTTGAATTAGTAAACATAAGGTCCTCTTTTAATCTTCTAAATTGTATCATTTTGTTTATTTTCAAGTCATGCAATGATGTTGGACCAATTGGGCAATGCAGAGGGTTCATGCTCATGTCCATGACTCACATTGATTCTAGGTAGCTTTATACTTCAGAAGAGTAATTGAAGCAATTATAGGTAACTTGATTTTTTGAAGTAGGTGAGTTGAATTTTAATTTCAATAAAAAAAATTAATTTAAAATTGACAATAAATAAGCTATGGAAGAAATGTGAAAGTCTTAACCAGGCTCATGGCATTGCAGTGGGGATGCCAGTAGAGATGTGGTATATTTCATTTTGGATACTTCAAATCCGTTTGCATCTTAGTGGTTGTGAGATTGAAACTTAATTGACACTTGACTTCATTTAATTCTCTACAGAATTCTCCACAACACATGAAGGGTAAGTGCATCTTATTGACATTAATATATTATTTTTCTTTGTAATGCATTAGCTGTTTGGTTTTCTCCTTGTCAATCATATTCAGAGGAAGGCATCCTATTATAGTGATGGATATAGCTCTCATGGGGTGGGTGTGGGAACAAAGAAGAGTGAACTTACCCTTTTTTATTCCTTGATAAAGTATAATTCACAAAAGGTGGTGGAGGGAGGCATAAAATATGTTATTATCCACCACTTGAATGTTTGGGCGTGACCACATCCAGATCATAAAGGTGAGGTAGTTCTATCATTGGATTATGTCCTAGGTAAGATTTTTTTTCAAGTGTTTCCACCAACTGGGAATATTTTTATAATTATTAAAGTAAAAAATAATTCATAAAAATATTAGAGTTTTTATGTAATTATCCATCTAAATAGATATCTTCATTGGCAATAAAAGTTAAAAATTGGATTGCCTTAAAACATAGGAAAGTAGTGTTCAGTTTTGGATTGTTTTGAAATAAAACCCCAAATTTATATAACATCTCGTTCTCTTATATTTAATTGACATTATTGTATGCTTTATTTCCCAAACTATCATGGGATTGTACTCTTATGTTACTTATATACTATTTTATGACAAGAATGATACAGATAATGGAATAAATGGTAAGTATTTAGATAAAATGTTTGTGTTTTTACCTCATGCTACGAGAAATGCTGTATTTACAGCTGTCCAAATAGCTTAATAACCTGCTTCATGTGGCCTGTGAAAAACTGTTATTGGTCGTTTGGTGTATGAGAAACAAACTTATACATGACCGTAACCCTTTTATGCTTCAATCTTCTTTCTCAGAAATCACAATGGCCATTCCAAATATCAACCAGCATCAAAAAGGGAATTGTAACAACTCTTTTGGTGACTTCACTATACTCAGGCACCTCAATATCCAAGGTAACTTCACCCACTCGTGGCATGATTGATGTTTTTTGGATCTCCCCATTCATTTGATGGAAAAAGTGAAACACATATGACACTTCCAAAGACAACCCTGATCTAGTGTTCTTTGGGGTCATCACTAGGGATTATAATGGAGCAGTTATTAATTTCATTTATTTGCCTTGTGGACATTAGATTTCCATCGAAGCAGAAATGATATTGTTAAGATTCCAGTGACTCGTAATTGACCCTGTAGTGATCTTATAAAACTTATTTTAAATTTCTATATTAATTATCTTTGAAATGAATTCAAGTTTGACTATTTGATGATTTATAATCTTACTTTTGTTTCCAGCATGACATAAGGGAAGAGATGCTTTCATTGACAAGTGTCTGAAAGAGGAATTGTTTACATGAGAGGTGAACCATGATAGTGGAAACATTTTATAGAAGTCTAATTTTATCTGTAAGCAGAAGTACGAGAAAAGGGACCTGTAAAAAACATAATAGAGAAGTGTAAGAAAGGAGACCTAGAATAAAGGGGACCTGCTTACATGCGTGGATGTCGTTGCAAGTGTGGGGGTGGATCCTATTGGGGGGGATCCTATTTGGGGGGATTTGGGGGGTTGGGATCCTATTGGGGGGAAAACCTTTTTTTATTGATTCATTTTGTAATGAATTTAATTATTAATATAATTTTTTACTAGGTTTGAACATGTGTTAAAATATTATTTGGTTTATTAATTAAATAAAATGTATTAAATATGATAAATTAATAAATATAATATGATATTTTACTAGATTTTTTTTAATTTTTATTCAATAATAATTTATAAACAAATATTATATATTTGTAATATTATTACCAACAGAAATATTTGTCACTATATCTATTGTTAAAAAATTTAACCAATATATATATTATCTGTTGGTATTATTATAATTGCAAAAGAACTATTTTTATCTGTCACAAAAACATTTAGCGACAGAGTTTTTACCGACAGTTTAGTGACAAGGACATATATGTTAGTAAAATGTTTTACCAAAAGAAAATGAACTTTTTACCAAAAGATATGACCCTATTAGAAAAAGTGAAATATTTTGTAGTGAATATTGATGTTTTCTACAATTTAACGGTTACTAATGTTACATTAAAATGAAAAAGGATCCATAAATGGACCATGTTTGATATTTAAAACAATATACCATTCATTTGGATGAACTTAATATTCTTATGAATATTATATCATTTAATAAAATATTATTTATTATAAAATATTATTAATATCATTTTAACATTATTCATTTAATTTAACCTTAAAAAATTAAGAAAATTTGGAAATTCTAATATTATACTTTCAAAACTCCCAAATATGTCATATAGATATAATAAATTCATGGGAAACATTAACTCATTAAAATTATATCACTTTTAATATTTTTTAAATCATATATTATAATTTTTTTAAATGGAGAAGTACTACATCAGTGTTGCATAAGAAAAATAAGGAATTTATACTTAAAAATAAAAATAAATTTCTATCAGGAAAATAATATCATTAATATTAAAATAGTCACTTAGATTCTTTCCTAAAATATTTCACCTATGTGTACAGATAAGAGGTATTAAAAATAAAGAGAGTGACATTTTGTAACTTTCTTTGATTTAAATATTATATAGGTCATTTTCATTGACATGTGTCCATTAAACTAATCAATTTCAATAATAATATGATAAAGGTAAAATAAAATTCTTAAAATAAGAATTAGGATGAAATATTTTGGCCTTACCACTTAGTTTTAACCCAGATTAAACCGATTTACCCTTTACCAATGTGATAAATATTACAGAAGTTAGTATTCATATTGAAAAAAATAAAGGGTTATATTTACCAAATTTTAACTTAATGATTCAAAATATTTAATTCATTTTATCTAATTTAATACCAATTAATGGTAGAAATTAATTTTAAAGGAAGTTTGTAGAATGCAATGAATGCTGTTATTTAGAAAAACATATTTAAAAAAATGGATTTAGTATTATCATTTAAATATTCAAAAACATTAGATGAATTTTAAAATTTTTAATTGAATAAAAAATATATATATTTAATTAATATAATTCACCAATAGTGATATATTTAATTTATTATTATAAAAATAGATTTCCCACATAAAAACTATTTTTCCAAAAATTATTTCCTTTTTTTTCAAATGATTGTTTTTCATTTATACTTAATCGAAAACTATTGATTTAATTTTTTTCATGTTTAAACCATAAAATTTTATAATTTAGTTAGTCATATTCATAACATGTAATTTAATGTCTAGGTGATCATAATATTTTAATAGTTAATCACAGTTCTTCTAAAACTCGATATTATAAGTAACAAAAGATATGAAAGAAATTAAATTTATTTGAAAAAATATTTCTTTAAATATCAATGTTTTACATTTTAGCCCATTAAAACAATTTCACCATCAAAATTAAAAAAAATTGATACAAAAAACTGAGGATACTTTAGCCTCATCATATCCATAGCTTCCCATATAGTTTCCTGAAATTGGCGGTTTTGATGAAAAACTTTGACTAAGTGAGTGGTATTGTTTCATATCACATTCTCTCTATGTTCTAGAATCTCCAATAATTGTTCCTCAAAAGAAATAACTTTCTCTAGTGGTATGGACTCTAATTTTAGTACATGTTAGGTATCATATATTTACTTCTTCTGGAGAGATACATCGAACATATCATGAACTTGAGAGAAATTGGGTGGGAGCACCAATTGATAAGATATTTTCTTGATACAAAAGATGATTTCAATGGGACCTATATACCAAGGGATTATATTTCGATTAATTCCAAATATCATAACCCTCTTTTAGAGAAATACTCATAGGAATACCTTGTAATAAACTTAAAACTCCATATCTTTCTGATGACTGATAATATAAATTTTTTATAGACTCTAATAAACTCTTATGTGTTTTTGAAAGGATATAAACTTATCTATATTTTACTCATCTAAATTAGGATCCAATAGCATTATTTATCCAACTTTATTCTTGTATATTTTCGTTCTTCATTTTATACAATATAGGGCTTCATAAGGATCCATCTGAATGCTAGAGTGATAGGTATTATTATATAAAAATTCTACCAAAGGAAGATGTTGATCCCAACCAACTCTAAAATCTAAAGAGTAAGTTAAAAATATGTATTCGAGTGTTTGAATAGTCATATCAGAATGGAAATCTATTTGAGGATGATAATCGGTTATGAAAATTAACTATGTATCCAGGGATTACTGAAGAATTCTCTCAAATTTTAATGTAAACCCCAGATCCTGATCAGATACAATTTATAGTGGTACACCATGCAATATTAAAACTTTATTAATTTAAAAATAAGTATGTTTGTAATTGTATAAATATTATCTACTAGAAATTAAGAGTGATAAATTCAGAAGGATATCAACTAAAACCCAAATAA
This sequence comes from Viscum album, assembly GCA_963277665.1. NCBI lineage: Eukaryota > Viridiplantae > Streptophyta > Magnoliopsida > Santalales > Viscaceae > Viscum > Viscum album. Next base: position 1,562,187,776 of record OY728130.1, read on the forward strand.
AATTATCCCCTTTAGATGTTTTGGGGAGTCTTACTAAAAAATCCATGGTGATGTTTTCCGACTTCCATTCTGGTATGGGTATTGGTTATAACAACCCCATAGAATTCTGTCTCCCATCCATAAAATGGTAACATACAAAGCACTGAGAAAAATACTTTAAAATGTATCTCTTTATTCAATCTTACCGAAATACTCTTTCAAATATCTATGAACCTCCATACATCTTGGATGAATAGATAATGTAGAAATTTTATCTTCATCCAATAGATCCTTTAAATATTGTACATAATTGATACATACACGGTTCTTGAATCATTTTATTCCATCAAAATAAAATTTGAACTCAAGAACATTTCTCAACTTCTTTTAAAGCACTACATATTCCATCTATGCCTCTTTAATATACAGGTGGATTGATGGTTGAACTCTCATTTGAGAAAGAGAAGATTTATCCCCTTCCTTCAAGATTTCATGATCCATCCTTTGAAGTTATTGTAATATTGATTATTTTGCGATCCTCTTCATAGATAATAATTCAGGACACTTTCAACTCAGGGAATCTACTATTGAGAATGTGTTGATTCAAAAATTTCATTAATTTATTTTTTGTTTTGATTCTCACAAACACCAACATTTATGTTACTGATGTAGTTTCTTTTAAGTTAATTTATGGAAGATAATATTTGTTAGAATATTTATTCTAGAAATATATTCAAGTCATTGATCCATGATAATTTTTTTTAAATTATTCTGGAAACGTTTTGAAATTATGATGGATACACTATTCATACCCAACATTTGAAAATGTAACATAAGGTTCAACAAATCTATATTTGAAGTAAAAAATATGGTCTAGGTACTGTATGCTATTGAAAAAATATTTATTATCAACCTTATTTTTGGAAGATACCCTATATTCGAGAAAAGGAAAGTTTTTTTTTATCAACCCAACATGTTTGAAAACTACACATTGTCAACCCCACATTTATGAACAACCAGATGTTTTCAACCCTACGTTTTGATTTTTTCATTACATGAAGTAACCCTATGTTTGACTATTCAATGATGGAGTTTTAAATTTAATATATTATCTGTGATTTCTACAAAGGTTTCCCCAGAAGTAAATATCTTATCAATGGATCATTATGATCGATTCAAAGGCTCTCATTCATCCTTACAATTTGTTTCTATTCGTATGAGATGTTATGGCACATGAGCCTCAGCCCAGTTGGTGAGGTATCCTTAAGTGCATCCACAAGACCCAGGTTCAAAACCAGGTAGAGGCATATTTTCCGGTACAGTATCAGTACTGTAGCAGTATTGTAGCAAGTACTGTAGTAGCACTGTAAACTGTGTGGGTACTGTAGCAGAACCGTACACTGTATAGGTACTGTAGAAAAACTTCACACTGTGTGGGCACTGTAGTAGGCACTGTAGCAGGTACTGTTCGGTACTGTAGCAGCTGGAACTATTCACCTTGGGCCACCTGTTTGGGATTGGAGTCCTTAAGGATTTTGGACCACCTAGGACTTCGGGTTAGTAGGGATTTTGGGCCACCTTTAAGGCCCTCGGTCCACCTTAAGGCCTTCGGGCCACATGCAGTTGCCCCAGACACACTAAAAAAAGGAGCAGCCCCAGATGAGGATTCAGAGCAGGTGCACTCATCAGAGCAGAACCAAATGGATTGTCAGAATGAGAGGGTATGTCTATGCCATCGGTACCAGCATGTGCTTGCATGGGAAGCCTAGCTAGACGACCACGCAAAAGGTGGAGAGATACTATCATGATGCAGATACAGGGGAGGGAAAGTTCATTGTAGATAGTCTGGTTGAATTCCCTAAGACCTTCAGGTCATGTAATATCCTAATCCCACGGGCCTTGTAATCTCTGAGCCTATGGGACTTGTAAGGGTTCCCCCTCATCCCTTGAAAGGGGGGTTATCAAAATCAATAAAAATGAAGGCCTTTGGGCCATTTGGGTATGAGATGTTATAAATCCTTTGAATTATTTTTGAATTCAAATATTGACAATTTATTGTCTGATATTTCTGGAGATTGTTTTACATGGATATGATCAATCTATATTTTAATTAAGGACATTTTATTCATTGTAAAATATATATAAGGGATGATATACACAACAAATATATATATAAGGAAAAAATTTGTTTAATAAAAACATGTGTATCGTTGCCTTCAGAGATACACTTTGGAGACATCAATGTTTCGATCTATCTGATTGAATCAATTCTATTGCTATCATTAATACTACATCTTATTGTAACATATTATTCTACAATATCGATGAATAATTTATCAAAGATAAACTTTGGATACATACATGTCTATACATCTATTTGGTGTTTTCTCCATCCCTATTCAAATAAATCCCATGAAACATTGAAGATCTATTTTCTGTTGTGCACTATTGAAAATCTAAATACATCTGTTAGTTGTTGTGGTAACTTTGAAGTAAAAACTATTTCCTCAATAAAATAAATCTCTATTTATTTATTGTAGTTTTAGATACTCATACTTATTCAAGTTAAAGTGTCAATTTGTTAAAGTAAAATGTGGATTTTCGATTACCTATAAAAGAACCATAAGGCCCTATAAAATCCTTTTAAGGTGTCAATTTCCTAAAACTAGTTTTTTTTAATAGTTCTCAAAATAAGGTGACCAACTACTGAAAATCACCAATCCCATGGAGTAGAGTGTTAGTGTAGTGGAATAGGGAATGTTTGTGCCCAGAACTACTAAACATTGCTGTGTTCTTTTCTTTATTTATTTCTACTTCTCACTCATATTTAAGAGAGATGGAATGGTTTCCTTCATAAAAAGGGAGGTTTTATGAATCTATTAATGTTTTTGGACAAAAAAATTCACCCCTCTTATGTATTTGTCTTTTTCACAATCATTTTGACAGAACATCTAACACCTTGTTCTCTTTCCTAGGGTGGTAATTTATTGAGTAGTCACAATCATTAATTACCTCTAGACACCTTCTTTAGTGCATGCTAAACTATTTTTGATTGAAAATATAATTTAATTTTTTTTAACAATATATATTTCACACCTTTGTTTATATATATAATGCATGAAAATCAAAAAATTACCATTGGTTACTCTAAATCATGAGTTGGGTAATTTTTCTCATGTACTATTAATTGTGATGATTTATGAGCTATTAACATATCATTATGACTGAGGGAACATACCAAAAAATTCTTTGATTCATCAAGATATATTAAAAACCCTTCCCCACTATATGGTAGTGTAAGGACAGGTCCACTGACTAGCCTTGTCCTCAGTTCCTCAAAGAATTCCTCACCTTCATCCATCCAAAGGATCTTGGTTCTATTCCGAGTTAACTAGGTGAGTGGTTTTGATAGACATGGAAAGGTATAAAATAATAACTGATAATATCCATCCAAAATTATATAACTATGGATCTTAGTCATAGTGGTTGTTCTGGACAAATTTTCAATATTTTTTGTCTTCGAAGGGTCTACTCATATTCCCCCACTTGAGATTATGTAATTAAAGAAGGAAAATTTCTAAATCCAAAATTCACACTTAGTAAATTTTATATAAATATTATCATTTCATTGTTTATTTAGAAAAATAATCAAGTTATATTCATGAACTTCCTTTATCTAGAAATATATAATAATATTAATTTTAAATACTTCCACAAACTGATTAAGGTATTGTATAAATAATATAATCATTAAATCCATAATGAAAATGAGGGAACTAGTAAGAACAAATGGAATCACTATAAATTCATAGTGTCTATAAATTTTATGGAATGTTGTATTTGGTATATCCTCCTTCTTAACCCTCAATTTATGATATAATAAATGAAGATCAATCTCGGTAAAGTATTGATCTCCACACAATTGATCAAATAAATCTTCAATATGGGGTAAATGATGCTTTTTCTTGATAGTGATGATTTTAAGTTCTCAATGATCAATGAAGAGTCAAATTGATATATATTTGTTCCTAATAAATAGAATAGATTCACCATAATGTGACACACTTGTATTAATGAATCCATTTTAAAGACTCTCATAGAGATTCTTTTTTAATTTATACATCTCAATTGGGTCCATTTTATATGGATTGTTAGAAATAGGTGTAGCTCTAGTTATGAGTTCTATTGAAAACACAACTTCATGATTTAGTGGAGTAACATAAAATTATTATGAAAATACATCCATAAAATCCCACACAATAGGAATATATTCGATTTTTAGTTTCTCCTCAACCAAATGAGATAAACATACCTTTTGAATATGAATCATGACCCATATAATGAATGTAATTTCCATAAAAAGATAATTTTTATCATCACACTGATAAACTATTTTATTTTGGTTCAGAATATAAAACATAACTTCCCTTAATTGGAAATTTATGTGTGATTTATGTAAATAAATCTAACCCATTCCCAAAATAACACTGAATTCAACTAGGCGAAAAATGAAAATATTTTAAGGAAATACATTCATAGAAACATCAATTGGAGAAGAATCATAAACATGGGATGTTATTATCATACCATTATGGGGGTTTATTGTTAATTCGACATCTAATTTTTTAGGTGGTATTATGATACCCATAAAAATAAATATAGATATAAAAGAGTGCGTAGATATCAAATCAAACAAGTCATTAATAGTTTTAGAGTGGATGGTAAGTACACCTTTCACCACATCAATGTCATAGCCCTCATAAAAAATAGTGATCACATGTGATTTCATTTTATCTACAGAACTAAGTGGTTTTTGACATCAATCATCTTCATTAAACTTTAGATTTGGGCACCATATTTCATAATAGCTATATTCATTGTATTTAAAACATTTGACTATAGGTGGTCATTTATATGATGCTTTATCTCTATTAGAATAATTAGATAACATCTTTCCATCACATTTGCATTAGATTCCCCAATGAAATTAATTTCCACACTTAAAAAATTTACCAGTTCTTTTAAGATAATTACCCTCACATTTCCTTCCACATTATGAGCCTAAAGGAAAGATCACCTTCTTCTCTCGATGGTCTTTTGAATTTCCATTGAATTCCATTATTATTTTCTTATCAAAACCATGGGTTTTATGTGTAACTCCAATATATATTTCTATCTTTATATCACATCAAATTATTTCTTCAAAGCTACTAAAGTATCTTATGGATAACACCCTTTATAGGCTTTGATTTAAGCCACTAGAGAATTTATCAAAATTAAATTTAGGTTGGATGATAATACAGTAAGAGTACGTCAAGATTCATCTAAAATTTTCATCATAGGCAAAAATTTATTCATCATATGTCTCTTTCAACTCAGGTAATTCCTTTTATTTTTTCATAAGAACAATATGAGGAAAATAATTTTTGATAAATAAGCTCTTAAAATGATCCCACTCCATAAAGTGATTTCTTCCTATTTCTTCATGTTATTGATAAGATCCACCACTAAAATTATTTACTTTCCAAATGATAAATATACCTAATAAATTTATCATGATTTGAACCCTGAAGAGTGGAAAATATATTTTTAGGGGTACTGATCCATTGCTTAGTGAATAATGGATTAGTAGACCAACTAAAATAAGGGGTATATTTCTACTTGAAGGACTCAAAAAATGTTGTTCCCTCATTTTCTAGTTTGGATTATTAACATGATTCATAGATTGAGAATGTTGTATGAGTATAGAAATGTGATTTTTCATTTCATATACCACAACATTAGGTTTCTTTTGAGTTCAGTAGTTTCATTTTTCACTACATTCAGCATTAACATGATTCTTTTGGGTTCCAGCCATTGACTAAAACCAAAATCATAGTGTGAGAAAAAATAATCATAGTGTATAACCATATAATCATGAAAAATAAATTATATATTATCTAAATCATGACACGTTACTATAAGAAACATTTTTATCCTATTTAATTCATGATCATTACCAAAATATTAGTATTTTATCATATATTTAGACTTATCCTCAGGGTTCTCACTAAAGTTTTCTTATCCTAGTTTCCTAATGTAAACTAAATTGTGTTGTGAAACCAAATATATAAACCCAAAATTTTCATACATAGATATAAAATCTTTATAGATGGATATTCATTATATAAAAAAACAATCCATGCCAGAATCATATAGGTTTAGTATATTTATAAACATTGAAACATAAACAACTGGTTCATAAAAGTTCCACATAACCTTCCTCCTAGATCTTCATAAATATCACCCTTATTAGATATATCAACATAAATTCTTTTTTCATAACTCAGGAAATGAATCAAAAGAAAGGATGAGGACTGATGTTTAGTAAGGGTAAACAAGGTAGATATCAAATATCATATAACCATAACATGATAAAAGTGTTTGGAAACATGGTCATAAAAATTGAAATTCATACCGTTCATATGATAGATCATAATCTTGAGTCATGGAATAAATAATTGTAGTTTATAAGACATGAATCATAAATAAATAAAAGAACTTGAGCTATAATATCAAAATATAGGAATAATACAAGGAATTGTTTCATGAACATAAGCATAGAAAATCATTTACTCAGTAGTCAAGGCTCATCGCAAAGACTATCAAAGTTGAATGGGTTCACTCCCAAAACCATAATAGTTGAAAAGGTTCACTCACAAGACTATCATAATGGAAAGATAACCTTACCAAACTAGGTTTACTACCTATTCTAGCCTTGTTTATCTCATGAGATGTCTATGTTTACCCAATAAATTGTAGGGTGATATAGGTAAAACCTATTACATAATGATAAAAATACTTATGTGTACCATAATTTCATAATTCATTCATCATATTAGAACCCATAAAAAGAAGTGGGTTTCGTAAATAGTTCTCCATATCATAACCTATATAAATGAAATAAGTTTCACAAACATTTCATCATTTCATCATAGTATAACCGGTGGAAAGGGAATGGGTTTCATAAAAATATTCTCATCATAAATATAAACGATCTAGATAAATAATAAGGATGGTATCCTTTTTATAATATACCAATTAAAGAATAAGTTAAATCAAGTTTTTTTGTCTTTGATTAATTGAAATACCATTAAAATATCATTCAAACATTATTTATGAAAATGAAATTTCCATTTTGAAATAATTTATTTAAATATAAAAATCTATAAAATATTATAAGAAACATTTTATTTTAGTATAAAATTGTAAAATTTTATATTAATCTTAAAATAATTGATCATTCATGATTGCAGGAAATTTCATTCATGCCGTATAAGTTAAAAGAAAACATTCCATTTACACTTTTGTAAAAAAACTAAAAAAAGTAACACTTTATAGAAATGATAATAAGATGAATTTTGAACCATTTATTAAAAAGATAAACATGGTTAAAAATTAATTAAAAAAATCATATTGTAATAGTAAAAACCTTCTTTAAAACATTTTTAGAAATTAAGGATATGGAAGAAAACTATTTTTCAACTAAAGTGAGAAATAAAGTTGATTTCCCTAAAAATATATTTTTGGTTTTTTTGGAACTTAATGTGATGAAAATGAAAAGAAATAATTTATTTTCAATAAATAACTAGTGGAAAATAAAATTCTTGAGTATCTTTAGAGGTTGATCATAATATTTCATCATCATTACTTAATCATAAAAAATCCTAATAAATAATGAGATTGCAATATAAACCCCCTTACCTCAGGTCCAACTTCCATTATATGTTTCATAACATACTGTTTAATAAATATAGTTTTCCTATGCATATTATTCTAGAAAAATACTAAAAATATGAAACCATATAATATTAAATTTTAACCTGTAATCACTCATTTATTAAAAATTCTATATTAAAATCATTTTTCTGGGTGATAATTGCTTCTTTTTTCATTTATGTTTTGGTTTGTTATATAATTCCTTATGATTTTATAATAGTTAAATCTTCTAGAAAATATTTATCGTGGTATAAATGTCATAAATATTCATTATATATATATATATTTATAATCATAAATAAAATTTTGGGACAGAAAAGTGAATTTCACCTTTCATGGAGATGGTAAGCCGTACGTACGCATGAGTGGTGTTTTTATTTTTTGATAGATGAAAATAAAGAAGTATAAATATTAATATAAATTTTTATGATAATCAATATATCATATATTTCTATAAATTTTATCCTCATTAACATCTAATTAAATTATTAATGAAAAAAGATTCACAATGCATCAGGGAGGTGGTAGTCCGCACATATGCATGAGCGACGTTTTTGTTTCCCAAATGATTGGATGAAAATAAGTTATACATGATATTTTTATTCCAAAATGATAATTGTTTCATAAATATCATATATAAATATTAAACCCATCATAATACTCCCACATAAATTATTGTGATGAAAAATTAATTATATCATGAAGTTGAGACTGTATGTTGTATGTACACACGAGCGATTTTTCACATTCCATTTGATGGGAAAGTGGGTGTATAATGGTTTTTTAATAATAATAATAATAATTATAATAAAATTATAGTATATTGGGGATAATTAAGATATTATTTTTTGAAGAATATAACTGATTTATATGAGGTAAAAGAAAAATTTAAAGGATAGTGATTAGTTAAGGCGATTATCGATTCTTTGAAACGACTCCTTTTGATCTCCTTTCAAGGGATATAGGGTTTATATTTTGAAAAAAAACATAATATATGTATATATAAGTTTATAGGATAAATTGGAATAGTTTTTTCAATCTATAAGGCTCAAAGTGGTGTGAAGAAGAGAAAGGAGGCACACCCTTTTATAATTGAGTGGAGGGGAACTCTTATAATTTATTAGAAAATTAAATTTATATTAATTTTTTTATGTAAAAATAGATCACAATTGATAATATTTGAAGATAGGATAAATATGAGTATAAATATTCTAATCCCATAAAATTTGGACAAGTTTGGATCACATTGTTACCCTTATCTTTTAGATTTAACCCCCATTAACACTTTTGACAATTACTGTAATACTAAAGTTTTCTACATTTTAAGGGTTAATAATGATTTAATAAAAATATAAAATGTTCCATAAAGGTACCATGGTTGATTTTTAAAACCATAGCCCTTTAATTTTTCTGAATCTAATATTTTTATTAATTTTATATCTCTTAATAAAATATTATTTTTTATAAAATATCATTAATGTCATTTTTAATACTATTTATTTTATTTAACTTTAAATACATAAAGATAAATAGGGAATTTGAATTTAGGGATTCAAAACCACTATAATATGTCATATAGACCTATAACGTTTATGTTACACATTAAAAAATTCAAATAATGTCACTCAAAATATTTTTAAAATCATTTATTTTATTTTTTATTGAATGGAGAAATAATGCATTAGTGTTGCATAAGAAATTATGGTCATTATATAATTAAAAAAACTAAAAATAAAATTATTTTTAGAAAATAATTTCATTAAGATAAAAATATAAACTTATATTCATTCATAACTTTTTTTGTCCCTATGTAGACACATAAGATCTTATAAAAACAAAGCGAGTTACATTTTGTATATTTCTTTGATTAAAATATTATATAGGTCATTTTCATGGAAAATTTTCCATTAAAATAATATATTTTGAACTAAGGTGTTAAGGGTCTAATTATGTACCTAAAATAATATTCATGAAGAAAAATATGACCTTACCACTTAGTTTTAACATTGATTAACCCGATTTACCCTTTATTGATGTGATTTTCTTTTACCAAAGTTACTATTCATATTAACAAAAAAACATAAGGGGTTTATTTAAATAATTTTAAACTCATGATTATAAATATTTAATTCATTTTCTATAATTCAATACCTATAAATGGTATATATTAATTTTAATTATAGTGAAAAATGCGACAGAAACTATTTTTTCAAAAAATATTTTTAAGGCAAAAAACTAGATCTATTATTATCCTATGCATAATAAAAATATTTATGATAAATATGAAAACATTTGATTTAATATATAATATATTAAATTTATTAAGATAAATTTTAAATATTTATCAATTTAATTTATTAGGATAAAAATACATTTCACACATAATTGTTTTTTTCAGAAATACATTTCCTTTATTTTCGAATGATTTTTATTTTCACTTATAATTTATGGGTAACAAATTAATTAAAAATACATATGTGAAAGAAATAAATTTTCATAATTTTTTAGTTCTATTAATTCCCTTTATTCTAATTAATATTTTATAATAATGTTTTAGAAGTAGACCTTCATTTTTCTAAACACATTGTTGTGTGTAACACATGCTATTGAAGAAATTAAATTAATTTGAAAAAGTTTTTTTTGAAAATATTAGGGTTTTATAATGGATGAGTAAAATGAAGAAACAAGGTGTGTGTCTCATTGGTAGACATTGTGTATACATGTACACTACAACATGATTATTTATGTATTTTTTGGACATCATGTAGCTAAAATATGCAGTGTAATTAATACTCACCATATGTTGACTGGGACCAACATACATAGGATTTTAGAGATAGTGAGATGTAATGTTCTTACACCTCATGTTGTCTTACATGGTTATCCAGAAGAATTTCATGCAAACCATATGGTCAATGTATATAGTGTGTATTAATTACACCACATGTATGATTTTAAAGCTGAGGAACACAAATTTATTAAGACTACATAGACTCTAGATCTCGTAAATGCAATATAACTCATTAATATCCAACATAGATACATGCCACATACCATGGTTCGTATCACAGATAAATGACTATCATGATACACGGTGTGTAGCTCATTAGTATATTCCATGTGTCCAACCTATAACCATGTGAATTAAATTACATAGAGAAATAATTTATTGTAGATTTAAAAATCTACATAGAATATAGATGGAATGGTTTACATGTGATAGGGTTTCAGATACAATAAATGATCAATTAATTTCATGTAATTTTCAAAACTTCACACCATTTATGATCATATCACATGCTGAATATTCCATTAGCACTAAAAGTGGTACATATTACATGAGTTAACACTTATCTATGCATCATTAATATCACATTGACGATGTTGTTTTTGATAAATGAAACTACATGCCATGTAACCATGTGACACAGTATGTATACTGACTTATCACATGGATTCCCAATACACGACTAAACAATATGGAAGAAAATTTGGATGATCATATATTGTGTAAATTCATATTACACCTTATACACTCAATTAATTTTGAATTAAATTAAATTATATAATTATTTGAAATTATAGATGATTTAATCATTAGGAGAATCTTGATTAATAATTAAGATAAAAAATAACTAATTAATAAGACCATTAATTATTTATTCAAAAAAAATTATCTTAATTAAAATAATGATTTAAAATATATGTTATCTTGTTTCAATGTGATTTCATTACATATATGTGACTGATCATGAGATTATAATGACTTATGTTGGTGTTAGGTTTTATATAATATAATTATTCCATGGGATTTTGATAATTATTATTAAAATAAAATGATCGATTACACTCCATACCCTCCCATATATTATGTAATGTCCTTCATTCCCATAGTTTATTTTATGTAACCCCTATACTATGATTCCCTTCACCTTCATGTAAAGTAAAAGTATATGTAATGGATGGAGATCCTCAAATATTGTAGGTGGTTCAAGTTTAAAGACAAGGTGAAACCAACTTAAGAGATACATATGAGGACAAGTGGAATACTAAAACTTGATCATAGATTTAATAAAAGAGTTTTTCTCATAGGTTCATAGGTTGATTTGTTACCCGCATGATAAAGAAACCATTAGATAATATTACATTCAAGTAATTTATTTATTTTATTTAAGTGTTATGCATTCTTAATTATTTCATGGAACCTATATCATGGTCAAAAAAATTAATGAATTAATAACCACCAAATATGGAATTGAATTCAATGGATTATTAATAAACATTTTATCATAACATGGTTAATTAATAATAAAAAACATGTATAATATTAACAAGGATTTTAAAATTAAAATGTATTGTAACATGAACTGAACTATATAACATGTAAATGATGTACAAACTATATTAAAAGGTTAAAATAAATTTATGTATAATAAAAAAAATAAAAAAGGAAATATTTAGTCGAAAAATACTACCAAGATTTGACTTATAATGTAACCATAGAACTAAGTGTTGTTCTGGATATTTACAGGACATTTAATTTTTTCAGGGATTACTAATGAAGATTTTGAGTTGATTTTGCTAAGTTTATATCATTAAGAGTAGATATTGCTATAGTTGATTTAACTTAAAGACAAGTATTTTTGGAAATCTAATCTGTAATTTCAGGATTGGGGATTCTAGTCAATGGATCAATGATTTGTATATTATATAATTTTCAAGACAACCTACCTAAATACATTTGAGTAATTAATTAGTCCCTTACATGGTAATAAGGGAAATATGGATCCTTTCCACTAAAATATTCACATGATAGGACATTCCATTTCAATAGTGTCCTATATTGGGTTTGATAAAATAATGGGATTCTAATAAGGTAATAAAAATTATTTCATCTCACATATTTTGGTAGTCGAGATAAAAACTAAAATCTAATTTAATTATTGTATAATATGGAAATTGAAATCATCATAACACTACGTCTATTTAAATAAAATGGCCATGTCCTCAACAAAACATATTCCAAGGGTGGTATTATTATTTTATATACTGAACTACTTCAGGAAAATTTATATTATGTGTTGGAGTCCCCTATACCGATTTGACCACCTCATTAAGAAAGTGAATTTGAGAAGGGTTCCTATGAGAGGTATGTGGGGATGATCCTATTATAATATCCCGATCATTTATTTCAGGTTTGTTCTTTGTTCCTTGATGTTTTTCCTTTTTTTCCTTCTTTTTTTGACTTGAGACTTGTTTGGGTGAAGGATTTTGGGATTTAGAAATCTTGTGGAATATTAAAATAATGTATTGTGAAAATTTCATCCTAAACAGGTGGTACCACTATAAAACACTTAGGACCACACCAAATAGTAATTGTATATATTGTGGAGGTAATGTTTATTCTATAGTAGTAAAATGGGCGTTGAGTCCATGTCATAGGGGAAATGGATACACTGTAGTGATCATGGTCTCTGAAGGCTCCATCTTAGCCTTCGTTGTGGAGGGCAATTTGGGAAGGGCTATGATGTGGTGTCTTAGAACACCCCACATAGTCTTTTCAGCATTAGTTATAGAAAACAATGAATTCTTGGGCTTTGGGAGTAATGGTTTTAATGGTCTATTTTTAGTATAAAATGGGATCCACTATTTTAGTTTGTTAGATTGTTTAATGAAGGGTTTTTCAATGGGAATAAAATATATAAAAAAATCAATCATCCCCTTTTTATGGGGATTATTTCTGAGTTCTAATAGATTTCTTCTTAGCCGAATATACCCCATAGTCTCTTATCTTGACCCATTGTGGTCTCTTCCTGTACACCACTATTCCATGGTGTTTTACCCTTCACCATGGTGGTTGATTCTGTGCCACAACCTTTTTCTTGTTTCATGGAGCCTACTAGGTTTCTAGAATCCATGCATGTTCCTTGTTAATCCCTCAGCATGATTTTTTGTTATTATTATTAAGATAGGTGGTTTAGAAAGCTATTCCTATTATTCAAATTCTTTTATTCATATAAATTAAATTGGATTTACAATAAATTTATAAATACTGAATTTTTATTTTTATAAATGAAATTATAAATGGAAGTGTCTAAGGACAAACTCTTTATGGAATTTAATTTTTGAATTTTATGAAAAATGTTAAAGAATTGAGACTATGACCATTGACGGGATTTTGATGAAAATGAAAGGAATGTGATATTTTATTATTTGAAATGTGAATATTTGATGTATTTTGATAAAAACTATTCGATATTGGGTTTTTATAAAAAAGAAATGAATTTTGATAAAAACCATTTGATATTGGTTTTAGAAATAATGACTTGAGTTTATGATAAAAACCCATCCAGTTTAGTTTTTGAAATGAAATAAATTTCTTTAAACTTAAATCAAGTATGGATGAAATGATTATTGAAATAATTTTTGAATAAATGATAGCCCATTTTTAAATTGGTTGGTTTACTTTGAAGCACATGGGAGATGAGGTAGTTGAGTGGGAATAATACACACTATAAATGTATTATATCTACCTGGAAATGGATTAATGATGATAAGAAAACAAAAATACACTATGGGAGAGGGATTGGTCCTTAGGTAACTTATACTTTTATTCCTTATGGATGTTATATGTGAAAATTTGGAAGCTATACATAACAAATATTGTTTTAATACTTAATTATCCTACCACTGAATGTCTTAACTATGGTGATATAAGTTGGAAATGACTTTACAAGCCTTATGATATTAATGTTTTACACAAGTTATTTTTTTTGAAATGATTATTCATGTATCACTTTTTTATAGATGTTATATTCATTCCTATTGGATAAATATGATTTATTATTCCTGCTTTATTGAACAAGATATTGTACCTCTTTTTTAAAAGTCATTAGAAATGTTTCTTCAAGTATGTTTTCATATGAGTTGTGTAAATGTTCCCATGCCATTATTTTTTTAATTAATCATAAATCATTTATCTAATATGGTATTATTATAAAATGATTGGAAGTCTTATATCTCACACCCTACCTTTTTCTTGGATAATTTGTAGATTTCCTTATCCCAGCTCCAAGTAAAGGGACGACAACACTCAGAGGTGGATGGTGTTCCTGAATTGTGGGATCTTCAGGTGTTTGTAGCAATTGATAGAGTTTATGATCTAATAGTTTATTTGAGTTGTCTATCCTTCTTTATGAATTGTATTAGAATGTTGTCGACCCTTTTCTACCATGGAGTGTTTATCCTACCAAACATTTTTATCTACTACATTTCTATAACTTATAACTCTTTTGGAGAAATAAATCCCTCTTTTATTGATTCCATGGTTCTTGTTTTCAGGCCATGGGGATTGGGGACACCCTTAAAGAATGTCAGAATCATATTGGTTATCATTTATGGGGCTTATTTGAGTTGGTTTTTGACAAATTGGTATCATAGGTAGTTTATCTTCTTCCATGAAGTCAATATGTGGTTTGGGAAAATTAATTTGGGAACTATGGGGTATTTAATGAGATATTTCCTTGAAATATCTCATCATAACGATATTTAAGTTACCATGGGTTGTTGGGGGAAGTTTATTTGAAAAAAAATGATGTTTTGATTCTAAAATTCTCTTAAAATTTCATTTGGTTTTCATATAACCCTTTGAAATTTTATCTTGGTAGATCTTATGATCTTGGGTATCCTGAATGATGTTTTCCTTAATGTTGTGTAGAACCATGTCCCCAATAATATGATTGAAGAAAACTCAAGAGGTAGCTATTGATGGACCATAAAAAGTAAAAAATCCAATTAATCAAGACCTTATAGTGGCTATTGTGTGTGTGATCGAATCTCCAGTACTAATAGTAGAACCTATACCAACACATGCATAAGAAGTTTCACCATAGAGTAATGATAACAGAGAGCCCTCCTAGGAGTTTCTTCATCTCAATACAGCACCTTTCAAGGGTACCAATGATCCTTAGGAGGTGGAGGATTGGTTAAATAATGTTGATAATCTTTTCGATTTCTTGGAGATACTTGATTTTATTGAGGTGAAATGTGTTTCTTTCATTATTTATGGTCTTAGAAGAAGGTGGTTGGACTTTATAGTTGATTAAAAGAAAAATGTGGTCTTAGAGAGGAAAGACTTCACACCTATTTTCACAGAGCAATTCTATCCAGAGTTGATTGTATTAGCTAAATCGATAGAGTTCCCAAAACACGAGTTAGGTTACCTTACTATGATTTAGTATTCTAATAAACTTTTCAATATTGTTCACTTATCACCTAAGGTGGTATAAAACAAGAAGCTGAAACCTTGGATATTTTAAATGGGTATTTCACTAGATATTCCATCCCAGGTTTTTCTTTTAAAACACACCTCATGTGATGTTGTTATGGATAGATATTTCATGATGGAGCTTGAATTGGATGGGAAGTTAGGTATGAAAGGAGTTTAGACTACTCATAGTGGAAATTTCAGTGGTCCCATTACAAGGAAGAGAAAGCGGGATTGGTCTTGTGGTAGAAACTGTGTGGGGGATCTTAGTAGAAGACCCACACTAATTCATATACAATGTTTAGTAAATTCCATATCACCTTCTATCACTATAGTATGGTGGGAAATATGAAATGTTCTTGATTTTAGGAACTAAATAAGTACATATATTGATGAAACGGAAGAAATTTTAATGGTTTTGTCATGTTTTTACCAATCCACATAATGGTGCAGGCTTATAAATTGTGAGAGGATCTATGATGTAGTCAGATGCTGGAAGAAAAAATGGGTTCTATCCTTATAAAATGAGAATAAAACCACTTCAATAATTGGAATAACCTTCAGTGGAACCTAATGTGGGACTTAGGATAGTGAGAGGTACTATTACTGTTTCTTCATCTTTAATAACTACATTATTTTATATTTGTGCCTCTCATTACTTCATATATACCGATATCATGTAAATGTTAAATCTTCCCTTGGAACTCAGACCTTATGTTATAGATATTTCTACACCTCTCAGGATGAATATAGTGCATGGCCTCTAATAAACTTCTTATACTTTCACTTTTCTCGAAGTTTATATTTCTTAGTAATTTTGGGTTCTAGATATGAAATCTTTGGATTTCATTATTTGGATAGATTGGATGATCACCCATAAAAAATGCATTGACTTTTATCATTGATAGGTTTCCTTTTATGACCTTGATGGAGTGAGCCATGTATTTTAGGGAGAATGATACCTGAGGTAGAGTCTAGATTGACCTCTTCATCAAGATTTGGGTATGATGGAATCCATGTTTTCCATTAAAATTAAGTATGGACCTTTGGGTGGTGATATTTATCCAGTAGTCATTGATTTTTTAGACAATTTTTATAATGAATTTTCTAATTTTTCTTAGATGATAGAGGTAGAATTTTTCCTTGACTTGGTACTGGAACCCATGTGATTTCTATCCGCTCCCACCATATAGAACTAATGGAACTGAATGAGTAGAAAACTAAGTTGGAGGATTTGTTGTCCAAAGGATTTATCTGAACTAGTATTTCTCCTTGGGAATAACCCATTCTATTTTATAAGAATGATGATGAGACCCTTAAGCTTTGTGTTGAATATTGAAATATTAATTGGGTCATAATCAAGAATAGGTACATATTTCCTCAAATAGATGATTTTTTAGAACATACAACAAGTGTAAAGTGTTTCTTAAATAATGATCTTCGATATTGTTATTACCATATTAGGATTAATGATTATGAAACTACCAAGACTAGTTTTAGAAGAATATATGACCATTATGAGTACCTTATGATTCCTTTTAGTCTAACTAATACTCCTACAAAGTTCATGGAATTGATGAACATGGTTTTTCATGAGTACCTTGATACCTTTGTTGTGGTTTTTATGGATGGAGTCTTGGTTTACTTTAAGACTGAGTATGAACACATACATCATCTAAGATAAGTACAAGATATCTTGAGAAAACACAAAATTTATTCCAGGATTTCTAAATTAATCATCTTGATATGGGGATTAAAATAATTGGGATATATGGTTTTCAAATATAGCGTTTTAGTTTATCCTCCTAATGTGAAATATGTTATGACCTAGGAGGAACCACAAAATATCTTTGAGATTTGAAGCTTATTTGGATTTTCAGGATATTGTCACCATTCTGAGAAGGATTTCTCTAAGTTGGCTTCTTCATTGATTGATATTACTCAGAAAGGAGAAAATATCATTTTGGATTTAAAATTTTAGGATTCCATTGATTTTTTAAATTATCTATTGAATTCAGATCCTAATTTACCACTTAGTGATTATTTTTAGGGCTATGTGGACTTTTGTGATGTATTGGGTTTAGGTTTGAGCTATGCTCTTATTAAGGGTGATTATGTGGTAACATATGGTTCTCATCAACTTCTACCTCAGGAAAAGAACTATCCCACACATGGTACTAAACTCACAACCCTAATGGATTATCTAAAGAGTTGTCCACAATACCTTCTCAGTGAAAGGTTTACTATATACTATGTTCATAAAAACTTGATCTATATCTTCTCTTAAAAATATTTCACCCTTCAGTCGAGATAGTGGGTGGAGTACCTATATGATTTTTATTTTGACATTACCTACACTCCTATTAGGGAGAATGCCGTTGTTAATGCTTTGAGTTAGAAAATTTTATCTTGGGCTATGAAATACTCTTCCAAGGATTAGAAGTTGATTATCCTCTTTCCTCCATTGCATCTGAGAGTATAAGAGGGTGAGACCGGAATTACATTGGTGAGTGTTCAATTGAATTCCACATTATTCAAGATGATTATTCAGGAATAAAAACTCTATGATGTGTTATAGGTCATTAGAGATTCAATATATGATGTAGATACCATTAGTTATTGGTCCCTATATTTAAAGTGCATCCCATGGTTTTGGAACCAGTTCATCATTCCTATAATATTGAGGAAAGATGTTATGGGGGGTTATTGTAATTCCTAGAGGGTAATATACCATAGCACCAAAAATATGTTTTATGATATGAGGAGACATTTATTATGATTAGGTATGAAATGATACATTGAAAATTTTGTTTCACATTATTATACCTCTCAATAGATTAATAATGAGCATCAAAAGACTTCAGGTTTTCTTTAGACTCTTCGAGTGATGACTTTGAAGTGGGAAAATATATCTCTAGAATTTGTGGCTATATTTCCATGTACACCTTGAGGTAAGAATAAAATATGTATGGTGATTGAATAATTCATCTCAATTTCTTCCAATTCATGATACCAACAAGGTTATGTTCTTGGGAAATTTTTATATCTAGTGAAATCCATGGATTTCATGGAGTCCTATCAATGATCATTTTTGATAGGGATCCCTATCTCACCTATGATTTTGGAGAGACCTCCATAAATAAATGGTATCCTAAGTGAAGTTGAGAATGACATATAATCCTCAAATGGATGGACATAATGAATTGAAAAGTTAGATTCATGGGGACATGCTGTGATATTATGTCTTTGATTTTGGATGAGTTTGGATAGCCATTTATTACTAGTCGAGTTATTTTATAAAATAACAACTACTGGTCTTCCATCAAGATGTAACCCTTTGAGGATTTGTTTTGATGACCATGAAAATATCAACTTTTTTTAGTATGAGGTTAGTGGAGCTTCCCTAGTTGAACCTAGTATGGTCCAGGAGATGATGACTAAGGCTTAATTGATCTGTTAGAGAGTGGAAATGAAACAAACACATTAAAATTCCAATTTTAATCATCGTTGGTAGACTTTGGAGATTGGTTTTTGTGATTTAGGGTTTCTAAGAGTTTGACCATGGTTAGGTCATCGATGGATCATGAAATTGGGAAAGTTGGCACTAAGATATGTGGGACTCTTTGAGGCTGTTGAATGGAAAGGCATAATACTATTTGGATTTTTCACTAAAGATGGAATATATATACAAACCTTTCTATGTTTCATAGTGTAATAAATATATCTTTGATCCATATCATGTCCTATGGAGGGAAAATTTGGGCAAAGAACCCAATTTATAAATAACCAAGCAACCAATATAGATAGTTTTTCACAGATATAGGTTCTTCATGGGAAATAGACACCCTTGATTCATGTATGGTTGTAGAATGTTATAGATTCACCTTAGACTTTGGAGGGTGATGCTTTCATGAGAGATCTGGGGCATCTTATCTTGGATATAGAGTCTTCTTGACAATATTTCTAGGGAAAAAAAATGATTTTATAGTGTGGAGAATTATAACATACTAATCATTTATTTCATGTTTTTTATTTGGTTATTGATGTTTTTACTTATTATCCTTATTGTTTTGGGTTGATCCTTCTTTGGGTGAAGGATTTTTGGCTTTATAAATCTTTCGGGAGCTGAAAAGAATGTTTCAGTCAACTTTTTAGAAAAATAGATGGTACCACATCACATCACTTAGGACCACATCACATAGGAGTTGGAAGTAAAGTTGAGTTTATGGTTGTACAATAGTGGTACTTCAGGGGTTGAGGGATCACCACAGAGTAAATGTATGTTCGAAAGTGACCTCGGTTTCTAGAGGCTATGCCATAGCCTTCACTGTGGAGGGATATTTGGGAAGGGATATGATATGATGTCTTAGACCTTACTACAAAATAATTTTTAGTGTTGGTAACATAAAAACATTAATTCTCAGGTTTTGTGAGTTATGGTTTTAATGGTCCATTTGTAGGATTAAATTGGAGAGTCTATTTTGGTTTGTAAAAGGGTTTTATGAGGGGGTTTTCAATGGGCATAAAACCCATAAAAAAATTGATCCTCCCATTTAGTTTGAGATCAATTATGAGTTTTGAAGGATTTTTGATAAGTCGAATATACACCGTAGTAACATCTCTTTAAATATAGTGGTCTCTTCCAATGCTCCACTATGTAATGGTTTTCCACCATACACTATGGTGGTTGATCCATGACCGCAACACCTTGCTTGTACCATAGAGCCTCCCATATTAGTAGAAACCTTTCTTGTTCCTATTTTTAAATCCCTCCTTAGGGTCTTACGATATTATTATCAAGGTAGGTTGTTTGTAAATATATTCCTATTATTTTAATCCTTTTATGTTTATACATTAAATTGGTTTTCCAATCAATTTCGAAATCTTGAGTTCGGTTTTTGATAAATGGATTTTGAAATGACATGGTGTGTGATGAAAAAGTATTCATGTAATTTTATAATTGATTTTTTTGGAAAATGTTCTATAATTTAAATTATGACTATTGATATGATTTTGATGAATATGAATGACATGAGATATTATCGGATTTGAAATTTGATTATTCGATGAACTTTTATGAAAACAATTTAATATTATTTTTTGAAAAAAAGCTATGGATTTTGATAAAGAGCATTTCATATTGGGTTTTGGAAATAATGTTATGAGTTTATGATAAAAAACCCTATTGAGGTTTATTTTTTAAATGAAAGGGATGTATTTGAAACTGGAATTGGGGCCAATTTAAATGATTATTGAAATTTTGTTTTGAAGGATTGATGGTTCATTTTTAAATTGTTTGATTTAAATTAAAATGCATAAGAGAATAGGTAGTTATTTTGGAAGAACACACACTATGAATGTATTATATCTACCAAGAAATATATTAGAGATGATAATTAAAAAAAATAATTGAGAGTAGGGAGATTATTTCTTAAGTATATTCTCCTTTTTGTCTTTTGGCATGTACCTTTTGGAATTTGGAAGCCATAATTTACCATGATGTTTGAGAATCCTTCATTATCCTACCACTGGGTATCTTAACCATGGTGTTATGATTGGAAATTATTTGACTTGACTTATGATATAAATGTTTTACTATTGTTAGTTTTGATGGAAATTCTTACTCATGTACCCCTTTTTTATAAATGTTATATTCACGATAATTTGATAATGATGCTTGATTATGCCAACTTTGATGGAAAATCTGTTGTACCTATTTTTTAAAATTCATTAGAAATGATTATTTAAGAATGTTTTGATATAAACTATGAAAATGATTCCATTCCATGTTTTATTTAAATTAATCAAAAATTGTTTATCTAATTTGGATACTTATGAAATGACTGGAGAAATATTACTGGGATAGTAGATCACACCCTAAATATTTTCCTTTGGGAATTTTTAGATTTTCTTATATGAGGTATAAGTAAAGGGAATGCACAAATCATAGGTGGAGGTTGTACCTGACTTATGGGGCTTCTGGAAGTTGTAAGAACATGTGGATTTTGTGATCCACCATTTTTATTGTGTTGTCTTACCATCTTTTTAACTTATGTTAGGGTGTTTTGGACCCTTTTCTCCTATGGGGTGTTTTTCATACTTACCATCATTATAGGATGATTTTATTTTTCTTGTAACTCTTGTTGAAAAATAATTCCATCTTTAATTTTATCAATGCCATGGTGTTTGTCGCTATCCCATCAGGATCCAAAATTCCCTTAGGGACATGTCAGCCATTGATCGAGAACCATTTAGGTAGGTTATCTTGGTTGGTTTGTGAAACCTATTATCTACTACATCAAGTTACCAGTTATGTAAATAGAAATTATAATAAAACTTAAGGAATTGTTTTCTTATACCATGATATCTCATCTCATAACTCCTAAAATAAAGAGATAGAGGCTTTGGTAAAATGAAATTTTTACTACACTATAATACTATAAACTTGAATAGAGGTTTATGGATAGCGATCGTTTCTTCAGTATATTTAATTACATTGAGAAATTAACAATTTTTGGATTCTATATCGATAATAAACTATCCATTAATATAATATTATCATACATAACTTATAGGTTTTTTTCATCAAGAGTTTTGAGAAAAATAGTACAGATTAAAAGCTCATGAATCTTCTGACTAGGCTTCACCAGAAATATAATGGTTATGGGGAACTTGGTTCCACAACCCTTAAGGTGAATGAGATGAAAGTCCAGGTTGAAAATATCAAAATCGATTAAAGGTAAAATGGTTCATTTTTCAACATATTTAAAAGAGAAAAAATATTTCGTGTAGTATGGTTAATAAAAGGCTACTTGTTTCTCTTATGGAAGAAGAGGTTTTGAATGAGGAACTATAATGAATTGAAGAAGTAACAAACAATTACATATACATTAGTTATATTCATCGTAATAGATAATTTTATAATGTCACTTCTTGGGTTAAATTTTATATTAAAATATAATAACCCATGAATTTAAAAATGTTATAAGAAGTAAGGTGTGTTTTTCAAATGGATGAAAAAGGGTGATTCCTATATCGTCATTTTGAAGTACACGACTTAAAGAAATAAGGTCATTTCTCTCAGATTCCGATAAATAGTGATTCTTATATAAATAGTTAGAAGAACACGACTTCAGAAACATTACAAGAAGGAAGATGGATTCTTTTAGTGTTTGAGAAATGGGGATTACCATGTCTGTAGTGAGAATAAAATTACATCAGGTTACCCAGTGGATAAATTATAGTTTAATTATTATTCATATTAATTGTTTCCAAAAAATTTATATTTGGGTTCTCTTAAAAAAAACAAGACATTATTTATTTGAAATGAATTTTTTTATTTTATTCAACACTTAATTAATAGTTTATCAAAAATTGGATCATAGATATCCAAAAATTGGAAATGGATAATGAATATATATTATTAGACTCATAACAAGTTAAAATAAGATAATTCTTAGTCAGGTAAAACTATAAATTTTTATAGATAAACTCAATATGATGTTTAGTCACTTTTTTGATAAAACTATTAGGTATATGATATAATTTATTTTTAGAATAAGAATCCTTTAGAAATAAATGTATTCCAAAAAATCATCTAAAGTTAGTTTTGAATGACTACACGAACTATTCTAAGGTGAAGCTAGAGGAAAATTCTTATACTCCATGAGATTCCTTTAAGAGATTTTAGGAATGAATGATGGAAGTAATGAAATCATTTAACACCCCAATCCTCCATGGTACTTTTCCTATTTGAATAATACAATAGCTTTTGTTGTACGCAACTTCGAGTTCTAGCACACCATGACCAATCAAAATATCCGTTTAAAAAGAAGTTATGAATAGTAATACGCACTTTTTGAAAGTTTATAAATTATATTTTTCAAAATGGAATTAATTTTTGGATTTGGAATATCAAAATTAGCTTAGGGTGAATTTTTGGTATTTTTTCTGAAAACTTTCAATTTTTGATGAATAGTGAAAAACACTGCATTATTGTTTAAAACCAAATTTTTATTTTAATAATTTTTTTAAATTTAAATTTATTTTAAAGAAAAAATTTATACATAATACCTTTATTAATCTAATTTACTTAATTGGAGTCATTTTATAACAAGATTAGATATATAAAATTTTATTGATCTTTTTATCGACTTTTACGCACCTTTTAGGCACATTTGCAAATCTACATAAAATGTAATTTTACCACTTACATGAATTGAATTTAAAATATCCAAGAGACATGGTTGAAATAATTATGTAAAATGTGGTTCAATAGGATGAAAATAATTTTTGGTGAATAGTAACTTTTGACTTTTATTTACCACAATTAAAACTAAATTGGGTAATTAATTAAAATTAATGCTATAATTACCCAAACAGATGTCCTAATTCTATTATATAGGTTTTTATCGACCTAAATCAACCTTAGGAAAAAATAATATCCTTCTTGATTCATTTGGGTTAGATTAGGATATTTATTATATTTTATTTAAAGAAGAGTTAAAAGTGTTAAATTCAAATTTTAATAACTAAACAATTTTAAATATAGGGTTTTACTTCAGATAAATTCTAATATAAATATTAATTATAGATATAAAAATATTTCCTACATCATATTATTTTATTTATAATTTATAGACATTAAATATTTAAATTTATTTATGACCCAATGACGATGCAGTAATTACCTTATTAATAAAAGATTAAAATAATTGATCTTATAAATATTAAAATAAATTTAAATTGAAACTTTTGTTTCCATGAACGAATTTTTTAGGTGAATATGACATGTGATGATTGATTCAATTTATTTTTTTCTAAGTAATCAATTTTTTAGGACTCTTAAAAAAACCAAATACTTAATAATGTGAAAATTGACATAAATGAGTTTTTAAAACAAATACTATTTTACTAAATGATATAATATCCTAAAAATATAATATTCATACAAAGGACTTAGATAAGGTTATTTATTTCTTTAATTAACCACTTTAGGTTCTCTTGGAATTTTATAATATTTTATTAACCATGTAATATAAAAATACAAGAAGTCATGGTAAATGTTAAACTGTTTAACTAAGAGTTAAATGTAAAAGATAAGGTTAATATGTGAGATAAACATGTTAAAAACTATTGGTTAAGAAGATTTAGACCCATAAAATCTTTACCATCTAAATAAATCCATTTTTAGCTATTATAAACTGAAAATTATTTTATGAAAATTAATATTTCAGGCTCTACCTAAAGTGCCCCTCACCTCTCTTATAAAAGGGTACTTCCCCTTCTCTTAAATTCACACCTCAAAATCAATTTGTCTCAGCCAACACCTACTCAAATATCCTCCCAAATACCCTCAATTCAACCTATTTGCCTTAATTTTATCATAAATTCAACCTAAGGAGCCCTTTTGTTCAATTAAAAAAGAAACACACAAAGATGAGATAATTATTTCGTCACCTCTTTCAACATTCTTTTCATCTTCCACTTCCTCTTCCTTTGTTGTTTCCATACCAAAATAATAACTCCAGTACCTTATACATACTGTGATGTTATTATAAACATGGTATAACCATATTCATTATTCTATCCATCCTATGAATTAAAAATTCACCATACGTGTGTACATATGGCTTACCGTCTCCACGTCGTGGTGTAGTATGTTATTCAACACTTCATTATTTAGATGGGTATAATAATGATGTACAATTGATAGAAATAATAAATATTACATTTTAATGATTCTTTATATATAATATACCATCCAATCACATACGATTTCACCATCAATAGAATGATATTGTTGCTCGTGCGTACGTATGACTTACCATCTCCACGACACGATAAGATTTCATTCCCCATCGTAGCCATTCAAGAATAATTTTCATTTTTCTGATTCAAAAATAATGTTTAAGAACTTAATATCATTCTAGATATAAATCAAATACATCCTATCCACACAAAAATGACTTACAAAACAAAATATATAAAGGATAATGAATCAGTTAACACCGGAAGCAATGATACTACTGAAATATTATTAACAAAGAAATATTAGAGGATCATATATGATATCATATTTATGTATGTGATTATTTTATAATTTAATAACAATTATTTAACTATTATAAATGAGGTTAATGTACCCTAGACTAAGGAAAATTACAAGGTAGGGGTTAATTTTACAATCTCTTTATTATCTAAGGTTGTTTATACATAAGTGTCTACAGAGACCTCTTTATTATCCACATACATGCTTCTTAAAAATGTATTTCGAAACATTTTTAACTATTTCATATAATATGGGTTAAAGTCATGTATATCCCTATTTTACTTTTATAAAATTCTTTGAAAGGAATATTTCCAACGTTTTCAAAACAAGGTACTTTATGACCTTTTTGAAAAATTAAAAAAAAGAATATTTTTTTAACTTATACGATAGGTGAAACCATTTTCCACCATTATAACACCTTTGAATCTCCCCTTAAAAGCTTATTAGAATATTTTAAAAACAATTTTCTTTTGTAGTTTTAAATTATTTCAAAGTAGAAAGAGATATTTCACTCAAATAGTTTTTGGATTGATTTCATCTATGTCAACATCCCTTGTTGGATTTTACAATTGTTTGATATTGGTTAATTATGATACAATCTTCCATAATGTGTTGAAGGTTTTTTGATATGTTTAACTATGGATGTGATATTTTTATACCATTCATGGTTTATGGTTAAAGTATTAACATTTAGTATGCTAGTTTTATTATGAATGTTTATGTTATGTTTCAAACTTTTCATATAAGGAATGCATTTGAGGTAGTAAGTGATGGGTGGGGCCCACTATAGCCCCTCGATGCATCGATAGGTCTCAGGAGACAACCTAGTGTCTTGGTACAAGGCCTTGATAAAATTTATATTTTGGGTCTTGGCAGAGGCCTTGAATTTGTGGTTAAGATGTCTGACATTATGCATTCTATCATTATGAGATTAGTTATTGATATCACATGTGATTATTCGACTAGTAGAATATCCATGTGAATAAGTGAAGGGAATTATTTGATTTATCTTTTCCAGATTATGTTGAAGTTTATGTTTAAAAGGATTGTGTTTTAGTCTTATACATTGGATTAAATGTTTATGCTTATTTATGATAATTTATACTATATTGTTATCTTTACTGAGAATATGAGATCACCCATTTATTATGTTTTATTTTTCATAGGATGTGAAGAAGTATATTATTATTGACCTGTAGGGATAGGATAAGGCATATGAGTGTGTTCAAAGGAGACACAATATTTCCTTTTCATTTCATAATGTAATGTAAAACTTATGTTTGTATCTATTACTTCCAAGGCTACTAAACTGATCGGTCTTTTGAAAATTGATCTCTTGTGATCATGCTAATGTTAACTAATAATGCAATGAATCTAGGTAAATGAGGTTAGGGAATTACAGTAGGTATCATAGGAAGTTTATTATAAACCTTGGAAACTAGATTTAGAAAAATTCTGATTAGAAAACATTACCCTAATATATACTCTAAGGATTAGTATAGAAGAACATCCAAAATTTTTGGTAATTTAGATATTATGTGGGTTTTCCAAGAAATACATCCCTTTCTAGATACTACAAGTGGAATTTGTTTTGGAATAGATGTACCTAGGAGTGAAAACTCTGAAAAGGAGTTTCACGCTTGACCCAGGGTGTCCTGGTACATGATAACAGGCCTTACTGCACACCTGGTTTGACACTCTCAGGGGATATGCTTAGGACAATTCAAATTTTATTTACAAACCATTAGGAAGTATTTGTGAGTAAATACATCCCCAAAGAAAACATTTTTATGATTTTTGATTATATGCATAAACTGTTCAATTTATGTTAAGTATTTTACTATTTTATAATTATTCATTACGATTCATAAAATAATCTAGTGTATGCCATTTTTTAGAAATAGAACACAGTGGAAGGAATGGAAACTGTATCAACACAGGTAATCAATGTAGAGATTTACCTCTTACTCAAGATAATTATTGTGGAGATGGTGATGCAACTAGTGAAGAATAACTTATAACCATACTAGGACAACTCACTCAGGTTAGGGAAAATAACCTTACCCATATGGAGCACCCTGATCCACAACGTGGAGGGTAAATGTTAGATAGCTTCATGAGGAAAAAACCACCAACATTCAATGTGACTATAAATCAATTTGTATTAGAGCATTGGATAAGTTCCTTAGAGAAAATATTTCAATCTTTGGAGTGTAATGAAAGGTAAAAAGTTGTCATGGAAGTTTATCACCTCACAGGAGATGCAGATCAATGGTGGTCATTAATTCAAAAAACAAAGGAGGATGAAGAAGTATAAAATATGGAATGGAGGGATATTAAAGATATTTTCTTAAAAAAATACTTTCTTAGTGAACATTGTGCATATATAGAAAGACAATTTCTAAGTATGAGGAAAAAGGAGGATGAGAATGTCGAAAAGTATCAGACTAACTTTACAAGGTTAGCAAGGCATGATGCAGATTATATACATAAACCAAGAATTAAGATTGATCAATTATTTTATGGGTTAAAACCATTTCTCCATCGAGCATTATTCTCACAATCCTTCTCGTCATATAAAGATATATTCTCATGTGATATCAAGACAGAAAAGGAATTCTCTAAGTCTTATGACATAAAATTAAAGTAAGAGATGAAGAGATTTGCTGAACACTCTAGAAAAGGAAATAAGGGGAAGAAGGGAAAAATTTAATTTTAATCCTACAGTAATTGTGGGAAGAAACACCTTGGTACATGCCTAAAGGGGATGAGAGTTTGTTACAAGTGTGGAGAAAAAGGCCACCAAGCTCGTGATTGCAAGGGGAAGAAAGAGGATATCAATGTTCAATGCTAAAATTGTAAATAAATGAGGAATTATGAAAATGAATTTCCTAAGAGTCAAGGAAATATACCTCATAAAAGTCCAAGGGAGTAAGCCCAAGCTTATGTGATCAAAACTATTGAGGTTGAAGCTCCAAATAACGTGGTGGTAGGTACTTTAATCATTTCCCCAAAATTATCCAATGCTTTATTGATTTTGTATCATCATATTCATTCATATCTTACAAGTTTTTTAAGAAAATTAGATATTTTCAATTTGACTTGTTAAGGGAGTTTTCAGTCAAAACTCTTAAGGGAAGTATCGTTGTTACAAAGTTTTGTCAATCAGTTACCATTATAGAATATAAACATGCATTATTTTCTTATCTTATTCTTATACCCATGATTGAATTTTATATAATCCTCGGTATGGATTGGCTTTCGAAACATGATGTGAAAATTTATTTTAAGAGGAATGAGGTTACAATCTTTAATGATGATAAGGGATCGCTTATCATTAGAGAAGAAACATCACCATCAGATTCTT
Source organism: Viscum album (assembly GCA_963277665.1). Lineage (NCBI taxonomy): Eukaryota > Viridiplantae > Streptophyta > Magnoliopsida > Santalales > Viscaceae > Viscum > Viscum album. Next base: position 1,562,217,197 of record OY728130.1, read on the forward strand.
ATCTAGATCCAACCTTAGTAGCTATACTAAATTCAATTTTTAGGTAGGAAGGGTCTAAAATAACTATGGATGAGGAAAGGAATGTTAAAATATAGGATATACCTATTATGTAAGAATATTTTGATGTGTTTCCATATGATTTACCTAGACATCCTCTAGAATGGGAAATTGAGTTTTCCATTGACTTAATTCCTGGTTCAAGGCCCATATCGAAGTTCCATTATAGAATGGACACTGTGGAATTAGTGGAAATAAATAAATAACTAGAGGAATTGAGTAATAAAGGATTTAATCTCTATAGTGTTTCTCCATGGGGAGCCCCTTCTCTTTTTGTTAAGAAGAAAGATGGATCTATGAGGTCATGCATTGACTACAGGGAGATCAATGGTATAACAATAAAGAATATGTATCCCTAACCACGTATTGATTATTTATTTGATCAACTTCATGGAGATCAATATTTTTAAAATATTGACCTTCAATATGGATATCATCAGTTGTGCGTGAAGAAGGAATAAATTCCAAAGACATCATTTTGAACAAGTATAGGCATTACGAGTTTACAGTAATGCCTTTGGGACTGACTAATGCACCCTCTATTTTCATAAATATAATGAATAGAGTTTTCAAGGAATATATTGATGAATTTTTAGTGGTATTTATTGATGATATCTTGGTATACTCCAAAATCCATAAAGATTATGAAAATCACTTGCGCACTATTCTAAACACTCTTAGAAAAAATGAATTATATGGGATGTTTTGCAAGTTGGAATTCTACATTCAGGAATTTCTTTTCTTGTCCATATTATCTCTAAGGATGGAATCTATGTTGATTCCTCAAAGACCAAAGAAATCCAAGAATGACCATCACCGATGAATATAACCGAGGAACGAGGTTTTATTGGTTTAGCAGGTTACTATCAGTGTTTCATCCAGAAGTTTTCCTGATTGGCTAACCCATTAACCAAGATCACATGAAAAGGGGTTAAATTTGTTTGAAAAAAAGAGTGTGAATAATGTTTTGAATAATTGAAGAGAATATTAATCAATTATACAATCTTGACTCTACTATTTGGGAATGATGGGTTTGTTATTTATAGTGATTCTTCAAAGAAGGGACTTGGTTGTGTCCCTATGCAGAATGATAGAGTTATTGCCTAGGCTTCACGAGAATTTAAATTTAATGAACAAAAATACCCTACTCATGATCTTGAGTTAGCAGCTATAATCATTGCTCTAAAGATATAGAGACACTATCTCTATAGTGAAAAAGGTGAGATATATTCTAATCAAAAGAGTTTGAAGTATATTGTTTGACATAAAGAACTCAACCTGAGGCAACAGAGATGGTTCAAACTACTCATGGATTATGATTTCATGATACACTACCACATGGGGAAGGAAAAGACGGTGTTAGATGCTTTGAGAAGAAAGGATCATGGAGTTCTGAACAAGATTAGAGTTAAAAGGGATCCTATGTTCATGGATCTAGTAAAGATAGACACGCGAATAGTCATGGAAGGTGAAACATAAATACTTTTTCAAATGGTTAACAAACCATATTTACTAGAAAGGACAAAAAGTTATCAAACTGATGATGAGGAGTTTCAAAAGAAAATTGATGTTTTGAATGTGGGTAGATTGATTGACTACGTATATGAAGATGGAATTTTGAAATTTTGGGAGAGGATTTGTGTTCCCGATATACTTGATCTAAAAAGTGAATTGTTGGATGATACCCATTGATCCAATTTCTCTATACACCCTAGTAGGACCGTGATGTATAAAAAATTAAAGGAACATTTTTTTGGGACAACATGAAGTGGGAGATTACTGATTATGTGTCAAGATTGATGGTTTGTCAACAGGTGAAGGATGAAAGACAACATCCTAGAAAATTCATGCAACCTCTTCCTATATCTGAGTGGAAATGGGATGATATTACGATGGAATTTGTCATGGGGATACCAAAGTATCTTAGAAGGAATGATGCAATATGGGTCGTTTTTTATTATCTTACCAAGTCAGCACATTTTCTTGCTATAAGAGAAGATTTACCTCTTGAGAATTTAGCAAGACTATATATTAATGAAGTTGTAAGACTTGGTGTACCCCTATCGATTGTTTCTAGTAATGATTCCCATTTTACATCAAAGATTTTGGAAAAGTCTTTAGAATTACCTGGATTCTGAACATCATTTGAGCACTGCCTACCACCCCCAAACTAATGGAAAATCAGAAAAGATTATTCAAACCTTAGAAGACATGTTGAAATCTTTCTCACTTGACTTTAAAGGTTTGTGGGATCAATATTTACCTATTATAGAATTTTCCTATAATAATAGCTTCCATTCAAGTATTCAGATGGAACCATATAAAGCGTTATATGGAAAAAGATGTCGCACACCAACTTGTTGGGATGACATTGGTGAAAGAAAACTCATAGGCCTAGAACTTATTGAGGAAACAATAGAAAAGGTGAAGATTATCCAAACCCACATCAAAGCATCTCAAAGTAGGAAAAAGAGCTATGCTGATAACCGAAGGAAGGATTTGTAATTTCTAGTAGGAGATCATGTTTTCTAGAAGGTATCTCTATGGAAGGGTGTTATACGATTCAGTAAGAAGGGTAAATTGAGTCCCAGGTACATCGGACCTTTCGAAATTCTAGAACGAGTTAGAGTTTTTGTTTACCATTTGGTAATGTCGCCATGTCTCACCAAAGTTCATGATGTGTTCCACATATTAATGTTGAGAAAATACATGCCTGACCCAACACATGTACTCACCTATGAAGAAATAGAACTGGAACTCGATCTGTCTTATTATGAAGATCCTATCGTAATTCTTGATACCAAAGAACAATTGTTGAGAAACTGGATGACTCACCTGGTAAATGTTCTTTGGAGAAACCATAAAATGGAAGAGGCAACGTGGGAACCAAAGGAAATTATGATGAAGAACAACCCGAATCTTTTTATGTAGTAGTATTCTAGAATTTTTTTGATGAAATTATTTGAAGGTGAGAAGAATGTAATACCCCAAGCCTCTACGGTACGTTTATTTTTGAATAATACAATAGCTTGTGCTGTACGCAACTTTGAGTTCTAGCACAACATGACCAATCAAACTAGCCATTTAAAAAGCAGTTGTGAATAGTAATACCCACTTTTTAAAATTTTTTAAATTTCATTTTTCAAAATGGACTTCATTTTTGTATTTATAATATTAAAATTAGCTTAAGATAAATTTTTGTTATTTTTCTGAAAACATTCAATTTTTGATGAATAGTGGAAAACACTGTGTTATTGTTTAAAATTTTTTTTTTAAATAATTATTTTCAAATTTAAATTTATTTTAAAGTCAAAATAGATAAATAATACGTATATTAATCCAATGTAATTCATTGGAGTCATTTTATAATAAGATTAGAAAAATAAAATTTTATTAATCTTTTTAACTTATTTTACCCACTTTCAAGGAACATTTTCAAATATATATAAAACATAATTTTACCACTTTTGTGAATTGAATTTCAAAAATAAATAAGATATGGTTGACATCAGGAAGTAAAATTTTGTTCAATAGGAGGAAAGTATTTTTTGGTGAATAATAACTTTTGAAATTTATTTATCATAGTTAGTAGTAAATTGGGTAATTTAAGGTAAAATTAATGTTATAATTATGCCAAAAAATCAAATAATTCTATTGGATAAGTGTTTTTACATAAAAATAAACCTTAGGACAAAAACAATATCCTTTTTGATCCATTGGGATTAGATTAGGACATTTATAATATTTTATTTAAAGAATAGTTAAAAGTGTTAAATTCAAATATTAAGAACTAAACTATTTTTAATACAGGGTTATACTTAAGATAAATTCTACTATAAATATTAATTATAGAGATAAAAATATTTACTACATCATAGTAGTTTATTTATAATTTTTATACATTAAATAATTAAATTTATTTATGACACAATGACGATGCAGTAATTACCTTATTAATGAAAGATTAAAATAACTGATATTATAAATATTAAAATAATTTTAAATTGAAACTTTTGGTGCCATACAAGAATTTTATAGGTGAATATGAAATGTTAGGGTTGATTCAATGTATTTTTTATATGTAATAAAGTTGTTTTGACTTTTACAAAAACCAAATAGTAAATAATGTAAAAATTGACATAAATGCGTTTTTAAAACAAATAATATTTTATTAAATGATATAATATCCTAAAAATCCAATATTCATCCAAAGTATATATATAAAGATATATATGTCATTAATTAACCACTTTAGGTTCTCTTGGAATTTTATAATAAGTTTATTAACCGTGTAATATAAAAATACAAGAAGACATAGTAAATGTTAAACTATTTAACTAAGAGTTGAATCTAAAAGATATGGTTAATATGGTAACCAAAAATTGTCTAAAACCTATTGGTTGAGAATATTTCTACCCATACACACCTTATAATTGAAATAAATTCATTTTGATCTATTATAAACCAAAAATAATTTTATAATAAATTAATATTTCAAGATCTTCCTAAAGTGCCCCTCACTACTCTTATAAAAGGGTACTTCCCCTTATCTTAAATTCACGCCTGAAAAGCCATTTGGCTCAGTCAAAACCTACTAAAATCTCATAACAACTACCCTAAGTTCAACCTAGAGGCCGTAATTTTATCATAAAGACAACCTAAATATCCATTTAGTTTAAATCAAAAGGAAGCACCTGAAGAAGAGGTAATTATTTCATCACCTCTTTCAACAATATTTTCTTCTTCCAATTCCTATTTCTTTGTTGTTTCCATACCAAAATTATAAATCCAGTACCTTATACATAATGTGATGTTATTATAAATATGGTATAACCATATTAATTATTATATCTATCCTATGAATGACAAAGTCACCCTACGTGTGTACGTATGGCTTACCGTCTCCACGTCGTAGTGTAGTTTGTTATTCAACACTTAATTATTTGGATGGGTATAATAATGATGTATTATTGATGTAAATAATAAATATAACATGTAAATGATTCTTTATATATAATATACCATCCAATCACAGATGATTTCACCATCAATATAATGATATTTTTGCTCGTGCGTACGTACGACTTACCATCTCAACGACGCGATAAGATTTCATTCCTCATCATAACCATTCAAGAATAATTTTCATTTTATGATTAAAAAATAATGTTTATGAATTTAATATAAGTATGGATATGAATCAAATACATCCTATCTATAAAAAACATGACTTAAGTAATAAAATGTATGAAATAAAACGAATCGGTTAACACCCAAAACAATGATACTACTGAAATATTATTAATAAAGCAATATTAAAGGATCATATATGATATCATATTTATGTATGTGTTTATTGTATAATTTAATAAAAATTATTTAACTATAATATATGAGGTTAATGTACCCTCAACTAAGGAAAAGTACAAGGTAAGGGTTAATTTTACTATCTCTTTATTATCCAAGGTTGTTTATATGTAAGTGTCTACTGGGACCTCTTTATCATCCACATATGTGTTTCTTAATAATGTTTTTAAATTTTTTTTACTATTTCCTAGACTATGAGTTAAATTAATTTATACCCTTGTATAAATTTTAGAAATTTCTTTGAGAGGAATCCTTCCATCATTTTCCAAATAAGGTACTTTGTGACCTTTTTGATAAATTAAGGAAAGAATATTTTTTTAACTTATACGGTGGGTACAACCATTTTCCGCCATTATAAAACCTTTGAAGCTTCACTTAAGAGATTATAAAAACATTTTAAAAATTAAAATTTTCTTTATATTTAAATGATTTCAAAGTAGAAAGAGATATTTCACTCAAATAGTTTTTGGATTGATTTAATCTATGTCAACATCCTTTGTTGGATTTTACACTTGTTTGAAGTTGACTCATTATGATAAAATCTTCCACATTGTATTGAAGGTTTTGTGATATGTTTGGTTGTGGATGTGCTATTTTTATACCATTCATGGTTTATGGTTAAAGTATTAACATTTAATATAATATTTTTAATACGAATATTTATGTTATGTTTTAACCTTTTCATATGAGCAATGCATTGGACGTAGTAAGTGACGGGTGATGCCCGCTATAGCCCCTCGATGCCTCAGTAGGTCTCATGAGACAAACTACTGTCTTAGAACAAGTCCTTGAAAAAATTTATATTCAGGGTCTTGGCCTGAGGCCATGACTTTATGGTTAAGATGTCCAACATTATGCAATCCATCATTATGAGATTAGATATTGATATTACATGTGATTATTTGACTAGTAGAATATCCATGTGAATAAGTCAATGTAATTATTTGATCTACCTTTTCCATATTATTTTTAAGTTTATGATTAAAAGGCTTGTGTTTTATTTCTACACATTGTCTTAAATGTTTATGCTTATTTATGTTATTTTTTGCTATATTGTTATCCTTTCTGAGCATCTGAGCTCACCCCTTTGATATGTTTTATTTTTCCCAAGATCTGAAGAATTATATTATAATTGACCTATAGGGACAGGGTAAGGGATATGAGTGTCTTAAAAGAAGACACACTGTTGATTTTTCATTTCATAATTTAATTTAAAACTTATGTATGTATCTAGTACTTCTAAGGATACTAAACTAATCAGTCTTTAAAGACTTGATCTCTTGTGATCATTCCAATGTTATGAAATAATGCACCGACTCTGGGTAACCGGGGTCAGGGCGTTACAAAGCACATGGTAGAAGATATTGGATCCTGAAATAGAGGTTTTTTGAGAAAATCTTGTCCATGTTTTTATTTATCATTAAATGAAAAGTGAAGGTTTTCCTAAACTCACATTAATTTATTCACATCATGGAGATAATAGTAATAAAAGGTAGATCAATTGGTAATCTTATAATATTTCCATATTTTGTGAAGCCTGTCCAAAAATGTTTTGATATAACAATGTAATTGATAACAGTATACCAACTAAATTAAAAAATAGATATCGTATAATTTATTATAGAATGGGAGACCATTATGTCCTAACCTAAGGGTTTTTATGGGAACCATTTATAAAGTTATTTTTAGCTTCAAATTAAATTAAATTTAATACAAGATGCATATCAGGTAATTATCATATAACTACTGAGGATATTAACATTCCATAATATAGAAATGTATTAATCATACCAACTATATTTCTATATGTAAATTACATATATTTTTATATATCTGTAGTAATAACGACTTCAATTGATTCTTGGTTATAAATTCACAAGTTGGCATAGGAACACTGAAGTCCACATGTTTTAGTTCGATAAATTATTCTTCAGGAACACACTATATAAAAATTATAATACCATAATGCAGGGTTTATATTCACCTTTATTAGTGATATATTATTCAATAAGAATAATTAATCCTCCAGGGATAAGTAAGTTTCAACTAACTCTGATTGAAATGTTCATACAAATTCAAAGATTAATTAAATGTACCAAAAATCATTCTATATTTTTGTAGTTGAGGTAATGTCATTTATGGGTATTAAATAGGATCTATAAATGGATGGTACAAGAATGGTACTTATAATGTGGAAACTTAAGCAGAAAATACATTCATATAATATCATTTTATCTAAATATTTATGTATCTCAAAATAATTTTTACCCCAAAATCTAAAGGTTTAGTGTATTTCCTGACAAGATAAAAAATCAACTTATTCATAAATAATCTTCAATATATTCCATAAATAATATTCCTATGTGGTTCCATTCAAGACTTATCATAACATTTCTCTATAACTTGGGTAAATAGATGCTTAAGTAAGGGTGAGATCATATGCTTAATAAGGGTAAAAAAGTGATATAATTGGTGAACATCATAAGTTATCATGAAATGAGAATAAGGGAATGAGAAAATAATCAGGGTAAAAGATCATAACATAAAAACATCATACCCAATAATTCATAAATGAAAAACCTTAGTCATGATATAGAAATTTGGTATATCATAAGTTAATAATACTAAGTGTGTGGTAACATGAGAAAAATCAGGATCTATGAGAGCATAACTTCGGAATGATAATTTTACATAATTGTGCGACACAACAAAAAGTATAAAAAATTATTTCATTTTTCAAGGTTCACTATTAATATGATTATCATTTAGCGTAAAAATTTTCATCACAGATTAGGTTCACACTAAATTCCCATAATCATAGTGGATAGAGTCCCATAGTGGATTGGGTTCACTACCCATTCCATTTTATATTATCTCATGAGATATAAATATTTATCTAATGCATTGAAAAGATACATAATTCTAGTACCACACATATTATAATAAAAACCATATATTTGTGTGCATCAATAAGAAATAAACCTCAAAATTACAATATTTCTTAATTAAACTATGAAAAGAAACATTTTTCATGACAAATTCAACAAAACATAATCATAAACCATCCAAAGAAAGAAGGTGGATAATATCATTAGATCATATCCATATTGAAGTGCAAAAATTATTAAAATTTTTAGACATATTTTAAAACTACCTTGATAAAAGCATCATAAATATTCGTTGAAAACATGAAGAAATATACTTTACTATTGGTAACTTTTAAATATTAACAATTAACAAAATAAGAATAGTGTTTCTTATAAATACCATGTATAAATTAATCTTTATAATGATAAATTTTCATGATATAGGGAAAACATTTTCAAGTGTTAAATGTTAAATAAAATCCCCTTTTCACTTTTGGATGGAAAGTCAAAAATGACTCATACGAAAAACATTGATAAGATTCATATTTAATTTTTTTAAATAAATTTAAATAAAGTAAAAAATTTATTTAAAATATAATTTATGGTTGTTTTTTTAAATAATATAAATAACTAGGACATGGATGAAAATAATTTGGTAAAATACCTCAAAACGTTTAAAGTAAATGATTTAAAGAAATACTGTAAAATATTCAAAATCAAAACCCCATTAAAATAAAAAACTTAGTTTATAACTTTAAATAACATTAATAAAGAGATAATCATGGTATAATATCTCAAATGTAATGTATATACACCTTATAAGGTAATATAGAAGCATAGTAGTGATCATGTCCCTAAATATGAAAATTGATATATAGGAAACCTTTTCCTCAAGTTTTGACTTTCTTGGTGTACGCATCTAAACTTATGAATTACTAATTTTTTTATAAAATATTTTGTTGGGAACATTTTTATTTATATTTAATTTTTTACATTCCATTTGGAATCATATGTTATTAATTTATTATTTAGTTTTTTCTCTCCTTGTACACCTAGGGTTATAGAGTTAATTCTTCCAAAACTTCTTCGGTATGCTGACTGCAGTCAAAGAAGCAATAAAGTAGTTTAATCATTTAAAAAATTTCAATACTAAAGAAATTCATGTGTTTGATATAGTTCATTATTAAAATATTCATTCCATGATTATTATTTTGATGTTCTTGAGAAAATTCAATTTAAAAAAAACAATTTTCAGTGTTTATTGAATTAACAAATGAAGTGAATTAATTAGTAAATATACTTTTGAATAAAACCAATCAATAATTATGAACATATATTAAATAAATATTTATTAAAAATTATTACCATTATATAACATTCCTATATCATTCATGACATAAACATTATAACAATGTTCTAGTGGGTGGTCAAACCAACCAAAACAATAACACACTATAACAGTTGAATGAGTAAGAACATGTTATTGTATATTGATAATATCACTTTTTTAGAAGCTTTATAATTTTCTAAATATCATATTTATTCATTTAATTAATTTTTATAACCATACATGTACTAAGGTAATGAAAAATAAAATTCATTGTCCATGGAGGCGGTAGTCTACACGTATACAAGTTCAATTTTCATTTTTTAATGATTGGAAGGGAAAGAAAGTAGATTATTATTTTTATTTATATAATCATAATTATATAAAATATTTCACATGAATTTATCAAATCCATATTTATAAGTATCTATGTGTGGAGGTGATGAAAAATAAAATATGTCTTCCATAGAGGTGGTAGTTCGCCCATACACAAGAGCGAAATTTTAGTTTTCCATTAGATGTAATGGAAGTAGATAATGGTTATTAAAAAAATATAATAAGATTTTTTAATAATTTTTAAATTGATGTCATTATATTTTTCTGATTGTGGTGAACTAAGAATGAAACTTGAAAGAAATCAGTCAATACATTTGATTTATCCTTGGATATACTCTTTTTGGTCACACCTTAAGCCTTATTGAATTGGTATTTTGTGAAGAAAAAAACATATAGGTTTAAGGAAAGATTGTTGGGATTGGTTTTTGGTAGAGTTTGGTTAATATAATGTGCTCAAAGTTTTCGGATAAGTAAGTTGGCGAAGGGATCCCTTTATAAGTGAGAGGGATGCCATTATTGTAAATACTTGATTTCTTAATATATAATAAATGTTATACTCAAGTAAATTGGAATATAATAATTTAAATTTATATGATAATATAATTTTGTTCAATAAAACACTCAATAAATCAAATTTTTCTAGTTTTTATGATAATTGTGGCCTTACCCTTGAGTATAACCCACTTTTCAACATTTTTAACATTTATTGTGGTCAAAAGCTTTTACCATAATAACTTATATTTATTACCATAAATAAAATTTTAATTACTAAAAAGTTTGAAAATTATGATAAAAAATATAATTTTTTATATGATTCAATTTCTAAAGGTGATAAAAATAGAATTTAATCTTAGTGCACATGATGTGTAAAAACTACTTTTAGAGAAAATGTATCTTTAATCTTAAAAATTAATTATTTCCCATTCATTACATATTAAAAACAATTAGATTATTTATAATATAATTTCTTGAATAAATTATCATTAATTGTAATTAAAATAATCCCTCAATAGTGATTAATTTAATTTATTAAAATCAAAATACCTTACAATCATAAAAACGTGTTTAAAAAAATATATCTATTTACCATCAAATGATTTTGTCATCATTTAAAACCAATTTATAATTAATTTATTAATTATTATTCATTTGTTTACATTTAAAAACAATAGATGGAAATATATTTAATAATAAAAAAAGTGAAATTTATCTTATAAGTAAACACTTAAACAGTGTTTTTAAACAAAATATTTATATTTACCCAAGAATTATTTGATGAGTTATCCGTTAACTGATTAATCATTTAATTAATTTTAAAAATAAATCCTTGAATTTATATCAATATATCTTATTAATATCATTCATTAAAATTAGTAAATTTATCAAAAGCATATAATTCATTGAATACAATTTCTTTACAATCAATAGTTTTTCGTAAGTGAATTAGAATGATTTTAATTATAAGAAATCATTTATTTTTATTATTATGATTTGTTTTAATTTTTTTTTTATTATTTTCATTTTATATTATAATAAGGCATTATTCTTTTTATTCTGGTTTTGTTTGAATCATTTTCTACCAAATGTGATAATTTTATTTAAAATTAAATCCATACTATAATTATGGGGTGTAATTTTATTCCCCCTTAAAATAATTCCATCCTATAAATTATATTACTCTAATAAAAAGAAATAAGGATACTTATACCTCCTAAAATACCCAGGTTACCCCAAATATTCCTTAAACTTATGATTCCACCATAAAACATTAACCATGGGGGTGGTCTTGTTCCACAATACATTCTCTATATGATCTAATATGTCCATCCATTTTTAATTATAAAAGAGACAATTTTATAATTTTACACATTTTGAATTTAGTAAATGTGACTGATATGGTTTATACTTCCTCAAAAGTGATATGTGAAATAAATCATATAACTTATATAGGTTTTTTGGAAAACACCAAATGATAATCTATAGTTATTACACAATCAATAATCTCAAAGGGAATAATATATCTAGGGATTAGTTTCCCGTACATTCCAAACGCTATAACCCTCTTCCAAGGTGATATATAAAGGAACACTTAGTCACCCATTTAAAATTCCAAATCTCACTGATGGTTATAAACATAAATATTTTTTTAACTTTTAGAAGCTTTAATATTTTTGTTTATGTTGGACCATAGAACACATTGAGAGGGGTGAGGTGAACCAGGGTGTTGAATTTTTTCCTTTTAATGTAACTGATCTTGTTCCCATGTTGGTAGGAACTTGTAAAAGTTTTCTGATTGAATTGTGCAGTTATTAAACAATCATATACAAAGAAAAAAACAGTAGTTTTACATGGTTCACCACTAAGGGCTAGTCTATGGAGCATACACTGATAGTGTTTCGGTCAAACATAAATCCAATAAGATTTACTAGTTATTGTGGAGTATAGAAGATCATATATAATTACTCTATACTAGGAACAGTCCCATTACAAGAATTTTAGGGATAACACACTACCTCCTCTAGAACACTTCCATTGAATCCCTCCAATTAATTTCCTTAGGTGAAGTCTTACTCAATTTAATGACTTGAATAATGCCATAGTATATTGGGAATTTAAGTCTTTGTCCCTAATTATCATGAAAATCTTCTTTCACCATAGTCCTGATTTAATGCACTTGAATACACTATTCACTTAAACCATATGTTCAACATTATGATTCATGAAGCTACCAGGCTTTGAAAAACACCATTTATGTTTCAAATAAATTCCATCCCTCATGAACCCACACACATTCATGAAGCTCCCAACCTTTGAGAGGTTCAAAACCTTCACAAAGTAAACTGCCTTAATTATTTTTATTGCCTTCACATAACAATTAGTCATCGTGAAACTCATAGTCTTCACAAAGAACCCTTTTATGAAAATCCTTTTCAGAATTCAAGACCAAACTAGTATTTTCACAATTCTCAAAATCACAATGAATTCATGATTCGAGAATCTCCAAGTATTAATGATTTTTTAAAAATTACACCTTTTCTATAATTATATTCATGTCAAATTAAATGAGTGGTGCCGCCTATTTATATACTCAGTGCTTTGAAAGACTCCAAGATATGAGTGGAATTTTAAAAAACCTTTAGATTCGTGTTTTCAAAGCTCCATATCTTCACGAATCACCAATCAAATTTAACCCATTCATGAAGCTTCACATAGTCATTTATATTTACCATCATCCCATCATTAATTAACAAAACGTCTCATAGTTATAAAAAACACTGCCATTCCATCAGACCTTCGCAACGCTCCTCACCTTTGTGGTGATCAACCTCCAAGAAAACCAGAATTCATGAAACTCATGCCTATACCATATTTTAGAATATTTAATCCTGGAAATCCATCATTATGGAAGCTCGATTCTTAAATCCTAATTTGGAGCACCAAAAATTTCATAAACTCTAGGAAATAACACCACTTTCAACATTGAAGCCATATACACTATAAGATCATGTTATAAACCAGCCCAGATATCTTGGTACCCTGATAACCAAGACGATCCTGACATAGCCTAAAAGGAATTCCTAATCACCATGAGTTGGAAAAAAGCACCTGGAATAAAACAATTTGAAAGTGGGAATGAATTTTCCACAAACACAACTGAAGCAAGATAAACAAGTTGGTATGCATACAATAAGAACATTACAGGGAGAACTATACCATAATTGAAATATTTATAAACAATTGTAAGTAAAACCACAAGGTATCAGAAAATAGGATAAATACTCATGTCCCAAAAGACACAACTCTCTAATCCCATAGATGAGTAAGAAGAAATACCTCAAAATGTCTCTTTACCCTAGCTGGAATCTGGAAGAAGATAATCCGCAAACACCCAAAAGCACAGGTAGGGTGTGAGATAAAATCTTAGTAGGGTCTCAATGAGGATTCCATAATAATATCCCATATTTAATTAACCAAATAATTAGTTCAATTTTAAATAAATAGGCATGTCATTTCAAAAGAATATTTTTAAAAAATAATTCTCTACATTTAAAATGATGGAAATACTTTAAACAAATGGATTAATAAACATTTTATATAACATTTTTTATAAAAATTCATAATGTGTATGTAAAATAGTTTACAACAAAAATTGAATTTATTTCAAATATAAAAAAATGGGTAACATTTTTATATTTCAAGGGCTATGATATGTTTAGGTTATGGGATCCTCACACACTTATATAATGAAAATTTAAATGTGTGAAATCTTCCTGCTGACACTAGTAAATTAGAGTAACCAATATCCTACTGAGGATATGATCTACCAATATGCTAATGTTAGAGTTTTAAATAATCCATCCATTGCTAGAGAAATTCCAACCTGGCGTGTTTTTACTAAATAACTCACTATCTACCTTTGATTTTATGTTCTATAATAACAATCAAAAATGGGAAATATATTTCAAAACTGTTCAAAACACAATTACACCCATTTACCATTTCAATTTTCCAATTTCCATTTAAAAACCAATCCATTGGTTTTTAATCAAATCATTCATTTTCTAAGATAAAACCACTGAGTTTCTATCAAAACAATTTTAAACACATTTTCTCAAATAATAATTTGAAATTTATTTCACAATTCAATTTCATAATTAAATTTAAAAAAATTAAAAACTACAATTTAATTTCCACAATTTTCCATCAAAAAATATCAAACCCCAATTCAATGTAATTGGGGGTTTTCTTTAATTTTGTTCCAAATATGATTCAAATACCCAATTCAATAGAATTGTATTTTTAATAAACCAGTGGAGAGAAATTACATTTGAAAAAAAAATTAATTTAAATCAAGAAATTTAGGGTTAATCAAATTGGCCATCATAAATAGACCCACCAACCTTGGGATCATGGGATCACAGAACACAAATCCCTAAATGAGAAACCCCAATGAAGAACATCAAGAATTAAGACTTGAGAATCAAAAATATATGAAAGTTACAAAATAAAAAGGATTTGATTCTCCTACATCATGAAGATCTATTAAACCCTAGGGAGGAGAGAGAGGAGAGAAAGGGAGATAAATAATTGGAGAACAAAACTTACCGAGAAAGGACCAAATAGAGATAACCTAGCTTCAATCCAACTTGGAAGGTGTTTTTAGGATCCAAAATCTATCCCTGAGAGATCTATAGACCTAGAGAGACGTTATAGGCTAATTTAGGCTTTATTATGAGTGAAAATTGGGGTTGATATTTTTTTTCTCTAATTTTTGAGTTAATTAAAAGCCGCACACATGGTCAGATAAGAATGAATACATGGTTATAAAAACCATTCACCCTAATCATGTGTCCCATTGTATAGGGTTTCACATTTTCTTCTTGGTGGTAACATAGTTTTTAAATCAATGAACTAACCATGAAAACCCTCACTATATGGGTTTCATGGTTTGCACTAGTAGGGCATAGAGTTTGGGAAAACCGTGCACCAACCATGTACAACCCAAAATCCATTTATAATATTGAAAATTTCACCCAAAGCACCCCTAAATGAAACCTAACCAAATAATAATCAAAAGAGGGGTCAAATAATATATGAAAATAGTAATAGGTTGTTTTAAAATCCCCACCATAGAAATATTTTGTCACCAAAGATCCTGTTAAGAAGCTTCAAAGTCAAAAATATGAGGTCATTAATCTCTCATAATTGCCTCCATCTCCCACATCTCATGGGTATAAAAACTATGATTCCATAACACTTAAACCAAAGGTATCATCCTAAAATAAAGTACTTTTGTTTTAGAATCAACTATTTGGACTAGATGCTCATTCACATATAAATCAGGTTCAACATCAAGATCACTCTAGATCAGAACATGAGATGGATCAAAAATATACTTCCATTGTTGCAATACATGGAACCCATAATGTGTCAGCATTAACTATGGTGGAAGTTCTAAAGGATTAGCCAGTTTACACACCTGCTCGAAAACCTCAAAAGGTCCCACAAAATGGGATAAAGTTTCCCTTTTCTCCTAAGATGTCGATGACCCAACCAAGGTTAAACTTTCAAGAACACCTGATCACCAATTGAAAACTCCAACGATCTACAATGACAATCAACATAATACTGATACTAGCTCTATGCCATCAACATTCTATAAACAATAAAATGAATATTTTTTGCTGTATCTTGAACTATGCTTGGTCCAACCAAGGAACTTTCATTGATCTGAGACCCAAAAAATTGGGATTTACAATGCCTACCATACAAGGCCTCAAAAGGAGCCATAATGATTATCGAGTAGTAACTATTAGTATAAGAAAACTCAACCAGAACTAAATGGTCATCCCAAGATCCATCATAATCAAGAACACGGGTGCACATCATATCCTCAAGAATCTGTATAGTTATTTTTAACTGGCCATCTAACTACAGATGGTATACAGTACTCAGATGGAATCTTAGATCCCAGTGCACCTTGGAGGACACTCAAAAAGTGAAAATTAATCCATGGATCACTATCAAAGACTATAGTATATGGAACTTTATGAAAATGAATAATCACTTTTATATAGAAATTTTGAAACTATTCAACTTTGGTTGTATCACGAATGTGTATAAAGTGATCATATTTATTTAGCCTATAAATCACGACCCATATTGATTTTTTTTCATATGGGTACATGGAAACCCAACAAGAAGGTCTACAGAGATCTATTCCCACTTCAAGTAGGAACTTTATGTGGATCAAGCAATATAAAAGGGCTCTGGGATTGGCCATGACCAGTTCTAAATTATAACAAAGAGAGACAAAATCAAAAATTCCCAATCACATACCAGTTAACCAGAATAGTTTCTGCATGTCATAGAACATATTCTTGGTTCCTAGGTGAACTACCCACGGGGAGTTACAGAAATACCCCATCACAATTTTCCGGACTAAAAATGGTACATCAAAACAATTTCAATAACATATAATGCCCTCTGAGTCTAATGACCACTCAAAAATAGTATCCCCACTATAAAGAGAGTCTCTAACACTGTAGAACTCATCATCAAGTTCATTTTTCAGAAGAATAAAATTGAGAAGAGCAGAGGTCAATGAAACACTACACAAGAAAACCTTGGACCCTAATTCCAAAACTCTAATATGTTCTACTCTTCCAATGATTCCTTCACATGTTGGGTTAAAATTTTTCTTCTCAAGGCATCATTGATTACATTCCCTTTCCTTAGGGTATAGGTGATGTAAAAGTTAAAATATTATAGCTATTACACCCAATACCACTGTCGGAGATTAACATATTTTTAAGCGAAGATATAACTCAAGATTTTGGTTTCATAACACATGGTAAATATTTCTCTAAAGAGGTAGTGCCACCAAATCTTAAGTGCATGAATCACAACTGTGAGATCAAGGTCATGTGTTGGGTAATTCTTCTTGTGTGGCCAAAGCTAACGTGAGCCATACATAATGAAATGATCACACTACATTAGAACACAACCCAAACTTGAACCTGATGCATCCGATAAGACCATGTTTCCCTACCCATCCTCTGGATGAGTGAAAAATAATGCATTAGTCAAATTATTTTTTAGCTCAAAAAATAATTCTGACATTTCTCAACCCCTGAAAACTTTACTCCCTTATGAGTTAGAGTAGTCATCAGAGAATCCAGCATAGGAAATTCCTTTCAAAAAAGATGATAATACTGAGCTAATCTTAAGAATATTCAAATCTTGAAAACATTTCATGGTTGTTCCCATGTCAAAATAGCTTTCACCTATTCAAGATCAACTAAAATTACATGTTCAACAAACACATGTCCCAAATAAATTCACTTCATGAATCCATAAATCACATTTTGATAGCTTGGTATAGAGTAAAGGATTTCTCAAAAAAAATCTAGAACTAATCTTAGATGACCCACCTGATCATCCATGGACTTAAAGTAAATATGGAAATCATCCAAAAAGAATACCCCAAAATTATCCAGATTCTCTTAGAGGATCCTATTCATTAAATACATAAAAACTAAAGGAACATTAGTTAGAACAAATTGAATGAAAAGGTACTCATAATTGTCATACCTACTCCAAGAGGAGCTTTTTTGAATGTTAGTTTGTTTTATTCTCAACTGATGGTAACTAGATCAAAGTTCAATCTTTGATAACCACTTTTCACTTTCAACTGATCAAAAAAAGAAAAAATCAATCCATGGAAACATATATTTGTTCATTACCATAACTCAATTTATTTTTTACTAATCCACACAATGTTGAAGTAACCCATCAAAATTATTCTCAAAGATAACTAGAACTACCCAAGGTGACATACTCGAGTGTATAAATTATTTCTCAAAAATATCATCCAACTGAGTCTATAGATATTTCATTTCAGTTGGTTCTATGTGGAAATAAGGAATAGACACTAGTTTAGTACCAAGTACTAAATAAATAGAGAATTCTACCTCTCTTACCGATGGAAAACCAAATAATCCATAAGAAAAAACTTTGGAAAACTTGATGATAGCTAGAGATATACCATCGCTCAAATATTCTCACTCCACATCAAAAGTAAACACTGATTTCAATTTCCCCAACCTTGGATAAGAAGTTATGGATCTACTCGAACTTAGGTCCAATTTTCCTTCAAATATATGGAACAACTCATTGGGTAGGTAGATCAATTGAAGATAACAATCATTCAATGATTTATTGAAAATGAACCAATCCATTTAGAAAATTATGTTAAGAGGTTTCATTTCAAGGAAATGAAAATCCCAATTAATATCAACATATGATAAAGAGAATACACAATAATTACAATAGAGATCATGCACTCCCTTTGTTCCATGGGGAATATTAATATCAATCACATAAAATATAAAATATATAGGAAGATTTTGAAGATTTAAAATATGATTTGAAATAATTTAAAGAGATGCGTTAGTGTCAAATAAAGCTATAAGTAATGAAAAAACTATAGTGATGGTACCTCTAACAGTCGCTGATCCCGTATATGCTTCCCCTCATGACTCCTCCATGACATGAAGAAGCTTTTTTTGATGACTTCGATGAAACCCCTATGTTCAGGAAGAATTTGATTGCACTAATGTTTCGTTAGGTGCTAATGATCTTGTGCTACTACACAAAGTCAAATAGATACGGAATAAGTTCTTCTAGTGACCTGAGCATCCACAGAAACCACATGCCTTGGGAACCTTAGTGCAAACCCTCTTTGAGTTCCTTGAATTACCACACTTGTAGAAAATCAAAGGGCCTCTTCTAAGAACTGAAAGTGGTATAGAAGGACCCTATTATAGAGAACCTCAATGATAATCATCATGCCTCTTCTACCCTTTAGATGAATTCACACCACTATTGGGAGAAAAATAATCTCCCAACAACCCGGAATTACCAACTAGGTTCATTTTGACCATCAAATATATATACAATACATCAAAATAAGAAGGAATATCCATCAATAAAACATAAGAATGAATGTTAGATCAAATTCACATATCAAACCATTTATTCTTCATCTTTTTATTTGATACAATCATAGATGAAAACTTCACTAGCTAAGAAAAATGGTTGGCATATTCAGTCACAGCCTTGTCTCCCTTCTCAAGTTTGAAATAATCCATAGCCTTATCCAACACAATCAAATATTGATTGAAATGGTTAGTCAAATGATCTTTAATTTTTTTAAACACTAATATTTTTGATTATTTTCCCTCACCATTGTGTTCCACCATCTCTTATTAGGTCCCTCCAACATGAAGGTTGAATACTTCACCATGATTTGATTAGGTGCCTCCAAGAACTCAAAAAAAGATCAATCCTACTCAAAAAATTCCAAAAAAATTAAGAATCATAAAAGCATTTTAACACTGGTGGATTTTGGTGAAGGAAAACCTGAGCAAGATTCCTTAAAACATCCCTCTGAGGTTCGACAGCTGGATCCAAAATAGGAACTGGTGGTGGTGTCTGTCCCATAGCTTGGATAGTACGCACAGTCTCCTCAACTAGACTTGGGTCCATGAGAAGATTTTCTCTATGTGGTTCATTATAAACTTCCTATTACATATTATTCTTATGTATTCTAAGACGAATGATTCTATACAACATCATCATAAAACATTGAAGACATCGTATTAAAACTAAAATAGTGAAAAAAGGGAAATTAATCCCACCAAATTAGAACACAAGATTTTGATTTGAATCTACCTAAATCAAGAGAAGGGAATATACTAGAAATATTCCTTAGGAAGTCTTTTCCAAGACCACCCTTGGTGACTTAAGGCTCATTGTGGTGACATATGGCTAGACACTCAATCACAACTACCTCCTATGTCCCAACATGAGTACACAACTACATAGTGACATCAAGGAAACATCCTTAACCTTCAACTTTGATACCACTTTGTAATGAACCAACCTGGATACGTGGGTACCCTGATAACTAGGACAATCCTAACATATTCCAAAGAGAGTTTACAATCCCCATGAGATGGTAATAAGAACCTAGAATCATATGTTATGAAAGTGGGAACAAATTTTCCACAAAAATGATGGAAACAAGGTAATCAAGTTAGTATTCATAGAAAAAAACTTCTGAGGGAAAATTGTACTATAAGTAAAGTAGGTATAAATAACCAAAATTACAAATGTAAGGTACAAAAAATTCTGATAAGTACCCAAGTCCCAATAGACACAATTCTCCATGCCCAAGGATCAGCAATAAGAACATCGTCTAAGTGACTCTTTACCCTTAATCAAACCTGGAATAAGATAATCTACATACACCCGAAGGCATAGGTAGGGTGTGAGATAAAATCCTAGTAGGGTATCACCAAGGATTATATAATAATATACCATAATTAATTAACCAAATAATCATTTCAATTTTAAATAAAAAGTCATAGAATTTATAAAGAATATTTAAAAGAAATCATGATCTACATTTCAAATGATTTAAATAATTTAAAAAATGGATGAATAATTTTTTTTATATAAAATAGTTTATATAAGTTCATAAGGAATGTGTAAAATAGTTTAAAAGAAACAATATAATTTATTTCAAATAAAAATAAACAAAGAACACAGTTTTCTTCTAATAGGTATGACTATTCCAGGTTATAGGATCATCACACACTTATATAATAAAAAAAGAAATGTGTACATACATGCCTTTGACACTAGTCAAAGTTGACTGACCAACGTACTACTAAGGATATGATTTTACAATATTTTTATATTAGAGTTGTAAAGTGTGAATCTATTTCTATGGAAATTTCAACCTAGTGTGTTTCTCCCAAATAACTCACTATCTAACTTGAATTTCATGTAATTTAATAATAATCAATAATGGGAAATTTATTTCAAAACCTTTCAAAATACAATTAAACTCAATTACCATTTCAATATTCCAGTATCCATTTAAAAACCAATATATGGGTTTTTAATCAAATTATGCCTTTTCCAAGATAAAACCACTAGGTTTCTATCAGAACCAATTTTAATCCATTTTATCAAATCAGAATTTGAAATCAATTTCCCAACTCAATTTCCACAATTTAAATCCCAAAATCTAAATTCCAAAATTTTCCATCAAATACAATTCACACCCAAAGTCAATGGAATTGGGGGGAGGGGGTTCCCCAATTTTGTTCCAAATCCAATTCAAATCCCCAATTAAATGGAATTGGGTTTTTAATAAACCAATTAATTTATATTACATTTAAATTATACAATTTAATTTAAATCAATCAATTTAAAGTTAATAAAATTAGTCATCCTAAATGGAACCACCTATATTGGGATCACCAGATCACAAAACAAAAAGCCCTAAGAGGGAAAACCCAATGAATAATGTAGACAACAATGATCCGAGATTCAAACCTAGAATAAATATCCTTAACAACTAGGATTAGATACTCCAAAAACATGAAGATATATTAAACCCTGTGATTGAGAGAGGAGAGAGTAGGAGATAGAGAACTAGAAGAGGAAACTTACTTGGAAAGAACTAAATAGAGATCACCTAGCTTTTATCATCCTTGGAAGGGGTTAGGAGGAGCCAAAATCGATCCATGAGAGATCCAAATACATAAATGACATTATAGATCAAATTAGGCCTAATTTGGGGTCAAAATTGGTGTTTAGAGAATTCTTTAACATTTTTTAGATTAATTAAAATCCATAAGCTTGTTCAGTTGGGCAGGGCCACACAATTAGACAAACTGTGCACCCTAACTGTGTTCCCCCTACTATAGGGTTGCACTATTAATACTTAGTGGATGAACACATTGTTAAACCATGAACCAATAACTAAAACCCTATATATATGGGTTTACATGGTATTCACTCTAACGATTAATGGTTTAGGAAAATAATACACCAAATCTTCACCATGAAAAATCCCTTTAAGTTTTTTTAAAATTTCTCTTCAAGCACAACTAAATGAAGAGCAACAAAATCATAATAAAAAGTTGGGTTTAGCAATACCTGAAAACATTAATAGGATGTTACATATCAATTTCCTTGAAAAATCCCTGATGAAACCTAGTATGAATTGAAAATAAACAAAAAAATACACTTGATTTCCGTCTTTGAAAGTCCATGGTTCTAATAATCTCCCCTTTGGGTTTGTTAGAAATATGTAGATAAATTAAATAAAGAACTATTCTTTACCCAAAACACAACTAGAATGAAATAACTCATCCATAACTCTAATTCTACATGATGATAGTTTATTATAGAAAAAAAGAGGGTCAAAAGAGAATTTCATGACACAATAGACCACATACCAACCCTTCAAACCTATAGTTTGTTGAATTTCACACATCTACCCCTTTGTAAATAAACACAAAGAACCTATAATGATACTTTTAGTTCTCAAAACAAACTCCTTGATATCATATCTCCCCTAGATTTCTACATAACATCCACAAACATATTAAAATAGTTTACAATAAATGGGGATAGGGGACCAACTATAACCTCTTTATTCAATGGGAGGTGGATGAATACTGAGGTTCAACCAATGTTTCTCAAACATTAGTACTGCCAAAGGACTAGTCAGGATGTCAGATACTTGGTCAACAGTTCAAATATGCCCCATTTTAATCACACCTTGTTCAACTTTTTCTTTCATGAAGTGATATCTGATCATAATATGTTTGGTATGAGAGTACTAAACCAGATTATTTGTAAGATGGATCAAACTATTATTTTCACAGTGAATCACCTTTTTGTTGTTTCACCACATCACCATTATCATTCAATTGTTACTTCATCCAAAATATCTGAATGAATACCTTTGTGGAAGTGATATAGTATTCTTCATCCATACTAAGGGAGGTGATTTCTTGTTTCTTTATAAATCATCTCAAAAATTTGTTTCTAATTAAGAATGATCCAACACTTTTGGACTTTATATCCACCACATCTCCATCCCATTCAGCATCAGAAAATGCTGATAATTCATTATATCTTCTTGCTGCAAAGTATAAACCAAAATTTAGAGTACCTTGAATATACCTCATGATTTTTTAAGGGCTGTAAAATGCTCTTCCTTGGGATTACATTGGAAGAATATAACTAAGAAAGATACAATGAGGATATCTGGTCACATTGTAGTCATATATAATAAGCTTCAAATGACCCTCATGTACAAGGTGGGATTCAAAAAAATTCTATCATCATGCTTTATAATATTTCTTCCAACCATAACCAGAGTCAAAATTGTTTTGGATTCATGCATGTTTAATTTGTTTTTTATAAATATTTCATATTTTTTTCTAAGAAATAAAGTTGTAATACTTCTTTTGAACTACCTTTAACCCCAAAAATTATGCGAGTTCACCAATCATAGAAATTTAAAATTCATATTTCATGTGATCTGTAAATTATTTCACTGATCCCTACCTACTTCCAAAAAAATAATACCATCCACATACACAAGAACCAAAAATTAATATTTTTAATAATTCTTCACATATCGATTATGTTCAAAGCCTCCTATCTTAAATTCTATCATTTCCAGATAAGAATCTAATTGAGAGTACCATGCTTGTAGTGTCTTCTTCAGAGCATAAAGAGTCTTCTTTAATATAAAAATCATTATTTCATTATATCCAATCTTAAATATTACTAGGTTTTAAATGTAGACTTCTTCTTTAATAAATCTATTTAAGAATGAAATTTTTACATCTGTATGATAAGCTTTGTACCTTCTTTAAGTTTTCATGGAAAGGAAGAGCTTGATCGACTCCATTATATATACTGGAGAAAATATTTATTCAAAATAAATGCCTTCAATATATTCATAGCCTTTACACACCGATTTTTCCTTAATTCTGATCACATTTCCATGCTTATCAAATTTATTTTTAAATATTCTTTTTTTTATAATCACATTGTGATTTTTTGGTCTCTTAATTAGATCCCAAGTCGAGTTCTTTTTAATCTAATATACTTCTTCATTCATGGCCTTAACCCATGACTCATCCTTTACTACTTATTTATATAAAACTGATTTTAAAATATATAGGAAGTAATAATGTGCTTCATTCCTCATTCTCTTTTTCTATGTAGGTAAAATCCAATCCCTAATGATGTTAAATTGATCAATTTATTCTCTTTAATTTCTTATGTGAGGTTCTGATTATGTTTATTAAAAAAATGGTTTCCTAATATGATTCTTCTTATAAATATTCATTATTTTGTGAGCCTTTAATGTTTTTCAAGCCTTAAACCATTTATTATTTTAAATTTATTCCTTATCCACTTCATTTTTATCTTAAATCATATAAACATATGAGATCATCTAGGTATTTTGGGTTTTATATTCAATGATCTTAACATCATTTATTTCCATAATCTTTCTAATATGTTTATTATATAATTTTTCAGCTTTAATATTCATTGAATATATATGTAATATTCCCTCATTTACATCAACACTGTACTTTACTTGATTGCCTTATTTGTTTTGGATGAAACATTTACTTCCAAATATAACATAATACTTCAAATAGGGATTCCTTCCATACAATATTTCTTATGGTGTCATATTCTCCCCTATAAAAATCTATATAAGATTTTGAGTGTACACTATGAAGTGCCCAGATCAGTGTGAATCACTGAGAGGGGGAGGGGGTGAATCAGTGATCCCTTAAAACTTTTTACTAATTGATTCTTAATCAATTAAACCTCTATGGCTGGTTAAAGCCTCGATCCACTCTTCTTGTATCTCTCAACCTTTCCCGAATGAAGCAGTAATGAAAAGGCACAGGACACAAGGATTTACAAGGTTCGGCACCAAATGCCTACATCCTTGCCATGCTCTCCCATCATGGATTCACCATTATAACCTGTTAAAATTACAATGGTCGATACAGAGTCCCACTGTATCTCTCCTGAGTCCCACAGGAGGGTCTTTATACTGCGTCCCACAGTGTTACCAGAGTCCCACTGGCCTGCTCCAGAATCCCACTGAAGACTTCTTCTCCCTGAGTCCCACAGGGTCTTCTCTTGGCTCCTCGAGTCACACGAGTAGCTCTTCTTCTCTTTAATCTTCTTCAAGTATCCTCAGCAGCCTGGGATAAAAGCTGCTGGCCTTGCTCTGTACCTCTGATCACTTGTGATGATCAGGTCTTCTCATCTTGCTTAGGATTTATCTCCTTCTTCTAAGGATGACTTGGCTTCTCTCTAACTACTGAATACTCAGACAAATGATGTTTTTAACTTCAGTCTGGTCCAGTCTCAGTTCAAAACAACTTCATGCACTGAGTGCATGGCAGCTCTTCATCCTCATGCACTGATAGCATGGCCTTCTCAATTCTTCAAGAACCTCCTGGTCTTGGACAACTCAAATGCACACCACTGATTTGACTTTGTTCACGTGTGCACGTGCATGAATGCAAGCATGCACTCCTCCTTTCCTCTTCTTGGTGCAGTAGACCCACAAAGGGTGTAATCACTTCAAGCACACACCTTCCTTGAACTTCACACACTTTGTTCAATTTGTTCACACACTTAAAGGTGTGTTATACTTTAGTGTGGAGTATCCTTATTCTTCTCCTTCTTAGTGTGTACACTTCACTTTGCACACACACTAAGGTTTCGGCCTCTTCTTGTCTAGCACACACAACTTGTTCTTTTATTTGTTCTTCAAAGTGTGCACACACAAGGCTACGGCCTCTTCCACTATTTTTGCACACAAGGCACTAAGGCCTCAGCCTTCCTCTTGTTTTGCACACACACAAATGTGGTGGCCTTCCACTCCTCCTTGCACACACCCAAAACTCTCGGCCTTCTTTGTTCTTGTTTTCACATACACCCAAAGGCTACGGCCTTCTCTTGTTCACCTAGCACACAAGGCACAATGTCCTCGGGTCTTCTTCTCCACTTGGCACACACACTGCCGCGCAAGTGTCTTGAGCCGCGGGGTGCACAAGTTACTCGGGTGTGCAGGATGCAACACCACGAGGCGCGCAAGCCACAAGGGTGAGGACACCTTGGGCGCACAAGCTACTCCTGCCGCGTAGGTGTGCGGGCAGAGAGAGCTCTTCCTGGTGCGCAAGTGAGGCGCACAGGGGACTCCTCTTCTTGTCGCGCAAAGGTGTTGCGCGCAAGGGACTCCAGCCGTGCAAGTAAACTTGCACGGGGCTTCTTCTTCGCGAGGCAGAGCACACGCGGGACTTCGGGTTTTCAACAGAACTTCAGCAAGCACTCCAAGGCCTCGGGCTCTCTTTATATAGGCAGAGAAACGCCTCTGTCCATCCGCGTGTTGAATCTTGAGTCACCGAAGATTTCGGATCCTCAAAACCTTTCCCGATTTTTGCGTTTTCTCTTCGGTGCACGCGGGTTCTTTTATTATTTATTTTTCCTCCACGTGCATGCGACTTAGAACGCATGCACGACCTTCCTTCGATCCAAAACATGAAAGCATGAACACCCAAACCTCGGCAACTTCGTCTTGCCTCGGCCGGATATCAAAACTCTCCAAACATTGCATGCAAGTGTATTTTTAAGCATGGATCGGTTCAGTAGGTCCAGACGAGCTCAATGGTGTCTTCATCTTCGTCGGAGGTGGCCGGAATCTCGACTGCCGTCGTCGGGAGGCGCCTGGTTCGAACGGGGATCGCGGGTGGCTTCGGGTGGCCTTCGGCTGAGCTCGAGGAAGGAGATGCCTCAGAGCCGTCGGATATTCTCTTTGGACGGCCTGGATCAGATCATATCGCCGCGGATCAGATGTGTGGCTTAGATCGTCCGCGCGATCAATCGTGCGGCTGGGATTCGCTCCCGGGAATTTTTCCGCGTCCCACATCGAAACGCCTCGCGGTTTTGCCGTGGTTTATTACCCTGGCGCTGCCCGCTACTCGCCAGTTGAACTTCTCCCCTCCCGGTGCCGCCCCGCACCGGGTTCTCTCTGCGGGCGCGCTCTGTGCCCACTCTGCTCCCTGCGGGCGCGCCTCTGGCGCCCACTATGCACTACCTGACACTCGCAGGTGCGCTCATGTGCCCCTGCCGCGCTCCTCCGGGCGTGCCCCAGGCACCCATGCGGTGTCTTGGGTGTGCGCCCTGCCGCCCTGGCTCGCCCCACGGGTTCCCCCGGGCGTGGTGCCCTAGTTCCCATGCCTTGGGGTTGAACCCCCAAGGTGCCTTGGCTGGACATATTTTTGGCAAAGGGACAGAATGTTACTTTGTCAAAAAACAAAGTACTCCATATGAAAAATGCCCATTCTAAATGCCAAGCCATTCTTCTTCTACATTTTTCTTCTTCTTCTTAAGAATTCCTCCATTCATCCTCAAGATTTATTCATCACTTTGTAATGGAATTCCCGAAGGTTCTTCATCAACTGAGCTCCTGAATCACATAAAATCTTCAATGAACTTCATTGATCTAATCAGAGATCAAATTGGATCTTCTTCAATTCTCATGCACTAAGTGATAGTGCATGGACATCTTTAATCAACTTCATCCACTCAGTAGTTGTGGATGGATCATCTTCAACTCCTCATGCATTGTCAATACAATGTATGGTCTTATATCATTGTTGTGACTTTGTATCATCAGGATACAAGTTCTATGAACTTAAAGATCAGCTCAACAATCGTCAGATATCCATGGAGAATGTTTCAACCATATTCTCCAATGCCACTTAGTGAATCTCCTAAGTGACATTCCTCTAAGTACCATGGCCATTCTCCATTCATCACCAACACCATCACAACCTTTGTCATTCACATCGTGACATTCCTTGACTTCCATTCATTCCAAGACAACTTCATGCCTCATTGACAACAAATGCAACACAGTGCACTTCAATCTCCCCCTTTGTATTTGTTGTCAATACACCACTTCAGCACATATGAATGGGTCAATATGTGTGCCAATATTTTCTCCCCCTTATTGGCAATCAAATGCAAAGGTGTGGTGTGGTTCTCTTTCAAAAATCTCTTCCTCCCTTATAAAAGCATTTTCTTGAAAAACATTGAGAGAGGGATGATGTCACATGTTCTCTTTAGCAAAGAACCTTTATTAAATCAGCTCTAAGTCTACTTGGGCTAACCCGGTGTAGAAAACAAGAGTGATATGACCAAGGAATTCAAATCTGTCCATAACTCTCTACACATGTGAGATCATGCTTAGGGGTTTGAAATTTTTCAGATATAACAATGAATTGCTAAATCCTGCACATACTTCACAAGACTCATTAGAAAGTTCAGTGCAAAGATAAAGCTCCCCCTTTCATCCATTTGTCTTCAATCCATACTCCCCCTTAATTGATAATATAAACTCAATTAAGAAACAAGGGATGAAAGTATGATTGGTATACCTTCACTTTTCTCAAGATGGTATTAATCTCAGAATCCCATCTTCTTCAGATTCGCTCCCCCTAAAGGGGTGCACTCCATTCTGTCCAAACCATCCTCCAGTTGAGAATGATCATCATCTTCAATTCCCTGCAATGTTAGCACATGTATATACCAAGAGTATAAGGGAATAAGATGGAACCTCCTTGGTTCATTAATGTGAACAAAAAGGTTGAGAATATTCTCTCAACCGAGATGTCCCATTTTCACCAGTCTTCACACTTTCACATTTGATCTTCATTGATGATTGTGCTGGTGTGGTTCTCAAAACATCTTCATGTGAAACCTTCTTCTTCCCTTTTGCTTTAGCAATTGCCAGAGCTTCATCTTCAACTCTTTGTAGTTCTATGGCAAGTTGCAACTGATGTGGCCATATGACAAGTAAATCATTTGGAAGAGTGGCCCCAGTTCTGGAAGTTCCACATGGTTCCTTAGATGCTGTCAAGCTACCTTTCTTAGGCAACTTGTTTTCAATCAATCCCTTCTTCTTCTTTTGGATTGATTGTCTTTTTGAGTCCAGTCTGCTTCTATTTAATTTCATGGCTTCTTTACAAAGATCCATGATATGTCCTTTCTTTCCACAGTAGAAGCATTTCTTGGTGGTCCTTCTGGATGCATCACCCTTCTTGGATTTGAATTCCAAGGACTTCTCTTCATTCTTCAAACTCTTCTTGGGAGCATCTTCAACTTTCTTCTGCTTGCTTCCCAAGGAATCCATTTTAGCCAGGTTCAGTGATCTTCTCTTCTCTTTAGCTCTGGATACAGTTGGAGATTGACATGTATCTCTTTGACCACTTTTGCAATCATCCCAGATGTTGTCAAGTAATCCAAATCTGTTAGCAGTAAACAGATGTCTCTGGACCTGTGGATGTTGCTTCTTTCCTTCTGGCTTTCTCCCCCTTGGCATGGGCTTCCTCTGTGCTTTGGCATTCAGTGGATTGTACCAACAATCCTTTGCACAATGCCCATACTTGTTACAACACCAGCATTGTCCCACGAATCTTGACCTCTTCAGTCCTTCTGATTGTAGGGTACTTTTCTTCACCTGTTGTGCTGTTTCAGGAGAGCTCTGCTTCTTTACTGTCTTCATCCATATTTGTTTGGAATTATTCTTCCATCCTGCACTTTTTGTGGAAACACAATTAGAAGCATCAGTACAAGATGGTATGGATGGTACCTTCTTTCTAGAAGATGTTGCACTTTTATTAGAGGATGTCTTTCTCTTAGAATCATCCTGCTCAA
This sequence comes from Viscum album, assembly GCA_963277665.1. Lineage (NCBI taxonomy): Eukaryota > Viridiplantae > Streptophyta > Magnoliopsida > Santalales > Viscaceae > Viscum > Viscum album. The sequence goes on from OY728130.1 coordinate 1,562,247,287, forward strand.
AGCATACTTGAGTAGCAACATGTCTTCTTCCAACTAACTGGGAGGATTCAGCTTTAGGTGATTGCAGATGTTTCAATATCACCTCCAGTTCTAAGTATTTCATGTTGAGGGAGTTCTTCTCATCCTCAACAGTTCTTAGCCTTCCTTCCCAATTTTCTTCCAGCTGTTTCATCTGGTCTTCATGCACCTTCTTCATTTCTTGCAATGAATTGTCAAGCTCCTTCACCAATTTGACTTTGTCTTCGAGTTGAGCATCTCTGACATTCATTGACACTTTGTGCCTCTTTTCCAGTGCATGAAAAACATCTTTGATCATTATCATAAAGATGTCTTTCTCAGAAAGGCTCCTTTGCAATTCTTCAGTAGTATCTTCATATCTTTCATTGCAGAGGGAAACCGTTTCATATTTGGCCTTCACCAGCTTTCTGAGAGTGTTGGTTATGCCAACCCTTTTTTCCAATTGGACTTCCAGAGAATTGGATTCATCTTCTAGCTGTAATTTTTCTTATTGAAGATCAAGGAGGCTTGTAGCTATACACATTGAAACTTCCTTGGGGACTCTCTTCTGAAGATATTTGATTGCATTTAGAAGATCATTGTTTCTTCCATCTTCATCACAGCTAGAGCAGGCTTCATCAGAAGAATGATAAAAGGAATTGTCATCTGATGTGACTTTCACATTTCTTTCCATAGAAGGAGTTTCTCTGATTGCACCAGCCTTCTTCTTCATCTTCTTTGCCTGTTTCTTCATTCTGTTTTTCAGAGTCTTGGCAGATATCTCCATTTGAGGCTGTTCTTTCATTTCCTCAAATCTTCACTTCATAAAGACTCCCTTGGATCTTTTAGAGGTAACCTGGATCTGATACCAATTGAAGTGCCCATATTAGTGTGAATCACTGAGAGGGGGAGGGGGTGAATCAGTCATCCCTTAAAACTTTTTACTAATTGATTATTAATCAATTAAACCTCTATGGCTGGTTAAAGCCTCGATCCACTCTTCTTGTATCTCTCAACCTTTCCCGAATGAAGCAGTAATGAAAAGGCACAGGACACAAGGATTTACAAGGTTCGGCACCAAAGGCCTACATCCTTGACATGCTCTCCCAGCATGGATTCTCCATTATAACCTGTTAAAATTACAATGGTCGATACAGAGTCCCACTGTATCTCTCATGAGTCCCACAGGAGGGTCTTTATACTGCGTCCCACAGTGTTACCAGAGTCCCACTGGCCTGCTCCAGAATCCCACTGAAGACTTCTTCTCCCTGAGTCCCACAGGGTCTTCTCTTGGCTCCTCGAGTCACACGAGTAGCTATTCTTCTCTTTAAGCTTCTTCAAGTATCCTCAGCAGCCTGGGATAAAAGCTGCTGGCCTTGCTCTGTACCTCTGATCACTTGTGATGATCAGGTCTTCTCATCTTGCTCAGGATTTATCTCCTTCTTCTAAGGATGACCTGGCTTCTCTCTAACTACTGAATACTCAGACAAATGATGTCTTTAACTTCAGTCTGGTCCAGTATCAGTTCAAAACAACTTCATGCACTGAGTGCATGGTAGCTCTTCATCCTCATGCACTGATAGCATGGCCTTCTCAATTCTTCAAGAACCTCCTGGTCTTGGACAACTCAAATGCACACCACTGATTTGACTTTGTTCACGTGTGCACGTGCATGCATGCAAGCATGCACTCCTCCTTTCCTCTTCTTGGTGCAGTAGACCCACAAAGGGTGTAATCACTTCAAGCACACACCTTCCTTGAACTTCACACACTTTGTTCAATTTGTTCACACACTTAAAGGTGTGTTATACTTTAGTGTGGAGTATCCTTATTCTTCTCCTTCTTAGTGTGTACACTTCACTTTGCACACACACTAAGGTTTCAGCCTCTTCTTGTCTAGCACACACAACTTGTTCTTTTATTTGTTCTTCAAAGTGTGCACACACAAGGCTACGACCTCTTCCACTATTTTTTCACACAAGGCACTAAGGCCTCGGCCTTCCTCTTGTTTTGCACACACACAAATGTGGTGGCCTTCCACTCCTCCTTGCACACACCCAAAACTCTCGGCCTTCTTTGTTCTTGTTTGCACATACACCCAAAGGCTACGGCCTTCTCTTGTTCACCTAGCACACAAGGCACAATGTCCTCGGGTCTTCTTCTCCACTTGGCACACACACTGCCGCGCAAGTGTCTTGAGCCGCGGGGTGCACAAGTTACTCGGGTGTGCTGGATGCAACACCACGAGGCGCGCAAGCCACAAGGGTGAGGACACCTTGGGCACGCAAGATACTCCTGCCGCGCAGGTGTGCGGGCAGAGAGAGCTCTTCCTGATGCGCAAGTGAGGCGCACAGGGGACTCCTCTTCTTGTCGCGCAAAGGTGTTGCGCGCAAGGGACTCCAGCCGTGCAAGTAAACTTGCACGGGGCTTCTTCTTCGCGAGGCAGAGCACACGCGGGACTTCGGGTTTTCAACAGAACTTCAGCAAGCACTCCAAGGCCTCGAGCTCTCTTTATATAGGCAGAGAAACGCCTATGTCCATCCGCGTGTTGAATCTTGAGTCACCGAAGATTTCGGATCTTCAAAACCTTTCCAGATTTTTGCGTTTTCTCTTCGGTGCACGCGGGTTCTTTTATTATTTATTTTTCCTCCACGTGCATGCGACTTAGAACGCATGCACGACCTTCCTTCAATACAAAACATGCAATCATGAACACCCAAACCTCGGCAACTTCGTCTTGCCTCGGCCGGATATCAAAACTCTTCAAACATTGCATGCAAGTGTATTTTTAAGCATGGATCGGTTCAGTAGGTCCAGACGAGCTCAATGGTGTCTTCATCTTCGTCGGAGGTGGCCGGAATCTCGAATGCCGTCGTTGGGAGGCGCCTAGTTCGAACGGGGCTCGCGGGTGGCTTCGGGTGGCCTTCGGCTGAGCTCGAGGAAGGAGATGCCTCGGAGCCGTCGGATCATCTCTTTGGACGGCTTGGATCAGATCATCTCGCCGCGGATCAGATGTGCGGCTTAGATCGTCCGCGCGATCAATCGTGCGGCTGGAATTCGCTCCCGGGAATTTTTTTGCGTCCCACATCGAAACGCCTCGCGGTTTTGCCGCGGTTTATTACCCTGGCGCTGCCCGCTACTCGCCAGTTGAACTTCTCCCCTCCCGGTGCAGCCCCGCACCGGGTTCTCTCTACGGGCGCGCTCTGCGCCCACTCTACTCCCTGCGGGCGCGCCTCTGGCGCCCACTATACACTACCTGACACTCGCGGGTGCGCTCATGCGCCCCTGCCGCGCTCCTCCGGGCGTGCCCCAGGCGCCCATGCGGTGTCTTGGGTGTGCGCCCTGCCACCCTGGCTCGCCCCACGGGTTCCCCCGGGCGTGGTGTCCTAGTGCCCATGCCTTGGGGTTGAACCCCCAAGGTGCCTTGGCTGGCCATATTTTTGGCAAAGGGACAGAATGTTACTTTGTCAAAAAACAAAGTTCTCCATATGAAAAATGCCCATTCTAAATGCCAAGCCATTCTTCTTCTACATTTTTCTTCTTCTTCTTAAGAATTCCTCCATTCATCCTCAAGATTTATTCATCACTTTGGAATGGAATTCCCGAAGGTTCTTCATCAACTGAGCTCCTGAATCACATAAAATCTTCAATGAACTTCATTGATCTAATCATAGATCAAATTGGATCTTCTTCAATTCTCATGCACTAAGTGATAGTGCATGGACATCTTTAATCAACTTCATCCACTCAGTAGTTGTGGATGGATCATCTTCAACTCCTCATGCATTGTCAATACAATGCATGGTCTTCTATCATTGTTGTGACTTTGTATCATCAGGATACAAGTTCTATGAACTTAAAGATCAGCTCAACAATCGTCAGATATCCATGGAGAATGTTTCAACCATATTCTCCAATGCCACTTAGTGAATCTCTAAAGTGACATTCCTCTAAGTACCATGGCCATTATCCATTCATCACCAACACCATCACAACCTTTGTCATTCACATCATGACATTCCTTGACTTCCATTCATTCCAAGACAACTTCATGCCTCATTGACAACAAATGCAACACAGTGCACTTCACACTAATACTTGAACAACTTCCTTCTATTAATGATGAGAAACATGACTCTCAATTATCATAGTTCTAGCAATATTGTTCACCTCTCGATTTCTTCATTCAAAGACTGCATTTAGTTGAGGGGTTATCAATGTAGCCACATAATGATTTATTACATGTTTATTGAGTTAATTTTAAAATTCAATGGATGTGTATTCTTGTACATTGTTAGATATTATAATCTTGATTGTGTGGACAATTTCATTATATGCTCTTTGATGATAACTCTTCATGTAATAAAACACTTTCCATTTGATCTTCATGAACATAACAAAATTCCTTATACTATAATCATAAATAAAGATAATGAAGTAACTCTCTTCATATGTTCTAGCCAAATTCATTAGACCACATACATATGTATGGTTGAGATCAAGAATATTCGATTCCCTTTTGTCCTTCATCAGATATGAACTTCTAATCATCATTCCTTGAAAGAATGTGTCACATGTATTTTATTGATAAAACTTAATATTAGTAATTTCAACAACAATATTACAATTTTATATGTATTGTATTATCTATTGATTAATCTAACCCTACCTTTTACGCCAAAAGTTTTTTTTTCTCTTTTTATAGTTAAGAAATGAGTGTTCCCTTTAATGTTAACCTAGTAAAAGTTCCCATTTGTTCTGAATCCTTTCATGAGGTAATTTCATATCATTCCTTTGATAGTGCACCACTATTGATTGGATTTAATTAATAGTCTAGATTCATAGAGTTGAATCACGATAAGAATACTATGATGAAAAATATCTATTTAGATAACTTTCACTTTCCTTATCTCTTCATTTGCTAGTTCTTTATTTCCAAATCCTTTGATCTTTAATGCACTATAATTTCTAAATTTCATTATTCCATTAACTATTTTCTTCGCATTATTCAATAAATATTAATTTACTATCATAGGATATCAGTATCTACTCTCAATAATCTAGGTGATAATTTTCTTTGTTTATTTGAGATCTATTTATGGAATATTAGCTTTTATGATCTTCTTGTTTTCATTCTTTAAGATACATGATTGAGTGATAGATAAAGATAGAATTTCTACTTTCCTTCCAATATGAATGGGTTAATTATACTCATATTATTCCTCTAGAATAGAATACCTATTTTTGAGAGTACATTTTCTAGGTTAATGGGTACTTACTTGTCATAGAGTTCTGTAGGTATTGTTTCTACCTTTCCTTTTCCTAAAATGAAGAGATTTATGGCTATTGTGATAATAGTGAGAATGATATCAATAGAAATTATTTCTTCTTTATGATGAAGTATATGATCTCATTATAATTTTTTTAATTCTATTAAATTACCCATTAGGATAACTTTATACCTACTTAGAGTAAGACATGGTATGGCCTAGAAATCCAAATAATTGACATTTAATTAGGGGAAATATATTCTCACATTCATCCATTCACATAACCCCTTATTTTGTAAAGTTATTTGAATAATTATTATATTTTAATTGAGAATTATTCTCATCTCTATTTTCTTTTTGGTTTG